>BSBM01001026.1:2882500-3311367 GCA_027924585.1 Larix kaempferi | reverse complement strand
CAACTCGCCAAACGACAAATATTTCCTTCACAAAACAACAAATTATGTTAGCTACTGAAAACTTTAAAAATTCGAAAACAAACTCAAAACAACACTACAAAACGTGAAAACGTACCTTTGGCGAACTATCAATCCTCCGCAGCAAACTGAAACACCAACTACGCACCGATACCAACGCTAGGACAGCAAATGAACTAACCTACCAAACTACCGCATTTCAACAAAAGCTAAGAAGACAGAAACGAATTATAAAATTCGAAAACAAAATCAAAACAACACTTCAAAATGAGAAAACGTACCTTTGGCGAACTATCAATCCTCCGCAGAAAACCGAAACACCAACGACGCACCGATACCAGCGCCAGAACAGCAAACGAACTAACCTACCAAACTACCGCATTTCAACAAAATTTAAGAAGATAGAAACGAATTATAAAATTCGAAAACTACCACATACAACAAAAATAAAATTCAAAAACCAGAAACAGGAGATAAAACTTATTTACCTTCGTGGTCGATAACTCCTCGTCGTTCCGCCGAGCTGCAAACAAACACCAATTTCAAAGTTGCGGATCCGCCAGGCACACTCGTCGACGAACAAACCATCCAACAGGAAATAACGGATCCACTAGGCACACCCATCGATGAACAGAGCATCCGCAGCAAGCGGCAGATCTGGGAAGGGGTGGAGCAACAGAGGCCGAGCGTCGTCGACGCAAAAGGAGACGAGCGTCGTCGACGCAACAGGAGACGCAACAGGAGACAAGCAGGGTGGTGGCAAGGAACAACGAGGGGCCCGCTTGCGGGGTCTAGAAAGATGCAACAGCAACTGCCAAATGGCGGACGATGCCGACTTTTTATGCAGAAAAATTGTTCGACCGACCTATTATTCAGCCGACTAATTATTCGGCCGAACAATTGTTCGGCCGAATAATCGTTAAACCGAACAATTGTTCGGCCGAACAATTGTTCGGCCGAATAAACTACCATCACAAAATTTTTCCCGTCCGACAGTGGTTTGCACGCATTTCAAGGATCCCCGTTAAACTAGACGGAGAGCTGTTAGTAGGTATTCGGCCGAATAACTTCTACATTATTCGGCCGAATAATGAAAATTATTCGGCCGAATAATATTTATTATTCGGCCGAATAATAAATATTAATCGGCCGAATAACCTTCGCTAAGACGATTTTGCGCTAGTTTCTCACGAAAGTGTTACCCACCTTCACGTTTTTACCCTGTTCAATATTTTCCTTATTAGATAGAGGAAACATATTATTATTTGATTTTTTTTCAACAAAAAAGGATCAACTTTACTTTTGTTGAAGATTTAGTTCTTTTGATTTCGAGGATTTGTTTCTATAGGACTATTGTGCATAACAAATTTGAGAGTTACAATTAAAGTTATATGATCCAAGTAAGGTTCATGGTCATTTAAAATGTCAGAATTTATTATTTGTTGTCTAAAGGGATATCATAAATGAAATAGTCAACCACACTGCTTCCAAGCTTGTGAATGCAAGTCATTCGGCTAGAATTAGGCCATTTCATAAGATTGTTGCAAATAATTATATCTTGAGCACTACAAATCTTGATTAGCGTAGAATAACCGCCCCCCACCCCTAAATATTCAGAACTTCTTTTGTAGTTGCTAGCTAAAGCAAGGTCTTTGTCCAACCATAGAGGATTAGGGTTGGAAGCATTGCTTAAGAGAATAGCTTGGTTACTAGTTATTCAAGCATTAAAGTCAGCCATTAAGATGATACTTCCTTCATTTCTTAAACTAGAAATATCATGTTCAAAGCTATTGTAAGGACAATTTTTATCTAAATTGTTCTTCTTATAAAAGCTAGAATTGATAGGCACAAAATAACAAATTGCTATAAACATTTTTTTAGCATTAATATCTGTAATATCCATCCATATGTACTAGTTGAATGAATATTTATTATAATATTAACACGAGGGAAATTTTCTTCCTAATGTAACAAGCTATGTCTCCAATGCCTCGGCAACTGGATCGTTTATTCCATATCGACCATAAGACAAATCCTTCTATTGTAGGGACCTTAGATTCTTCATGCTCCCAAGTTTCAACCAACAATATAATATCAATTTCATTCGAAATCCAACTTAACTTGGGACCTATATTCCATGGAAAGCCTTAGTAGTTCCAAGAGAGGATATACATATTGCCAATTTCCTATTTATTATTATAATTTTGGTCTCTATCTCGAATAACAACCTTTCTATTTTCGATTAGTGCCCATTTTCCTTCCTTCTTAGCTTCTTTTTCCTTTTGAATTTCCTTTCTTAGTTCATCTTGATCTTCTGGAATGGGATCTTCATTTTTAAATATTCTCAATCCCTTTAAGCTTGGTGTTTTATTGAGTATGTCGAATTTATGGTCTTTAGAGATAACCTTAACTTGGATTAGCCTATCTTTATTCTCAATTAGTTTTTCCAACCTCTTTTCCTCTATGAGACAAGTAGTTTCAATTTGTAATTTATTAATTAATTTTTCCCTGACTAGATCTAGTGTATTCTTTTCAGCCTCTTCCTTCAAACCAAAAGTTACGAGGTTCAAAGCTTATTTGTTACGTTCATTGTCTAATTCAATCAACTAATTTATTTCATGTTTTATATCCAATTTACTTTCTAAATTATTTAGAGTTAGTTTGTAATAGCTTGTAATTTACCTTTGTTTCTAATTCTTTATAAATCATATTAAAAAATAAAATACAAAATAAAATAAATAAATATTAAAAAAAATACAAAATAATAAATAAATAAACACTTTGTTATTTAAAAATATTCAAAACCCTTCCCTTTTACTCCACTGGAACTATTATTCTTTATAATGTTGAAGTTAAATTTAGTCATTGATAATTTAGTAATAGATTGGAATATTTTATATTTAACTTTGAAGTTAGATTTAGCCATTGATAATTTACTAATCGATTGGAATCTTTTATATTTAAATTTAAGTTTTCAAGTGTTTACTTTTTATTGGTATAAGAGTATTTGGGTACTTTCTCTCATCATGATGAAGATATCTAAGGTATATTAGATTCTTCACAACTAAACATTACTAATTAACATTTCAACATGTCAATTGTGGGATTGATCTTAGGTGGGGAGGATAACACTCCTCTCAATTACTTAATCTAGACTCAATTGACAAATATTTCACTTAACTATATCTTAATTGTTAATATTCCAATTTTTCTTAATACTTGTTTACTAATTAGGTAATACTAAAGAGAGTAGTCTAAATATTCTATGTTTTGGACCTTTTTTGATTCAGATTCCAGCTGAAAATATTAAAAAAAAAATAGAGTCACATATATTAGTTGTGGAAATTGCATAATTTGAGTGTCATAAAGGGTATTTTAGGATGTTGAACCCATTTATGCATTAAAAAATGATTCCAAATGTGGATTGTACCAAATAAAAATTACCAATTTCGACCAAAAACCACTATAAAATCCAAAACGTAGAATAAATAAACTCTCCAAGTATAATTACTTATATACATTTTTGGATTAAACAAGGATATTATAGAAATATTTTATTCATAATTAATTTGATTAAGTTATGATAAAATGTAACTAGCAATATTTGATGATATTTGATATTTTATTAGTAATATACATTAAGAACTTAAGATATTCTAAGTTATAATAGTGTGGAGGATGGTTGAAAATTTGAAATTATAAAAACAATTAAGTTTATATAAAATATTATTGAGACAATAATATATAGTTAGAGGTTTTTGAGTGTTATTAAACCAGTATAGATCCATCTTAAACCCATATCTATCAAGCATCGAGAGGGATCCAATTTCTTGAGGTGTATTTTTTCTTTTAATTTATAGGTCCGGGTTTAAGTTTTTATTTTATAGACAAACATCGATTTTTTTAATTACTTTTCATAATTTTTTATTTTATGAGCCAACATGGTTTTATTTTAAATACTTTCTATAATTTTTTTATTTTATGATCCGACATGAGATTTTTTAATTATTTTGTTAGGAAGGAACGTTACAACATCTCCCCCATACTAGGTTGTAGAGCACCTCACTCCTCTCGGTGCAAATAGAGAAAATATGTAACAATACCACCATGATATTTAGATATCTGGTATATTAAAGTTTTGAAAAAATTGAAGGATGAATCTTGCTCATTAGGAAAATATTGAAAGAAAATATGTAAATGATTTAATAAGATGTATGATATAGATATTGATACAAATGTATCTAGACTTGAATAGAATGATTGTCAGAGGATCGCCGCTCACTTGCTCGCCTTGCCGTTTTGAGAGTCGACCCTGTTACTCTCACAGGAAGCTAGGGTTCCTACACTAGGTGCCTCACCCACCCATTTCTCGCCTTTCGGTTCCCTGCATTTTGTTTTCTGCGTTTTTCAGGCATCTCAGGAATTCTCTTCCTAATCGCGGGCTTCTCTCCATGGTGGTGGTTTCCTGCGGCGATGACGCTTCTATACTGTAACGGAATTTTCATCCTAGACAGTCTCTGACGGAGGTGGGTTCTCCATTCCACTGGTGCTACCATCCCCGCGTGTGGTGGCGACAACATTTCTTTTCTGCAGCAGTTCCTGTGGTGGTATGTGGTGGTGTGGCTTTGTCGGCGGTGGTCCTGGTCTAGCACCGTCGACGGGGCTACAAAGATCTGGTTTCTCTTGCGGCGTGGGTATCCTTCTGTAGTGTTGGTGTGTGCTTCCTTTTGGTGGCCTGTAAACATGTTTTTGCAGAGACAAAGTGATCAACTGTGTAGCTTTCTGTTGTAGTGCTTTATTTTTGTGTTATCTTGCAGACGTGATATATTTGAGACCTATTATTATTTGAGGGCATTCAGTGATGAATGACCTGGTTATGGGTATGTATTCCTCATAGAATATGTGGTGTTATTTTGAGGACATTCGATTTTGAATGCTCCAGATAGATATATGTGTGATATACATGTGTGTTGTGTTTATTAAATTTAAATGACGAGACTATATTATTCAGTTAAAATATTAATGTTATGTGATTGATGACAATGGATATGATGTTCTGAATTTAGCGATTTTATTCTATATGACTCATGTGTTAAGAATTCTTGCATTATGATGTGATAACATAGTTAGTCAAATGCGTACATGTATTGATTACGATTTCTATGTGGAAATGATGTTTTTATAGTTCACATATAAAATGTTGTTGAATGATTATTTCATACATGGATCATGTACTCTGATGTATTGTTGAGTATGACTTGTAGAGTAGGTACAAGTGCTAGTCGACATGTTGTTGCGTCGTGGCATCAAATGAGCCATAATTGAAAACAAGTGATGACAACCGGATGAGTATGAATGCAATTATGAAATCCAGGTAAAAGGCTTTGATGTACATGAGTACATGGACTCGGAATCAGTCATTACATTGACAAGTGACGTCAATTTATAGTTTTTATTACCTGTAGTTGTTGAGAATTTAATGCATGGTATTGATGTGCAGGTATTGGCGGTGATTGCCAATCGACCCACATTAGGAGACGGGGCTATTGATGACACCAGTTAGGTCTAGCCAATGTCGACGCGATGAGTTATCATGAACGAAAGAGGCTCCAACTCATCTGGTGCATGTTGTTGTGAGGGTAGGCCGTTGTATGGTCACTCACGAGGTATATATATAACTGGGGGGCGGGCAATGAGGGCCCATCCTTATTCCTGAGGAACCACTGGACCTTGTCAGGGTAGACGGGTCAAGTTAACATTGTCTTAGCCATAATACAATTAAATTAATAAAGAATAAATGGGATAAAAATAAATAAATAAATAAAGATAATGATTAAGCTTAAATTAATGAACTTAAATTAAATAAAATAATAATAATAATAAATAATAATAATAATCATAATAATAATAAATGAATCATAAAATAATAATTATGATTATATAATTAAAAGAAATACTAATTTGAGAAAGGGTAAAATAAAAAAATAAAAAATAGAAAGAACAAAAAAAGAAAAAAGAAGAAGAAGAAAGAAATACTAATTTGAGAAAGGCTTTAAAAAAATAATAAAAGAAAGAACAAAAAAGAAAAAAAAAGAAATACTAATTTGAGAAAGGGTAAAAAAAAATAATAATATAAAGAAAAAAAAAAAGAAAAAAATACTAATTTAAAAAAAGGTAAAAAATAATAATAGAAAGAACAAAAAGAGGAAAGAGGAAAAATTATAAAAAGTTCAAATTAAGAGAAAGAAGAAAAGAAGGAAACATAAAGCAATCAAAATTAGAAAAAAAAGAAAAATCAAAATGAAAGACAATAAAAAGGGAAGGACAGACAATTGGGGGAGCTTGGTCCTTTTTGCGAATGGTGAAGAAATTTTGAGAATTTTCTGAGAAAGGTGTCTGAGAAGGTGTGGTTCACTAAGAAGGTTGGAGTGGGATCTTCATGGGCATGATGCCCACTTCGTAGTTCATTGGCTAGCAAAGGGTGTCCGTAGCCTCGTCGCGCTTGGGGTTCGAGGAGAAGTAGAGTATCCTTGGGTATGGTTGGGAGGAAACCAGTGGGTCTTGTAAGATTGGCAATCCAGAACGGAGAAGTAAGGACTGAAGAGCAACCTCAACTTCCAGTTTCGGCAGTGGATCTGTCATCACTCGTCGAACATCTGTGAAACAGGTAATTCTATAGCTATTGGTTATTAAAATAATAAAATTTAAATGACAATATTTGTTATAGTGTTTGCTTTGAATGGATCGCCGAATCAAATAAATTGTGGTGTGTAGGGAGTAATAGTTGTTTGCTTATGAATATCGCAGTTACTTCTGTATTGGTGGACGTGTTGCATGTAAAAATGGCTGCATTGATTATTTGTGCGTTTTTAAAATTATTACGGCGCCCTCCTTTATGGTCTCACACTAAGTTATTAAAGAATTGCTCTTCTAGGAAACATTGACATCGTCCTGCGTTTCTGGTTGGCATTATGAATCAAGTAATACAATTAATTTTCTGCAGCATGTACAAATGTCTCTTGAAATTGCAAATTGTAGTTGGACGTTAAGTGGGTGGAACGTCAACCTTTGCCTTAGGCATTCACCATCCTTATACATTAATTTATTAATTTCAAACCATGTATACTATTAAGATGATAAGGAACTTCCGTTCCATCCAAAACCACTGAGAAGGAAACTCCTAAGGTGTAAAACATAGAATAATAGAAAAATAAATACAAGTTCCATAATATTATTTAATTCTTAAAGCTACTGTAAATACATTTAAAAATAAAAGGTATTATAATGGTATTTCTAAAAGTTTGATCTAAGTGATTCTAATAATTTGAATATGGAATTCAATGGGAAGCTATTAATAGAATGACTCAACTATAATTTTTATATTTTTATTTATCTGGTTAACTAGTGATTATTATATGTTTGTCTCCTTACATTTTTTCACTAACAATGGTAGTGGTGAATATCATTTGCAAAGATGGAAAGATGGATAAAGTGTTTATGATGATAAAATTATATTATGTTATAGGAAAAATAACTTGTACTCTATCTTGTTTTGAAATATTGAGAGTAGCTTATGAACCAATAGAAAGCAACTATTAATAATAAGTTTAAAACTTAGTTAGAAATATTCATTTATGTACATTAATTTCATTGTGATAGAATTTTCAAAAGTGACATTAGATAGGATGTCATAAGATAAATTATTTGTAAAATGAATTTTAATGTTTGTTGATATAATTTGGACTCGGTAGAACGATATATATATATATATATATATATATATATATATATATATAATTTAATTTACTACCTCCTTGTCAGGCTGTTACACCTGTTGTGTCAGTTTGACGCAGTCCCATGCTTCTGCTTGGCATGATTTTTCAGGTTTTATTCGAATGCATTTTGATTTTTCCCATGGTTGTTGGGAGTTTGTGTATGTTCTATTTTGAGCAGTATTGTAATGAGAATGTTTTAAGCCTTGTTAGAGGGTGTATGCTTGTTGTCTCATGGATTTTTTTTATGTAAGGTGTTTTGGAAAAATGAACAATATGGTTTAGGATTTTGAATAAAAATTATGAACTATGATTTTTTTTCGTGGAAAAAAAAGAATGATGGTTAGTGTTCCATTATATTTTTAGGTTTTTAGATAATGATTGGCTTTCCTATAAGTTAGTGCACACACAAAATGTTGAAATGCTTGTATTGGAATTAAAACTTAATTCCCAATCTTTAGAACTAGGCACACATGGTGTTGACATCTATGCCAAATGTTGTAGAAGTTTTACACTGTTCCCCTTGGACCTTGCAAGAGAATAGCCCCATGACCTTGGTTGTAATCCTCATTTGTTTAGTGACCAAGCTTTAGGCACAAGAGTTGGCATGTGTCTTTGGGGGTGTTGATATTACTACATTCCATTACCTGCCTTTGTACCTAGATGAATTATTCGACTAAATGAATAGAAGTAAAGAAGAAAATATAGAGAACATGATATCACTTAGTTTCTAAGACCCTTATCTAAGAGATTTAAGAGATGTAGAAGAAGGATGCCTCTTCTTGCATGTTGTAAAGCAAGCAAAATAGTATGTAGCCTCTTTTGTGCCAAATTTATAAAGAGTAAATTAAAAAGTGGGAAAATTTAACCATTTTTTCATAAAAAATCCTTCTTCAAATTTAGTAGGAATTTTGCCAAAAATTATAGTTCCACTTGATGAATGACAATTTTTACTATGAAACATCGCCCTTAGGAATTTTAGCCAATTTTTTAAGAAGACTTAAATCGTTGACATTTCAAAAAGAATGAGGATATCAAAACAAAATTTTACCTCATTTAAAAAAATAGATTCACTACAAAAGTTGTATTTGTTCACTTTCTATTTCACTTCAAATTTTACTTTTAAACATAAAAAATTAAAATTTAAGAGATTCAAATATTTGACTTTCTATTTAAATTCAATAAAAATCAAAATATTACATTTTGCATTTAAAATGAAGTAAATTATATTATATGTTTCCAATAAATTTAAATAACAATCTACACATTTTCTAATGAAACATTGTCGAAATGATTTAGCCAATCAAATTACACTAAAAAGTTAGTTGAAATAAATATTATCAATCTCATAAATCAATACATAAATATCACAATCCCCAAGACCATTGCACACAATATGTAATTTCACCACCTAAATTTGACCATTCCAACAACACAAATTTGGAATTTACCAAATTTCAATAAAACACAATAAAAACAAGTAAAATTAGCACCAAAGGTGCTTATACCTGCCATTTAGAAATGTTGTAATGTATTAGTTATTTATTATCCAAAGTTAAAAAGTTGAAATAGTAATGAAAATTAATCTAAAAGTAGGAGAGATCATACTATATAAATTAATTGCTAGAAAGTCTTCTACAATCTCATTATTTACAACGATGAACAAACTAAGTTTCTTTCTTGATCATCAAACTCTGCGGAGTTCTCAGATCTTGAAATGGTGCATATACCACTGAATCGAACTATTCAGAAAGCCTGTCCAACCTCTCCATTTTCTTGCGCAGAGCTAAATCTTACCCTATTTCTATGTATAACATTAAAAAACTGCTATAACTTCTGTATATAACTGTGTTTAAATTTAAGAATCTAACATTTCAGAATTAGCTTATGTATATAACTTCTGTATATAACATTTCAAATAGACACTCCAGCAATCTTAAAAAAACACATATGAAAGCTCATATCTTAAAATTAACAACAAGATTTAGTAATAGAATAGAAGTGTGATATGTAGAATCTTGAAACAAGATTTAGTAGTAGAATAGAAGTGTGGTTTTGTAATTTATGTTAGTACAATTTATAATTAATATGATATCTATAGCTATATTGTAATGGTTTAGTATTCAAATTATTTTATTTTTAAATAATAACAAAAAATATGATAAAAATGAATTTTTAATAATTTATAATCATGATTAAAATATATTCTAGTATTATAAATTTAAATTAATAAAAAACTAATAATTATAATATTGTTCTATGCTCCATATTTATTAAAAATCAAGTAATTTAAAAATTAATGAATTCTGGAACAATGTTAGAAAGCCAACAAACTAATATAAGGTCCTATCCTGGCGTAGTACATCCATGTTTTTATGATGCTAGAAATTCCTTTTCAAATATACTAAAGTAAGTCCAGTTCAAAGAAAAGACCGTTCTAATTAAGCAAAAATAAACACAGTTGATACATTAATTCGAAATGCATTTTCAGATTAATTGTATGATAATCAAAGCAGATGGAAAACATTTTAAACTATGAAAACTGCCACATATTTATGATTTTAAAAGGAATTCATTGGTAACACTATTGATTTCAATCACCACAGATGATCCTTTTATCTGATGCAAAATCGAATTAATATAAATGAGAATGCCGTTTTAATAAAATGAAACTGCTATTTCCATGAAAAACAATTCAAAAATAGAGCAGAAATAAGACCATTGAATAGATCCTGAAACAAAGTTTAGATTCTATGTCAACAGCCTGACAAGCAATGAAACAAACTATATAAAAGAACTAATATAAACCATTGTTGAAGACATTTGAACAAAAGCTACAAAAAGCGTTATTTGAAATTATATTCCATTGCTTGTGAATTGAACATATTATCTGAATAAACATCTTATATGAATAAACATATTATATGAATAAACATCTTTTATGAATAAAGATAACATGCAAAGTGAAATAATGTACTAAACCCACTTTTTTTTGGTGGCCAGAAGAAGTTAACAAGATAAAAGCAGCTTGATATATATATTTCATAAGGTGCAACATTTAGGAAAAGGAAACAAACCAAAAACAATGCAATATATTTCAACAACTTGCCGCATCCAAGGAAATTAAATCTGAATAGCTATGTAAACCAGAAACAGCTTAACATATATCCTTTTAAAAAAGAGTATTTAAAAATTATGGAAGATAATTATAATAAAAGAAGATTATATTATCTACTAATTATGATTTTAACACTTTAACCACATTCCTTCTCACATCATAATTACCTTTTTTTTCTTACTTGTAAATTAAAAAAAATATATGGTAGAACAAAAAAAACTAGTATATGCAGTGAAATTAAAAAGAGAAGAAAAATAAGTAGCAACATAATTCACAAAACAAAAGTTTGTAGCTGAAATGTATGAGATTTAGATGGCTATAACATCCACAGAGCTATTGTTTTATATTAGTTCAACATGTGTTCTAACATCAAGCCATATGTGTAGATGCAAAAATTGCAACATTGTTAGAATAGCTGAAAAACTACTATTGAATGCAGTGGACATTTCCAAAAATCTGGACTGTAAGAAGTAAGCAATTGTTTGCACAGTTCCAAGTCAAAAAAAGAAATTTGTCAGCATCGGCATACTTGTACAGGTAACAGAAATGTCCTTTCTCTATTTGTATTTCCAAGGTTGTCAACATATCTGCAATAGATAGTAGAAGCAAGTTTAAGATTGTATTTAGCATTTTGCAAATTGTAACTGTAAAGAATTTCAAAAGCACAATAGTTTTAGACATACCTGTTTCATTGACACTTCTGTTTGCATAATGTATTCATTGTGTGGCTTATCTCTTGATGTCAAGTATTGTATTTTCATAGTTGAGTGTAAACTTCCCGTCAATAAAAAAAGTCGCGCAACATGTAGATAACAACATATTTTTTTTTTAGGTAATCTTCGTATGAGAGTGCAATCGAATCTAGGAACACCTTTGTTAAAATGTCATCCTTCAGTATGCATGATAGTTTTGAATTTTCCGATACCTTTGCATGTTCTGTACTAATTATGGTATAGTTTAATCGATGCACATAGTTGACAGGACATTCACCGCTACATTTGGCACAATGTACAGTTGTACCTTGCACTATTCCAAAATTTCTATAGCTAAATTGCATTTTGAGCATGTGGGATGAAATGGATTGGAATATATGTTTTGATACATGCAATGTGCCTTGAACCTATTTGACATTATCCAGTGTCACTTGTTAGCTGAAATCTATTTATGGAAAATATGTTTGATATAATGTATGTTTATATAGTTGTGGTGCCTTACTTGATTTGTGGACTTCAACAATGTTGTTAGATCATTCAATGGCTTCTCTGATTTTAGTGTTGTGATGAACGTTGATTTCCCTGTACTTAGTGTACCTGGTTGTGATTCTTTTCGTCTCACCAGGTTTCTGAATAGGAAGATAGGGAACTTTTTTTTGAAAGTTGTTCTTCAATTGCATTGAATTCTGCCTCGAATGTTGAATATAAATGTATCTAAATTTTAAAAACAGATTTATGTTAAAGCTATTTTTTGTTGTTATTTATAGCAGGAATAAAGAAAAAGAAGATAATTTTTACAAATATGAATAAGTAGAAATAGTCTTACAGTTGCCTTGTCCTTTTCTGAGTAGCCATCTCTGATTTCAAGCAGCTGTTGTGTGCCTAATTTCTTTGCAAATGTTACAATTGCAGCAATTGTTCCAAGTGTATACTGATCTGTTGTTGTTAGAAGTCGTCTGATAGTTGTGTTTGGTATAAAGAAGTATTCTTTACAAACAGATTCTATGTTTTCTATAGTCGTATGGTGGTCAACTATCTGTAGGGTCTTTCAACGTAAGCAATTTTTTTTTTTTTTTGAGAGATTGAATTTACTCCCTGTATTGTGTTAAAATAATATTAACTCTTCTTTATGATAATATAATAATTAGTATATAACCTTTAAAAGATAGAAGTGTAAACTTCACCTTAACATTTAGCCAATACTACTCCAATAAATTTAAAACATCAATTACACTATGAGATTATCTACATTTATTTATAATACCCTTACTATATTAAAATGATATATCATACTCCTTTATTATAATGATTGATCTATATTCATTAAAGGATATGGGAATAATTTATTACTTTATTATTTATCCATTATTATTATAATCTTTGGAACATCAATTACACTAATACATCAGATAGCATTAGTTGGATTCACTTTATGAATTACTAGATAATAATAATGGTTTAATGTTCCTCATTTAAGATTACATTTAATCTTTTAATAACAATGCTATGACTTAGATTTTTGTCTCATAATTTCTAAGATAAAGCTAAGATTTAATAACATTATTTAACATTCATCATTTTCATTTTCTCAGTCAATCGAGTATAAACAAATCATTATTTTTCATTTCAAGTAATTCCAATATTCATCATTTTCATTTTCTCAGTCAGTCGAGTATAAACAAATCATCATTTTTCATTTCAAGTAATTCCAATGTTCATCATTTTCATTTTCTCAGTCAGTCGAGTATAAACAAATCATCATTTTTCATTTCAAGTAATTCCAATGTTCATTTTCATTTCACATATAAAGTCTAAAGCAATCATTCATGGTCCAAGTTTTATAACTCCGGGTCACTTCAAACCAGTGCCCTCAAATAGTTAATCATTCGTAGGTCTCAAAGTAATTTGGTCAATCATAAGTCTAACATAATCAAAATCAAACACAAGTGCTGAGGTGGGCATTACATACACCCCCTCTTATTAAAACTTCGTCCCAAAGTTTAGAACAAAAAAGGAAAGTCCTGACGCATCTCAGTTGCGTCCTCCCAGGTCGCAAAACTGGGACTATAGCTGTCCCACTGAACCTTGACCTGATCGATCACACGGTGCCTAAGCTATCGTGTTTGATGGTCCAATATGCATATCGGTTCTGCTATCATGGCCCCTTCGTCCGTTATCTGTAAGTTACTCAGGTCAATAATATGTGCTGAATCATAAATGTAATGTCTAAGTGCTGATACGTGAAAAACATTATGCATCTTATGCAATGATGATGGTAGTGCAAGACGGTAGGAAACCGGTTCTATCCGTTCCAATATCTCGAAGGGTCCCACGAACCTAGGAGATAGCTTTGTCCCTTTCCCAAACCTGATAGTACTCTTTTGCGGCCTCACTCGCAAAAATACTCGATCTCCAACCTGATACTCTCTATTGAGTCTATGCACATCGGCATAACTCTTCTGTCGATCCTATTCTTCTTTCAGCCGAGCACGAATATCTGCCATCTGCTCTTCCATCTCCTGAATCACCTTAGATCCAAGTAGAGTCCTATCCTCTAGTCTGTCCTAGCTCAAGGGTGTCTGACATGGTCGACCATACAAAAACTCAAAAGGTTCCATCTGAATAGAACTCTGATAGCTGTTGTTATACGCGAACTCTACTAGAGGTAGAAACTCCTCCCAACGGGCCTGCTGATACATCACATACATTCTCAGCATGTCCTCTAGTATTTGGTTCACTCTCTCAGTCTACCCATCGGTCTCTGGATGGTATGCAGTGCTAAAGTTGAGTCGAGTTCCCATGGCTTCCTGGAAGCTCGTCCAAAATCTACCAGTGAATACTGATCCCCAATCAGAAATTATCTTCCTCAGCACTCCGTGCAGTCATACAATCTCATCAATGAACACTCTAGCAATCTCTGGGGCCTGATAAGTGTTCTTGATGGGAATAAAATGTGCACTCTTCGTGAGAGTGTCTACTACCACAAAGATGGTATCATGCCTCTTGCGGGTCAAAGGTAATCCCACAATAAAATCCATGGAGATGATCTCCCACTTTGACTCAGGAATAGCATGAGGCTGGAGTAGTACGACGGGATGTCTATGTTCAACTTTGACTAGCTGACACTCCATGCATTTGGCGACAAAGTTTGCCACGTCTCTCTTCATTCCATGCCAGAAAAATAAAGGATAAAGGTCTGCATACATCTTCTTCACACCAGGATGTGCTCTATAAATAGCTCGGTGAGCTTCTTCTAGGACTAGGTTCCTGAGCTCATTGTTCTCTGGTACATAAATATGGTTGTTGTATCTCAACAATCCATCATTTTCCAATGAATAACCCTTATACTGGGGCAGTTCCATCTATTCATGTTCTAGCTTGGCCTTGACCTCATTGTACCACTTGTCTTCCTGTTGTAGCTCAAGCACCTTTTCTCTCAGGTTGGTATGCATTGGAATCACTGAGAATATGCAGGGTCTACGGCTAAGTGCATCTGCTACTTTGTTCAGGGTCCCCTTTACATAGGTAATTTCAAAGTCATACTCACTCAACTGTTCTGACCATCTCCTTTGTCTAGCATTTAGATCACTCTGAGTAAAGATATACTGCAATCCATGGTGATCCGTCTTAATTTCAAACTTCCTTCCTACTAGGTAGTGTCACCATAAGCGTAAAGCATGCATTACTGCAGTCAATTCCATGTCATGTGTTGCATAGTTTTCTTCATGAGGCCTGAGTCTCCGAGAGGAGTAGGCAATTGCTCTCCCTCCCTGCATTAGCACACATCCGACTCCATCCTTGGATGCATCAGTGCATACCAAGAAATTTTCCTCCATGTCAGGCACTTTCAAAACCGGTGTCGTTGTCAATAGCTCTTTCAGTTTTGCAAATGCATTCTCACATTTATCCGTCCAAATAAACGGCCTATCCTTCTTCTACAACTCAGTGATCAGTCTTGCAATTCTTGAGAACCCTTCAACAAACCTTCTGTAATATCCCGCAAGTCCCATGAAGCTTCTCACTTCATGTACGTTTGTCGGCACTGGCCATTCCCAAATGGCCTCAATCTTGGCGGGATCCTCTGCTACGTCGTCGCCATAAATAATATGTCCCAAATAATGGATTTCTTTCTGGAAGAAGGAGCATTTCGACAACTTCCCATAAAGTTGGTTTTCTCTGAGACACTGTAAAACTAACCGAATATTCTCTTCATGTTCCTCTGGTGTCTTGGAGTAAACAAGAATATCATTGAGGAACACCTGCATGAACTTGTCGAGATACTAGAGGAACACACCATTCATCAAGTTCATGAAGACATTAGGTGCATTGGTCAACCCAAAAGGTATCACTATGAACTCATAGTGTCTGAACCGTGTCTTAAAAGTAGTCTTTAGAATACCAGCTTTCGTGATTCTCAGCTGGTGGAAACCTGATTGTAAATCAATTTTTGAAAGGATTGTGGCACCTTTCATCTGATCGAATAGGTCATCGATCATAGGCAAGGGATACTGATTCCTCACAATAGCCTTGTTCAGCTGGTAGTAGTCGATGTAGAGTCGCCACGACCCATATTTCTTTTGACAAAAAGTACTGGCGCTCCCCATGGGGAAATGCTCAGTCTAATCAGCCCTAGATCCAAGAGCTCTTGTAATTGTATCTGTAGCTCTTTCAGTCCCAGCACATACATTCTGTATGGAGCTCTTGCGATCGGTTCGGTTCCCAGCTTCAGTTCCATGGTGAGATCTAGGTCTCTCTGAGGTGGTAGTCCAGGTAAGGCTTCGGGAATTACATCCATGTATTCCACGAATAAAGGATGGTTGGCGATGCCATCTCTGTCCTTATCCTTGTTCATTTCTATCACAGCATAGAGATGAAATCCCTTCCTCAGGTTTCTCCTCAGCTGTAAAATAGCCATATATACCTTCAAGGTTGAGGTGTAGTCCCTCAAAGCGAAGCATATTGCCATGTTCTCTAACCATGCTTCTGACGTGGCTCCTTCAGTGGAACCCCAAAACTCTCAAAATCTTACTTTTCCTAGTTCTCGATGTATGGTTGCAGGCGGTGGGTTCTACAGTTCGATCATAGGTACCAGGGTCAGTCTCCTATGTGGTTCAGTCTGTTCATCAGTGCTTCCAACATTCTTTGGAAGTTCCTCATCATACTCATGATTTCTCCGGTGGGTGGGTTTAATTGTCTCTTTGGTTCTAGGTAGAGTAATTACTGGAGGGGTTGGTGGATGTGCTTCCCATTCTCATCCCCTCCTTGTTCTAACCCGACGAGTTTGCTGGTTTATGGAAAAATCTAATTCGTGTAAATCAATTTTTGTTTATTCAAGTGGTTTTATCAAAGTATTGCGGAATGTTCTGGTCCGAACTAGGTTCGACCATGCTTTGATACCAAATGTAGGGTCTTTCAATGTAAGCAATTTTTTTTTTGGAGACATTGAATTTACTCCCCGTATTGTGTCAAAATAATATTAACTCTTCTTTATGATAATATAATAATTAGTATATAACCTTTAAAAGATAGAAGTGTAAACTTCACCTTAACATTTAGCCAATACTACTCCAATAAATTTAAAACATCAATTACACTATGAGATTATCTACATTTATTTACAATACCCTTACTATATTAAAATGATATATCATACTCCTTTATTATAATGATTGATCTATATTCATTAAAGGATATGGGAATAATTTATTACTTTATTATTTAACCATTATTATTATAATCTTTGGAACATCAATTACACTAATACATCAGATAGCATTAGTTGGATTTACTTTATGAATTACTAGATAATAATAATGGTTTAATGTTCCTCATTTAAGATTACATTTAATCTTTTAATAACAATGCTATGACTTAGATTTTTGTCTCATAATTTCTAAGATAAAGCTAAGATTTAATAACATTATTTAACATTCATCATTTTCATTTTCTTAGTTAGTCGAGTATAAACAAATCATTATTTTTCATTTCAAGTAATTTCAATATTCATCATTTTCATTTTCTCAGTCAGTCGAGTATAAACAAATCATCATTTGTCATTTCAAGTAATTCCAATGTTCATCATTTTCATTTTCTCAGTTAGTCGAGTATAAACAAATCATCATTCTTCATTTCAAGTAATTCCAATGTTCATCATTTTCATTTCACATATAAAGTCTAAAGCAATCATTCATGGTCCAAGTTTCATAACTCTGGGTCATTTCAAACCAGTGCCCTCAAATAGTCAATCAGTCGTAGGTCTCAAAGTAATCTAGTTAATCATAAGTCTAACATAATCAAAATCAAACACAAGTGCTGAGGCGGGCATTACACTATCAGGATACAGTCGCAATCACCATGGTTGTAATTAGTTGACGGTGCAACTTTGAAATTTCTTACACGAATGCTTTTTCCTAGAGCAAGTTTTTCTTCATACTGGTGAATGAGATTGCCATGTGCATTTAAGTTAACTTTCATCTCACCATTCGCATCTGTTAGGTATGCTCACAAAATCTCATGTGTCTTGTTTAGTTTGTCAAGCATTGCTTTATATTTAACAATTACGACGCCTTCGAAAATGTCTCCTATTTTGCAGCTTGTCAATTCTTCAATAGTTATTGTGTTGGATGTTGTTGTTTATTGTCTATAGAAAGCAATCAACCACAAGTTAGCTAGAGAAAAAAAAGGGAATCTCTTGAAATTTGATTTTGATTTAGCTGTACTCACCTTTTCTCGTCTGCTTGCGATGCTTGGTTTTCTGGCTGATCTTCAATTTGTCTTTTCATGTTGCTATAGCCAACAAAGATACCTGTCACATAACAGAATAATCAAGCAAAAACCAATTGCACATGAAGTTAGATTAGTTACAATAAAATTTAAGTAGTTAAAGCGTGCTTTAGTTTGCTAGTTGCAGTATAGCTGGTACTACCAAATCTGGTTAACAAAATGTAGAAAGCAAATTGACGGATGATATAAATTTACGTTTAATATAGTATTAACACAAGCATTCAAAAGCTATAAGAGTGTCAACCAATGTCAAAAATGTAATCACTATTTTCTATGAGATCAATATAAGGGCAAGAAAAGTTACCTTCAATTTGATGGAAAATGATTTGTCATCACTTCAGAACATGTTGTTCTATGAAATAATGCTATATGGTATGATGTTATATGCTTCTAATTGTGGTTGAAGTTGCTATCGTTGATAGATATTTGAATAGCAGAAAATTGTGCCATTGTACGGACACTGAAATTTAAGATGAGCTTTGAACATTAAATTTGTATTCTGCAAAAGATATTTGAAGAATCTCTGGTAGAAATTGATGGACACAATCACTTTGAAATGAAGGTTTTTTGTTTTTCAATTATGGATGAACCTGAGCTAATTGTTTGATATGAATTTAAATTATATGCAGTAAAGCATGAATGGAATCATGGTCACTCCAATATGCATCTAATACATTGACTTCACAATGGTCAAATGGAAGATTTGTCCATATGTGGTCAATTTGAGTTTCTGTTTTCGGAGTGAATCTGTTTGTTATCTCTTGCAATTGTTCAGAATGCATATAGTCTTGGAGTTGCTTGCTTCTTTGAGTATTTTGATGGATGTCTATGTTGAAATCACCAATGATTATGAATGTACAATTACTATGATTAACTTCTTCTCTAGCCATTGAGATCGTTTCTATCATTGTTGATACTGGTGCAAGTGGAGCAGCGTATATGTTCATTATAAAAATATGCTTTTTGACACAGATCTCTGACATGACGAGCTCCACTCTATGACTAGAAAAGCTTTTTGTTGAAATTATGTTTATGTTTTTATCTATACAAGAAAGAACACTATGGACAGAGTATGTTGTATTAAAATTGTACTTCAGAAACTTGTTTTTGTTTGGTGGGCAATCTGTTCGTGTTTCTTGGAAACACAGGATCATACTATTCATAAGGTCTTCATATTGTACAATGTCATCAAGATGTGCATATAAACTAAGTGTGTTCAAAGTTACAATTGAAAGTTTGTTGGAACATGTAATTGAACTCTGTATATAGTCCAATTTCCATGAACCATGTACAAGTAATCGCTCCATTTCTGTTGTCACTTTTTTGTTTACATTAAAGTTTTGTTGTGACAACTTTTCGACTAAAAACAATGAATCCATGGATTTGACTCGTGACAACGCTGTGTACACTAATACATGTGCCCTAATGTTGATTGGATTAAATGCAAGTTTATCTAGAGTCAATCCTTGTGCTCTATGTATTGTTCTAGCACACGCTAGTTGTATAGGAAATTTTTTTCATATTGTAGTTTGGCTATTTCCTCTAGCGCATGGTAACGGTTTTGCAATACGAAATATCAGTGTCCAACTTGGTGAAATATTGTTGTCATATAATCCATGGAACCTTTTTCTTTGCATCTTGCCAACAACTGTGTCAACAAATTCTATCCAAATAACATCCATTTATTTTTCACCATATGAATAACTTCTCATTGCTCCATTGGCACCATTAACAAGACCATCTTCTATGTTATAGTTTCCAGCATATAGTTCAACCAGAATGTTTCTTTTAACTAGTATATTGGATGGCAATGTTGCTGCTTTCTCATAAGCTTTGAAGTTTTCTTGATTGTTCACAACTTCATCAAGTGCTTGAAGAACAAACAATTCTTCATCAACTTGAGAAAGCATTTTTTCATTATGTCTTTGGACATCTTTGTTCTTGTAGAACAAATAGGGAAATAATGGATCTAGTGGTGGTGATCTATAACAATGTTGATTTATGTACTCTATATCCTCATCAGTCTGTTTATTCAGTCTCATTTTGTTCAAGATTATTATAAAATTTTCATCTCTTTGACGCATTGGCATGTGCAACTCATAACATCTTACCTTTTCTTGCCAAAATTTATATGATAATTTCTGTTTGTTCAATATCGGGGTTTCAAATATTAAAGAGTATTTGACTAGCTGTGCTTGATACAAATCCCCACAAAATATCATGTCGACATTTCCAAAATATGTTGTAGGGCTATGTTTAATTTCTCGCAATCTTTTGTTGATTTGGTACAGGAATGTTGAACCAACGAGCGATGCTTCGTCAATTAGCACAACAGAAAGTTGTTCATAGTGCTTTGTTATTGTATCTAGCTTTTCGTTATTAAGGGGTAGATATTGTGCTTTGTTAAAGGGCATGTAGAATGTAGAGTGTAGAGTGACACCTCCTGCGTTAAATGCTACCTTTCCTGTATAGGCTCCTATGATTCCTTTTAATTCAAGTGGGTCATATTCAATTCTACTATTATACATGCGCACAAGTGATTAGAATATTGCTATCGCAGTAAATGTTTTCCCTGTTCTTGTACCTCCTGTCAAAAACAAATAAATCGGTTCATTTGGTGCCTTTTTTTCCTAGTGACTATATCTTTCACTATAGCTGCTTGTTCTTTGTTCAATTTTCTTCTCATGGCAAAGAATGTTATGTTGTCTAATATATGTGGTTGTTTTACAATATAATAAGGCCTACTAATCAATGTTTTTATTATTTTCACGCGTTGGAAATGTTGAATGTCAATGTCAATATTGTATTCTTCATAGTCTTTATTTCCATTGAAGAGTGTATCATTCAAAGTCGATGCATGTTCTTTAGTTGCATCCCTATTGAACACTTGATAATATCTAATTTCAACCATAGTCGAGGAAACATCAAGATCACCCCATGCTTTATTTATCGAATACATGAACTTTTGTTGATTTTGTTGTATGATATCTTTCAAGCTAAGGAATGCATTTTTCCAATTTGAGTATTGTAGCCTAAAAATGTTTTCATCAAATCTAAATGTGACATATAGCATTAACTGCTCTCTGTAGTAGTTATCCGGATCTTTATGCTCACTATATTTCACATATCTAATGATATATGGAGCATCGCTATTTCTTCATTTCTTTCCCTTTTTTGTATAGCTTGATGCAAACTCTACTAAGCATACATGTTCAATGGTTGCAGGACGTTGTAGATAGTAATTAATGATTGATGCACATATTACGTCTTCTTAGTTGTCTGGTTCTTGTTGCAACTCTTTCGGTTTTTTCAAAATAAATGCACGATGGTCTTTGGGCGAAGTATTAATAAATATACATTTTCTTGAACTTCTGTTTAAAGGTAGAGATAGAACAATATATACGGCTTGTTGTGAAGACATTTGTTGCACGTTTAATAAATATTTTCCAAGCCTAGTTATTGTTTGCACAATGTCAACATTTGTTTGTTGGTGTTCTTCTCGTATATGCCTAAATGTTGATGTCATTGTTTTATCAAGCTTTGTCATGTAAGAGCTACAATATGAAGCTGCAACATATGACTCAAGTACAAATTGGGAATCTATGTTGGCATCCCAAATTTATGGCATATGACGACAAAAAATATTAGTCCATATGTCTATTGGTCTTCTCTCTAGTAGGATCATTCTTCTATTTAAGCTATATCAAACAACATCTATGTATTATTCTTCTTTCAAACCGAAGTTCTCCAAAAAACTATCAAAGGTGTCTATTTCACTATATTTAGCATGCTCTAAATGATCAAAAATCAGTTTTGCATTTTCCTTTGTCCTATGACCATTAAATTTCGCCGGTTCAAGTATTCTTGTTTTTTTCATTGGAAGAATGGGGAAATTGAACCTATAATGAACATTTTTTTTTTCCTACAAGATTTTGTATGATGATGATGTTGAATTGTTTTCAAATCATTTGAGAGTATTCCTGAGTCACAAGACAAATACCTATCTACAAATTCCTCTATCTCAGCATTTGTGCTTGTTCCATAGATAGGTGCATCCTTTATCCATAGTAAGCCATGCTCATGTTGACTTCCTCTGTTTTGGAACTCTGTCACGAAGAAGTGGTCTTTTATCTCGCCATAGTATTTGTGATCATGAGATATTAGTTGATGCAGAGCATTCACCCTATTTCTGTAATATATTACACAAGTTACTGGATCATTCCTCATCAAGCTTTCAACTTCATCTTCTTGTATGTCGTTTTCAATAGCTAATTTGAATTTTGATTTTATATGCTTCAGTGCATTTATCAGTGGTTTCCAACAATGTTCTACACTACTGAATGATACAAAGAATGTTGGTGGGCCTAATTGCCGTATCATTGCATAAAGGTTTCTACATAAATTTAGAAAGTAGTCTGGTGATGTGTGTATTGATTTGAGATCCATGTAACCAATATCTGATTTCAGTATACGATCTAAATTTGGCCTTGATTTGACATCTTTTGCCACTAGTTTTCTTCCCTTGAGCTGTCCTTTTCTTATTCTAATCCAGATACAATTCAAGACTTGCTTAAGAATAATACGGATTGCCTTGTAAAACAAGTTTGTGGTGTGATAGGCAAAGTCATGGTCTTTGTATAGCAACTCCCATTGAACAGTTTTTTGGTAAGTAAATTTTTTTGTAATATCATCAGATCGAGTTTGTCCATAAAAGAGTGTAGGGAAACTCATTTCCTCTGAATATTTTTCTTGGAAAAATACTAATGGCATGTATCCTTCTATAGGAGCAATGTTATTTGATTATTTTGAAGATCATATATGCTATGCGAATCAATGAATCCATGCACTAATGTTTTTGTTATTGGTCTTGTGTTGTTTCCGTCGTTGTTGTTGTCAACTTCTTCATCAGAGTCACTTTCAAATGCATCTTTGGCCTCATTGAACATCGATTTCCAAGTTTCGTTTATCATAACTCTCTCCTTTTTGTACAACATGGTTTTGCAAAGTTGTTTCAATGCTTTTATGACGAGGTGTACACGAATGTGACCAAAAGCATAAACATTTTTGTAACATAGCCTTTTTTTAATTGCCATTGCAACTGTGTCAGTTTCTTTTATGTCACAAGGCAATGCATGTTGAATTCGAGATGTATTGGTAGGCACATTGATAACACCTCCTGTTAGACCCATTTGTTGTCCTCTATGTTTTTTTCCTAGTTCTCTAATTTGTAAGAAAGGTAATCTCAACGATATTAGCCTTTCTTCTAGTTCATTCAATTCCTTCAATATCTTTATGTTCTGATTTCGCCTAATATTTTGTGGACACGTGAATTTGGATATCTCTTCCTTCAACAAAGTTTTTATGCAATATTTGCAAGTGTATTGATTTTTTAAGTTGTCGATTGGGTGTCCTTCGAACTTTCTTTCTTCTCTATCAATCTCAAGTTTTTGTGTACATACTTGTTTAATGCATGCCAAATCCTTTCTAAAGAATGTGCGACTACAAACTGAACACTTGTAAATAGGCATGTCAGCAACAGTTTTCTCGAATTCTTTCTCAGCTAATGTTCTGGACCGTATGTTTTTTTGTTTTTTTCTAATTCGATAAGGACACCCCTGCCTTTTTATTTTTACAATTTTGTTACTTTCTTTGCATGTTGCATATTTTGAACTTAATTCCCCCCATTTATTTTGGCCATGTTTAAATTGGTGGCCATTGTCTCTTCCTGTGTTACAACATCACTCCTAATCACTTTTTTAAGAGATCGCAAAGATATGTTTTTGGATTCTATGTTTCTATTGTTAGGAGACAATGGCTCAAAATGAAAATGCCCTATGTCCGTTTGATATCTAATAACATTAAATATCTTTGATGCCTTTTCCACTGAATGGAATGCATCTAGAAGAATAGTTGTCTCAACAGACCATATGCGTATTTATATTTTCCAAATATAGGCTATCCAATCAAAAACAAAAAAGACCACCTTCTATGTTTCCTTTCTCATATGGAAGTGCCAAATGCACCATATATGCTTTCCAATTTGCTACTCTTGAAATATTTTTCTGGATTTCAATTTTGACATTTTTTCTATGTATGCTATTGGAAAATAATCATTTTGCATTACCACATTGGTAAAGGTTTGTGCGATTATACGTCATAAGCAAGGCACATCATATTTTCCATTTGTTAAATAACAAATGGTTTGAAAACAACTTTCACCATGAGCACTAGTGAATGTTTGAACTCGTTCAAGTCCATTCGCCAACATTTTGCTTTGTATTTGTTTCCAATCTTCTTCTATGTTTCCATATTTCATAGACGTTTCTTTCTGTTGATGACTACTGATAATGGAAATTTGTTTTTTGCATAACAATGGTTCAAAATGGCCAACAAGAGGATTGTTATAATTAAACAATATGTCATATACGTTGTTGTTTAAAGATGAATTGAAATCTAAGTATGACTTCAGTTGTGTCAATGACCATACTCTTATTCTTATGTTGAGCCATTTTGACAACCAATGTATGCAGAAAATGTCTCCCCAAAGGCCTGTTTGTTCTAGTGGTAGAGCAGTAGAGGCTAATTTTAACATGCGTTGCAAATAAATATTTGGATGATTGACATTATGCATTTCCATCAATGAGTATTTGTTTAATACATGTTGATAAGAAAATAGTGCTTCACTATCTTTTTTTTCTAAATAGGCCTCAAAATGTTCTACTATGCCTGCTCTCAGTTCTATAGATGTATATCTATTGCATAGCAGTACTTCAAAACTATCAAACAACAATATCCAACAGTATATGCAAAGTTGCCTAAGCGTTATAGGTTGTAATTTTGTAAAATGGCATCGATGGCATGTCCCTGGTCTATGCTACTTTGAAATGTTCTCTGGCTATTGTTTCCTTTTTCTAGATATCGTCTTTTATTACATTCAACATTCAAAACCACCTTTCATTTTTTTTCTTTACATTGTCTAAATCCCCCATTTATTTTAGCCATGTTTAAATTGGTGGCCATTGTCTCTTCCTGTGTTACAACATTACCCCTAATCTTTTTTTTAAGACAGCACAAAGATATGTTTTTGGCTTCTATGTTTCTTTTGTTAGGAGACAATGGCTCAAAATGAAAATGCCCTATGTCTGTTTGACATCTAATAACATTAAATATCTTTGATTCCTTTTCCATTGAATGGAATGTAGCTAGAAGAATAGCTGTCTCAGTAGACCATATGCGTATTTCTATGTTCCAAATATAGGCTATCCAGGCAAAAACAAAAAGACCACCTTCTATGTTTCCTTTCTCATATGGAAGTGCCAAATGCACCATATATGCTTGCCAATCTGCTACCCTTGGAATTTTTTTTTGTATTTCAATTTTGACATATTTTTCTATGTATCCTATTGGGAAAGAATCATTTTGCATTACTGAATTCGTAAAATTTTGTGCGATTATACGTCGTAAGCAAGGCACATCATATTCGTCATTTGTTAAATAACAAATGGTTTGAAAACAACTTTCACCATGGGCACTAGTGAATATTTGAACTCGTTGAAGTCCATTTGCTAACATTTTGCTTTGTATTTGTTTCCAATGTTCTTCTATGTTTCCATATTTCATAGACGTTTCTTTCTATTGATGACTATTGATAATGGCAATTTGTTTTTTGCATAGTAATGGTTCAAAATGGCCAACAAGAGGATTGTTATCATGAAACAATATGTCATATACGTTGTTGTTTAGAGATGAATTGAAATCTAAGTATGAATTTAGTTGTGTCAATGACCATACTCTTATTCTTATGTTGAGCCATTTTGACAACCAATGTATGTAGACAATGTCTCCCCAAAGGCCTTTTTGTTCTAGTGGTAGAGCAATAGAGGTTGATTTTAACATGCGTTGCAAATAAATCTTTGGATCATTGACATTATGCATTTCCATCAATGAGTATGTGTTTAATTCATGTTGATAAGATACTAGTGCTTCACTATCTTTTTTTTCTAAACAAGCCTCAAAATGTTCTACTATGCCTGCTCTCAATTCTATAGATGTATATCTATTGCATAGGAGTACTTTGAAAGTATCAAACAAACAATTCCCAACAATATATGCAAAGTTGCCTAAGTGATATAGATTTTAATTTTGTAAAATGACATCAATGGCATGTTCCTGGTCTACGTTACTTTGAAATGTTCTCTAGGTATTGTTTGCTTTTTCTAGATATCGTCTTTTCTTACATTCAACATTCGAAATCACTTTTTGTTTTTTTTCTTTACATCGTCTAATAATAGCATCAATGTTATGTATTTATTTTTTTCTTGCTTTCTGTGTATTTTGAGTTTCAATTGGCTCCATACCTTGTATACAATGTCTATTGCTGAGTTGCACGCTTGCTCCTTTGCTAAGAATACTTGTTCTGGTTTCTTTTTTCAACTTCCACTTGAATAAGAGGCAAAGTGTTTTCCTGAAAGCCAACAATCAAATTGGATCTTAGAATCAAGGGACATAAAATGTGGAAAACAAAAATGTTATATCAAAGAACCAAGCATTCCAAGAAGCGTTATTATATTTATTATTAACTGCATAATTGCAATATGAGACAGATCTGAGGGTGTAAGGAAAAGCAACAGACAAATCTTCTAGGAGTTAGCACATCAATTATGAAAACTTGTATTTCTTTGTTTTTGCTTCCATTTTTCTTTCCTTGATTTTCAAATTTGATTTTGAGAATTGATAGATTTCTTTTTAAAATTACCAGTCAATTATTGGAATGTGAATAGCAGTGTAGTAGTTCGACTATTTTGTTAATTTATCAATGGGCTAAAATGTGATATGCAAATAAATGTTCAAGCTGGGATAAAGGCACACTGCTCTCTCCCAATATATTATTAGACATAGAGGATATGTTTTAAGGTTATTTCTCTAAGAATGATTTTCTCATATTTAACTTAGAGTAGTTTTAAATACATAAAATTATATTATATTTAATTTTTATTTAAAAAATAAACAGAAATGGTATTATATCTCACTTTTATTTAAAAAATACAGAAATTGTATTATATCAAAATTTTATTTTTAAAAATAAAATTTATTAAAATGTTTAATTGCTAATCTTATTATTATATTTGTAGTATTTAAAACTATGTCTGGCCATATTTCTTCTAATATATTGAATATAGTTTCAGTGACAAAAAGTATGGAGTTCCAAACTATAGGTTACAAAGCTAATAATATAGATCAATGGATAATTGTTCATTCTAGTAGAATTTGGCACAGAATAAGCATTCATAAAGAAAATGTATTATTGTTGAAGAGCAAAACCTTCACTCAAACGATGCCAATCAAAACAATCCACGATAATAATTTCAAACTAAAAGCATAGTATGAAGAACAATTACATTGAAGTATCTAGATATGTATGTATTGAGTCTTCCTACTCTATTAACATCAGACTTGCATCAATTTCTGGAAGCTTTTTTATATTATCTGTCTATGTTATTTTAATTACCCGAAAGAGATTAGTTTGAAAGATAAACTCAAGTATTTGCTTCTGCATATTACTTGAGGCAGAATGAGGCAAAGGAGTTATAGGAGATCCATGGGCATGCCTACCCTAGCCCACTTCTGAGGTTATTTCTTGAACATTATTAATATTTTCTTATCATTTTTATTTTATCTTGACATAGGTGATTCCTTTCCATATTTTTTTATCATTGTTGATGTGACTATAGTTTCGCAACCTACAATACTAAGATGAGGAATAGATTAATGAAACATAATAGTTCAACTTTGAAAAACTTTACTAGAAACTGATGAAGCGGATCTGTTTGTTATAAGTATGTAGTATTCAACATATTCAACATGTTGTTTATTTGTGTTAGTAGTTATGTACCTATGCATATTACATATTATTGCTCATTTCCTATTCTATGCGAGCATCGACTTCATTTTTTGCAATTGTCTCTTTTTTTCATTATATGCACTCCATTCTATTATTATATTATACTACATGTGTCATGGTTATCTGACTTGCCAAGAGCATTAGCATATTTATTTTCTACAAAACATAATTAATGCATTTAAAATTCATTTTAATTTTACATAATAAAATACGTCGAATTACTTCCCATTCTTTGAAGATTGCTCATATTTAACACTCTTTCTCTCTTGGTCTTGGCATATTTCCCCAAACTAAAGCCTCGCAATGTTTGAGTCTCCTATGCTTGATATACAAGACCTGACAAGCTTCAAATGGAAGATCTTAGCATTTTTGCTTCATTTTTTTATAAAGTTCTGTGAGGCACCTGCAACAATTAATTAACAAGAATACGCGAAATAGCAGAAATGACAGAACTCAGAATCACTTTTGTATTGATCACAGGCCACTTCGAGGGGGCAACCTCCTTTGAGCAAGCTCAATACAAATAACTTCACGGTGTCTTCATAGGTCTCAACACACACTTATATACTAATTCGAGGCGCCAATACTATGGGTCGAAACCATGGGCCGTTACAAACTATGGATTAACAATACTACGGGCGACTTACAAAGCATATGCGCCAATAACAATAACACAACTATTGATCAACAAATACTACGGGACGACTTACAAAGCATATGCGTCCAATAACAAAATACTAACAAAGTAAAGACATGGGTTCCTAACATCCCCTCCCCCTTAAAAAAAAAGCTTTGTCCTCAAAGCTTTAGATGTGGAAATTGCTGTTGAATCTGAAGGAGTGGTTCCCATGTAGCGTCCTCTGGTTGCATGCCGTGCCACTGAATTAAGACCTCTATGATAGAGCGAGAGCGAAGCTGACGCGTGCGCCGATTGAGGATGGCCTCTGGCTCCAAAAGGATGGATCCTTCATTATCCAGTTCAGGTAAAATCGTTTGTCCGCTGATGTTGGTGCCAAGAACTTTCTTCAGACAAGAGACATGAAAGACTGGATGAATGCGGGAAGAAGGAGGAAGTTCCAATTTATAAGCAACGGACCCAATCTTCTGAAGAATCCGATATGGCCCATAGAACTTTGGAGCGAGCTTATGACGCCCTTTGAGTTTCAAGGAGGATTGTTTGTACGGCTGGAGACGAAGAAAAACCATATCGCCGACTTGAAAAGTGCGCTCCGAACGGTGCTGATCAGCTTGTTGCTTCATGCGATTTCTTGCCATGTGAAGATTGTCTCACAAAATGCGAAGAATCTTATCGCGGTTGCGAAGGACCGTGTCAACTTCCTGAACTGGTGAACTGGTGGGGGTGTAGGGAAGAAGAGCTGGAGGTGCCTGACCATAGACTGCTTCATATGGGGTCATTTTAGAGGTAGTGTGGTAAGAGTTATTGTACCACCATTCAGCGAGAGGGAGCCACTTTGCCCACTGATGTTGTTGTTCAGAGGTGAAGCAACGAAGATAAGTTTCCAAGCATTTATTGACAATTTCAGTTTGACCATCTGTTTGTGGGTGATACCCTGAACTCATCTGCAGTTTGGTGCCCGTGTGGCGAAATAGTTCTGTCCAAAAATGACTGGTGAAAGTTGCATCACGATCCGAGACAATGGAAGAAGGGATGCCATGAAGACGAAAGATCTGGTCCAGAAAAATTTGAGCGACGGAGGAGGCTGTATAGGGATGGCTGAGAGCACAAAAATGACTATATTTGGAGAGGCGATCAACCACAACGAGAATCACTGTCTTCCCACCAGATTTAGGGAGCCCTTCAATGAAATCCATAGAAATATCTGTCCAAATCCGTGTAGGTATGGGCAAGGGTTCAAGCAATCCTGGGAGGAGTGTTGTTTCACCCTTATTGTGCTGGCAAGTATCACATTCGGCCACCATCTGTTGAATTGTCCTTTTCATGCCCTGCCAAAAGAAGTTACGCCATGCTCGTTCATATGTTTTGAGGAACCCAAAGTGTCCTGCCGATGGAGAAGCATGGAGTTCATAGAAGACAGCCTGTTGAAGATCTGTGCTCTGGGGAAGCACCAGACGACCCTTGTATCGTAGAGAAGCACCATCCCAAGAGTAATGTGGTACAGCAGAAGGATTGTTGGTCAAGCGTTGGATGATTTGCGATACGGAAGAGTCATTGACATAACCCTGTTGAACAGATTGCAACCAATTTGGAACAGGCATAGAAATAGCTGAAAGAGAACCTTGGGCCTCAAATGTGCGAGAAAGAGCATCTGCCACAATATTATCTTTACCCTTCTTGTAAGTGATCTCATAGTCATAACCCATGAGTTTGCTAACCCATTTCTGTTGTGCCGGGGAGGAGACACGCTGGTCCAAGAAATATTTCAGACTCTGGTGATCAGTCTTGATGCAGAAATGATTTCATAATAGGTATGGGCGCCACTTCTGTACTGCATGCAAAATAGCCATCATTTCCTTTTCATAGGTAGAGGCAGCTAAATTCTTACCTGAAAGGGCTTTGCTGGTGAACGCAATGGGGTGTTCATCTTGAAGGAGAACAACACCAAGTCCATTGCCACAAGCATCACTCTCAATAGTGAAGGGCTTGGAAAAATCGGGCATCGCTAGCACAGGTGTAGTACACATGGCTTGTTTTAGTTGGTCAAATGCACACTGAGCAGCAGGTGTCCATGTAAAAGCATCCTTTTTCAGTAGCGCAGTTAATGGAGCTGCAATCTTCCCATAATCCTTGACAAATTTGCGGTAGTAGCCAGTCAACCCCAAAAAACCACGAAGGCTCTTGAGAGTCTGAGGATGTGGCCAATTGGTCATGGCATCGATTTTGGCAGGATCCACGCGAACCCCTTGTGCTGAGATAATGTGCCCAAGATACTCAACTTCCTTCTGTCCAAAAACACATTTAGACTGCTTGGCATGGAGATGGTGGTCAGAGAAAAGTTGCATGACAAGATCCAGATGCTGGAGATGTTCATCCCATGTTTTACTGTAGATGAGGATGTCATCAAAGAATACCAGAATGAATTTCCGCAAGTAGGGTCGAAATATTTTATTCATTAAGGCTTGGAATGTGGAAGGGGCATTAGTGAGGCCAAAGGGCATGACCAAAAACTCATAATGGCCATCATGTGTGCGGAAAGCTGTTTTAGGAATATCATCCTCATGAACCTGAATTTGATGATATCCAGAACGAAGATCCAACTTGGAGAAAAAACGGGCCCCATGAAGCTCATCAACAACAGGAATTGGAAACTTATCCTTGATGGTGAGGTGATTAAGTGCTCGGAAGTCAATGCAGAGGCGCCATGACCCATCTTTTTTGCGAACAAGAATAACTGGAGAAGAGAAGGAACTAGTGCTTGGGCGAATAATACCGTGCTTCAATAAGTCCCGAACGAGCATTTCAATCTCCGTTTTTTGATGAAATGGGTAGCGATAGGGTCTGATGTTGGGAGGAACGCTGCCAGGAAGGAGCTTAATACGATGGTCTTCTGGCCTGGAAGGTGGTAATCCCACTGGTTCAGCAAAGACACCTGTATACCGATCCAGAATTTGTTGTAGATCCAAAGGAGTAGTGGAGACTGCTGCTGGTTGCATCTGGATGGAATGGATCTGAGCGATGACACCATGTGAATTCTTCTTGAGGAGTTTTTCCATGCGATGTGAACTGATGATGCTGAGAGAACCTGGTTGTAATCCTGTCAATGTGTGTTTGTGTCCATTCTCGGAAAACTGCATCCAAAGTTCGGCAAAATCCCATAAGATAGGGCCGAGTGTGCGTAGCCATTGAGCGCCCAAAACCACATCACATCCGCCTAAGGGCAAGGCAAACATGTCAGAGCGCAAGGTATAATCTCCCATAGAGATACGCACATTTCGACACTTCCCTTTGCAAGGTAAGGTGCCCCCATTGGCAATCATGACTTCAAAGTTGGAGCAAGGATGGATAAAACAATCAGCTTGTTTGGCGATCCGAGGGTCAATGAAATTATGCGTGCTACCAGAATCAATGAGGATTGTAAGAGGAAGCTTCTTGAAGTAACCCCTGACCCGCATTGTTTGGGGGGTGGTGATTCCTGCTAAAGCATGGAGAGATATCTCTGGCTGGTCATCCTGAGACGGAGGGTCACTAGGCGGTTCCTGAATGTCGACCGGTGCATCCAGTGTTTCTGGATCTTCGTCACCCATTTCAGAGGCAGGCGGAGACTCCACATCCAGGAGATAGAGCTTTTGCTGAACACATCTATGTCCCCGAGTGAATTTCTCATCACAATTATAGCAAAGCCCCTTTTCTCTGCGTGCTTGCATCTCTGTTTCCGACAAACGCTTGATAGGAGTCGGTCGAGGAGCCTGCGGTATAGGTGGTCGCTGAGAACCCATATTTCGGAAGGGAACAAAAGTGGGCTTGGAGCGTTGTTGGGCTGCAATCTTGTCTTCTGCTAACTTAGCCAACCCGAGTGCTTCCATCATTGTGTTGGGACAGAACATTTTGACCTCAGAGCGGATGGCATCCTTTAGGCCACTGATAAAACAACTCCGGTAAAATTCATCAGACAATCCTTCGGTGTGGTTGGCTAGATTCTCAAATTCGGTTTGATACTCTCTCACAGTGCCAGTTTGGCGAAGTTTAGTGAGGGATCCTGTGAAGTCATCAAAAGCACTAGGACCAAATCGTTGCAAAAGGAGCTGGCAAAAGTCTGGCCAGTTGGGCTCTGGATGAGCCTTGATGTACCAACGGTACCATTGAAGAGCTTCCTGTTCCAAATGAAAGGATGCCAACGGAACTTTGTTGACATCAAAAGTATTATGCAGACTGAAATACTGTTCTGCCCGATAGATCCATCCAGTTGGATCGGTACCATTGAAGCGAGGAAAATCAAGCTTCGGACCACGGAAATTGCTGGAAGAAGAGAACCCATTGTCTACTGAAGACTCGGACTGCCGTTTGTTGTTCATAGCTGAATGTTCAAGATGGAGACCAAGAAATTTTTCATCAAGATCCTGGAGTTTGGCTTGGATGGCTGCAAGGGCTTCCTCCATGGTTTTTGCTCCTGCACGGGTGACAACCATAACCAGGGATTTTTTTTTTTTTTTTTTTTTTGGACTGGGTAGGAAAACAAAAACAGGAACTACTTCAGTAAAGGAAAATTTGGATTTGGGAAAAAATCAGAAGGGTAATTGGGGTTTGACTCGTTTTTTGGACACTGTTGGATAGACAGGGAAGCAAAAATGAGGATTTCAGAAGCGGAGTGAAAGGATGGGAAAATTTGGCAGAGGGGAACAAAGAAGCAGAATTCAGAAAGGAACTTTGTGGTAAAAATTGAAGGTGATTGGGTGAAATCTGAGGAAGTTATGGCAAACCCTAAAAATAGACAAATGTGAGATTTCGGGTTGTAGGAAGGGGAATTGGGGATAGGGTCCTCAGGGATGAAATATGCAGAATGGAATGACAGGGGTTCCCTGAAATTTTCAAGGAAAACAGAGGTAAAACAAGGGAGATATGGAGAAAAAACTGAATTTTTTTTTTTTTTTTTTACAGACTGGAGCGGCTACGGCTCTGCTTGTAGAATGGGATCTCCGGTTTGAAGGATTCTGGAACAACGCCGAACGGTTGGATCTGGAACGGCTTGCAAAATGGATCTGAAACGGCGCAGCAGTGATGGACAATAGTTCAGCTGAAGGTAGATATGGACCCCAGGTATGTGCGGCTTCCTAAAAGTTCAGGGTTTTCACTCGGCCACCAATGCTGTCTGACGGCTTGCGTATTGGGGCAGTACCCCTCACTCCACGGCTCAGGTAAAACTGATAACCGCTTTGCCACAAACGACAGCTCTTGGTTTACCTCACGGGTGGGAACTAGTCAATCAGGTAGGGGTCGTTGCCCTTTTCGCCGGCAGGTCCTCTCAATGGGCCAGCTACTTCGGGGTTCCTGTGGTACTCCTCACAATGAGTTTTAGGGCTTATGCCCAAGTACTTCCCACAGTTAAGCGGATAGGGATTATTCCCAAATCCGAACCTGCAACAGATGCGAAAAAAAAATTTGGCAGAAATTTCACCCAGCGAGCCCAAGAAAGTGCTCTGATACCAGATGTGAGGCACCTGCAACAATTAATTAACAAGAATACGCGAAATAGCAGAAATGACAGAACTCAGAATCACTTTTGTATTGATCACAGGCCACTTCGAGGGGGCAACCTCCTTTGAGCAAGCTCAATACAAATAACTTCACGGTGTCTTCATAGGTCTCAACACACACTTATATACTAATTCGAGGCGCCAATACTATGGGTCGAAACCATGGGCCGTTACAAACTATGGATTAACAATACTACGGGCGACTTACAAAGCATATGCGCCAATAACAATAACACAACTATTGATCAACAAATACTACGGGACGACTTACAAAGCATATGCGTCCAATAACAACATACTAACAAAGTAAAGACATGGGTTCCTAACAAGTTCACACCTCTGAGATTTGAGAATAATTTTTAAACTGTGGATTTCACTTTCAACAATGTCATTCATTCTTGTCAACTTGCATTCCTTTATTGTGCATATTATTGAGAAACTAGGCTAGGTATGTTCAATGCACCCTTTTTTATCTTTAATACAAGACTCATTGTCAACTGCATTGTACAATTACCAAGAAGTTTCTTAGTCTTATGGATACCACGCCATCCAAATTCCAAATACTGACACTAACAATCAAACACCAATATCCCATTTGCACCTAAGTTTTCTGCTCATAATTACGCACCTCAATATACCATATTAATTTTAGCTTGCAACATTAGGCAAATGCAAAAATGGTAGGATATTTGGCAAATGCAAAAATGGCAAATGCAAAAATAGCAGGATATTTGGCAATTTGATCATTTGATCAAAGCACTATGACTCAGTATACAAAATATTAAATGCAATATAATACATATATTGCAATGAAGTCTGAATTATATTAGATTCCATACAAAGCTTAAAACAACTTTGATTTTCTATTGTTTAAAAATGACGTAGATTCCACACTCTTTTGCGGCTAGTCTTCTGAAATTTTCCCAAACGCAGACTCGACAATCTTTAAGTCTGTTGCATCTGATATATAGAACCTAACAAGCTCACATTTATGAAATATGAATTTGTACTTCATTTTGCTTCATTTCAACAAAATCCAACACCCTTGCATTTGACAGCTATTTTTAGTTTTAGATTTCATTTTCAAGAATGTCCTTTCATCCTTTATTGCTTGTATCTATGTCTCCATCACCATAAATCTCACAATATGTGTTGGAACTTTAATCTTAGAGCAAGTTTGAACTAGGCAATTAGTATGTTGAGAGTTGCAAATTTAATCCTACATAAAGTTTGAACTAGCTAACACAACTAATGTATCAAATCGTAGATAACATGAAACAAGATTCTTACTTTATGACAAATTAGCGGTTTTATAACATGAAACAAGATTCTTACTATATGACAAATTAGTGGTTTTGAAGAGTTATAGGAAAATGGTAACTATTTTACTACGCATAATATTCTTTTCCTTTACCTAATGTTTACCCTTTAACTGTCTTGTGATTTGATGGTAATAAGTTTGAAGGATTCCATTGTCAATTCATGGCTATGTCTATATTGTTGATCTATTCTAGCAGTATTCTACTATTGATCTTGATTTGTTTGTACTTGGCAGTGTGTTGATTATTATTAATTTCACAACTTATTGGCATGAACATAGAATACATGCTACCATAATTCAACCAAACATAGAACAATAGAGGAAATCACTTCCAATGCAAACTTTAATCTAACAACACATTTGGACTAGGTAATTAGTATGTTGACAGTTATACTTGATATTAGGTTGATTATTACTCATTTCGCAACTGATTGGCATGAACATAGATTTCTTGATAATGTAGCTAAGCCAAATACAAGGCACTATAGCAAAACGCCTCCCATATAAAGTTTAATGTTACAACAACTTTGGTCTAGCTAGAGCTAGTTGGTATGTTGAGAGTTGTACTTGACATTGGGTTCACTATTGTTAATTTCAGAACTGATTGGCATATATTTTCAAAGTAATAAGCTACTCTAGCATATCCAATATTTGTTAAATTTATTGCTTGCTGATAAATTTCCCATAGACGAAGGCCGCTTTCAATTGGAAGATAATACGAAAGCTATAGGGGGCTTCACACATGCAATGACTAGGGTCAGATTAATCAGACTGCATTCTGTGAGGTTTCGGATAAATCATAAATGTAAGCTGGTTGGATTAGTTTTTTCCTATTTTAGTAGTTTTTAAAGTACCTAAAGATCTAATTCAAGAACTTTATTTTAATCCTACTTATCAACTACAGGGCCACTTTGCAGAGTATATTCATTAAACTATCTGGAAGGCATTACACTTTATTGTTAAAGTTTCTTTTAAGAAGTGTAGCACAAGGATTAATATCCACCCACTGGGGATGAATCTCTTGTGTTTTCCCACCCCTAGAGAGTTGGGCACTACAAGGGGATGTCTCCATTTGGAAGAAGATGCCCTTGAGGACATGGTTAATTTTATTGCATGGCAAGCTGACCTGCAAACTACAAACCCTAGATAGCTTCAAACAAAAGCAATACAAGCTTTGGCCTTGCCTTGAGAAAAAGGCAAATATGTTTCTCCAGTATGGAAGCCCTATGAGATGTTATGGCTTCCTAGGGCTTGGAGAATCCAATACTTCACGGACCCATCAAAATCCCAACAGGATATTATGCTGGAGGGGAGTTTTTCAATTGATACATATGCTAAAAAAAACAAAACCAAAGCAGAGAAAGATAAGGAGGTCGCCTAGTTCCTCAACAAGCATGGAGTTAACCGTGATGCCAAGACCGCTATAACAAAATGGGATAATATGCTCAGCGAGTTCAGGAAGGTTTATGAGTGGGAAAAAGGGATTGAAAGAGAAGAAATTGTCAAGAGCTACTTTAGGCTCTCACCATACGAGAGAAAGCTGCATCGTTTGCTAGCTTCATTTGATGAGGAAGTATATGAAGAATTGGTATAGTTTATGGTTTCAGACGAAGAGCATCACATCAAAAAAATCTACCAGCTTTTGCCACCAAATTAGCAGTAGCAGGTCGAGACTCATCTAAGGAGCTAATTTAATTAATTATTGTCTATCCATCGCCATATGCTGCTAATTCAAGAGGGCCATCTAGGTTATTTTTGCAAGAACTGTAAATCAGAATAATCTTCAAATCCCCTTAAAACAAGATGCGACCAAATTTTTTTTGTGCTTTATTGTTACAACAGAGGCAAATTGAGAGAAACATTTAGAGGTAATATGGCAGTAAAATGCACCAAAAAGTCCCTAAAAGCTTTCGTTTTCATACCTGGAAAGCCCAATCCCTGAACGCTGGCAAGTGTTTTTCCTCTGGAAAGTGTTTCTCCTCTGACAGCAGGACAAGATTTGGACGAAAAGCTTAATCCCCGAACGTTGGCAAGTGTTTTTCCTTTGACAGCAGGATGAGATTTGAACATCAAACCACTCAATGAACTAGCAACACACAGTAAACCACTCACTGAACAAGCTACTAGCACGCAGCAAACCACTCACTGAACAAGGTAGCGGGACACAGTAAACCACTCACCGAAGAAGGTAGCAACATGCAACAAACCATAGGGAAGGTAAGCTGTAAAATGAAGCAAACCTGTATTAAGTATTTTCGAACACAGTGTATTAAAAAGTTATATAATAGAGTGTATTAATAGTAAAGTATTATGTTTTCCGTGTTGAATTTAAAAAATCTCTCGGCACGAGTTTTCATATTTCTGCTGAGGTGGCCACTGGCCATTAATTCCAGGCATGAGTTTCCCTTGTTATACCAATGGCTCGAATCAACTCAAATCACTAAAATAACGATGTGAACCAATATGCTTTAAAATTCTCTTAAAAATTTAGGCCAAGACTTATGAAGTTACGCTATAGCCAGGAAATGAAATGTATACCTTGCCGCTGTGCTGAGGGCCAACATTAGCATCAAGTCCCAGATGTAATAGTTCATGCTGCACATAGTTCTATGCCAATACTCAGTTCTCGTTCCAGGCTCTAGCAAGCAGTATCCAGTAAAGTTCCAGGCTCTAGCAAGCAGTATCCAGTAAATCGTACGTTTGGGATGGTGTTACCCAGGATATTAGTATAGTGGAGACAGATGGCAAATGCTCAATTTTTTGTTTTTTAATTATTTTTTTCATATTTATGTTGAGGTGGCCACTGGCCATTAATTCCAGGCACAAGTTGCCCTTGTTAAACCAATGGCTTGAATCAACTCAAATAAGTGAAATAACAATGTGAACCAATATGCTTAAAAATTTAGGCCAAGGCTTATGAAGTTATGCTATAGCCATGAAATGAAATGTATACCTTGCCGATGTGCTGAGGGCCAACATTAGCATCAAGTCCCAGATGTAATAGTTCATGCTGCACATAGTTCCAGGCCCATACTCGATTCCCGTTCCAGGCTCTAGCAAGCAGCATCTAGTAAAGTTCCAGGCTCTAGCAAGCAGTATCCAGTAAATCGTACGTTTGGGATGGTGTTACCCCGGACATAGTAATAATAGTCTAGACATATGGTAAATGTTCAATTTTTTGTTTTTTAATTATTTTTAATTATTTTTTATTTCTGACAAATAATGTTTATAGTAAGGAAAAATTGTCACTTCAAGGCTTTCTTCCAATAAAAAATTAGGAATTTATATTTTTAAAATTTTAAAATTATTTTTTATTTTTTAAAATATTTAATTTAATATTTATTTTATATGAAATATTTAAAAACTATGGAAAAAATATATTAGAAATTGCATAATGATTAAAAAGTTAATTAAAATTGACTACAAACCCATTACTATATACTTTGCCTTCGGCAAGTATAATAAAAAACAATTCATTAACATTAATCTTATTTTAATTTTTTCTTATAATTTTTTTTCTTAATAATTTATATTAAAAAAATAATAAAATGATTTTGTAAATAATTTAAACTAAAAAAATCTATTGCAATTATACTCTCAATCTCAAATAACTATTATGATAAAGGTAATCCTGTGAAACTATTATAATGAGAATTCCTACTTATTTATAACTTAATTCCCTTATTTATTGGTAACATAATTTTCATACATTGCTAGGCCTTTATGTCTATAAAATTATATCTTCCTCAATTTATAATTTATATTATTAGAAATCTTTTTATTCATATATATTATATATATAATGGATGGTTTTAGTTTGTTTCATCATAATATATTTTTTTGTTTTATTTAATTTATATAATTAAAATTAATAATATAATTTGAATATCTATGTAAAAAATTATTAACTTTTTATTTAAATTTAGATCTTATTTATTATTAATAAATTAATTATTAATAATCTATATAAATCTATTCACAATTTATTGCCCTCATCGAAATTCAAAATTTATTTTTTACATATTTATTATTAATAATATTATAATCTATTAATAATTTATTATATCCTTTAAAAAAATCTTTAAACACTTTTCCCAAAATAAATTATATGATGTTGATCACGAAAAATTTTAGGGATGAAATTTCGTTAATTGACTATTTTTTTGTATTTTTCTAAAATATAAATTTGCTATTTGGTCATTTTTAGTCTCTAATATCGCCTATATTTACATAAAATATGTTTTTTATCATAATATTCACTAAAATTTACACGTTTTAATAATAAATTGTATGTTTCATATTTAATATTCACCTACCTATCTATATATTTGTTTTTTCCAATCCAAAATAATCACCTAGAATAGTATACTTGAGTATAATATTAGAATCCTTAAAAAATACCCAATGATGATGATGATAATGAACGTCCACTGAGACCAACTTTGGTTTATCGAACCTTAAGAAGGTTATTACTTGGTTTGCTTTAAACTTTTGTTTATATGCTCAAAAAGCTTGGTAATAATCTTTCCAAGCTCACTATAGTTTTGGAAAGTTAGGAGGTTAGCAAGGTTTGTATTGTAGCAAATACTATGAAACTCATATCTAATGTAGATGTAAGCAAGACAATCTAAGAGAGAGTGATTTTCATTCTCAACACTCATAGACTCACAAAGATGACAAACCCTTTCCGCCCATGGAGTTTTGGGAATAAACCAACGCCATGTTTCATTATGAAACTCACAAGAATTCGTTCTAATCTTATCTATATTAATTTTCTTCTTTAAACTAATTACTATCAAAAGATATTTCTAATCTTCCAAATTTTATATATATATTAATAATTTAAATATACCTATCAATTTTATTTATTTAAACATAACATTCACATAACTTAATTTACCATACTCCATGACTTCCACAGATGTGACCTCTCTCTTTCACCTTATTTCCTCGTAATGTACCATAATCCCTCAAGCTAATGTCTTAACAATAATTGGTTTTCTATTGATTTGACACTTTCCTTCCATAATTTGATCATTATGATGTAAAATAAAGGTATAATATACCATACCTATCCACTCCACTGAACACATTACCAAAAAAATGAATCTGCTCATGATCATGGATTTTGAATCACTTTTGTTACGGTCTAAGGTCCCATTTGTCCTTTAATGTTAGTTATATAACATTAATTGAAACATTGAATCGCTTTTTTATGCTCCAAGGTCCCCATTTGTCCTTTGATGTTAATTATACCGAAGCATTGAATCACATAATCATGTCTCCTCCTACATAATCATTATTTTTATTTTTCATAATATGAAGGTCCCGTAAATAATGCGATGTTCTCAATTATATTTATACTTCCCATACAATGGAGTACTCTCAATAATTTCTATAAGAAGTTTTAACTATAGAAATGACTAGAAAATAACTAATAATTTTATGAATGCTAATGTTATAATGATTTTGAAATAGAGCTGAAAAAAGGTAGTGGATATTATCACATTTTACGTTTGGTTTTATATGTTCATTGAATTGAATCTATATATTGAGTATGAATTACATTTTTTCAAATCCAATATCAATAATGATTGGTTTTATATGTTCATTGAATTGAATTTATATATTGAGTATGAATTACATTTTTTCAAATCCAATATCAATGAAGGATATGCTATTTTCTCTTTTTTCATGGTTTAATAGTGTTATATTTTTTACTTTTGAAAGTCCAATTTGAAATTAATTTTTTTCACAAAGTTGTATATTGATTTTATTAAATAGATGTAATATATGGTGTATTATATTTTGATAAATACAATGATATTGAGTTGAGAGTATCTTTGTGTTTATAAATTCATTCAAACTATAATAAATGCTTTACAATGTAATTTTTTTAGCTTTTAAGATTTATGCAAATATATGTTTTTAGTAAGAAAAAAAAAGGAGCCTTGTTATTAAACTTTTGTCAGAGAGGAAAATACATGGACAACAAAGTAATATTGGGTCTGTACATGACAAAAAGACACCAGAAACCTGCTGGTGTTACCCTGAGACTGAGAACAAAGCACCCTATAGACCAGAAGAAAAGCCATAGCTAGTAACCTCAAAAGCTGGTCGAAAATAGAAATTACAAAACTGAGAATGAGAATCGAGCCATCCCTTGACTCTACAACTGATCCTAAAACAAGGAATCCCTAGTAGTGGACCAGAGTAGGAATTACATTGTTGATAAAAAACAGATAAGAGAAGGAACATAAGGAACAAGTAAAAATCGAACACTGCAAAAAACTTGAATAGTGCACTCAGATGGACGTATCATTAGTGATAAGGATAGGCATGTCGGGGGTGCCGCTTGTAGCAACAGAGACTTCAGGAGATGGAGCAGCCATGTGAGTGCCATTGTGATCCTTGCTGTCCAGATGATCATCCATAGTGCTAATTTTGATCCCCATTATTCGGAAAAGCCGATGAAACTCTGTACCCAACTCGCCACAGTCGTCTAGAATGGCGGTCGATTCATAGTTGTCAAGGAGCATAGACTTCATCAGGCCACACATAATAGAGTGCAAAGCTATGGAGCTCTCATAATGCTTCGCCAGATTCTTGATATTTCCAGGATTCTGATTCCACGGTGCAAGGGGATTAAAAGGGACATCATATTGCTTGTTAGCTAGATGTAGACCAGCCTGAGGGTGCGAAGGTGCAAGCTCGAAAAGCTTTCGTTTCCCTTCCTAGCATTAGAATGGTTAGATCGACCAGCCGACGTACCCTTTTGATGCGTGGAATTGCCCAAATCAAAACGTTGGATAAATTGAATACCCATACGACCAACTAAATTTGAGAGATTACCATCCAGTACCAAAACAACATGTTGAAGATCCTTGAGTATCCTGTTAACATGGAGAAGCAGAAACTCGTTTGGATCCATAGCCATAAGGGTTTTCCCCAACGTAATTTTATTCATCTAGAATGTCACCAAAGTTCGTTCAAATAGAGCCAATCTACCTCTAGTCGAACCTGGGTCTAGTTCCCATAAATTAAGCTTGCCAGCCGAGGGCTTAGTTTCATTATTCTTAAACAAGCACCAAAGAGCTTCCTCAGAGCTTTCAATATGACGACAAATGTCTGACGGAATAAGGAAAGCATATGATCTAGCGGCATCCCCCGCTTTAAGCTGGTTCATAGTAGGAGTCTGATGCGTCTTCCTCGTCACAACACATTTCCAGGGGCGCACCATTGTTGGGCCTGGCCCACGTGGGGCATTTTTGTGCAAATCAAGTTTTGGTACTGCAAAGTTAAGCGCAGTAAGGTTGAATAATTTTTGAACAAATCAGTTTTGGGAAGCTGCGAAGTTGAGCACAGCACAGCGTCGGAAGAGCTGCGAAGGAGCACAGTGCTGTGATGAGCCCGATCTGTCACATCCCCATTTTGACCCCCTTTGTATTAAATCATAAATGATGTAAATATTGATATTTAATCATGGTGAGGAGCTCAATGTAAAATTAGTCACAGCAGATCTAATGAACAAGTAAATCAATCACAACAGATGAATATAGAAAATATGGTGTAAAACTGTGCAAAACATGCAGCAGTGCTCAATATCCCAGAAAGGGTGAATGAATTACAATAGAATACAATTAATCTCAATGAGCAATTCGAATTGACTAAGTAGGCCATTCGAATCATTGAATGGAGTAGCTTGACTCCAACTAGGAGTCCTCATCATCAATCGGTGGTGCTCATCAATGCACAAGAACCAGTCATCCAGGTGTCAATCTGAGTCTAACTGAGTGTAATAAGTGTAACTGAAGTGTGTAGCACTGATTAAGGATCAGGAGGCTCAGTGGGGGCGCATGGGAGGCTAACTGAAGTCAGAACAAGTCATCTAGTCAAACTGGAGGTCCAACGAAAGTGAAACAGTCATTCGGGAGTGAAACTAGCCTCAAATCAGGGAGAACCGGAGCTAACTGAATGTAACTGAAGTGGAATTGTAGTGGTAGGTGAACAAGTGCGCCCTTCTCTGGCAGTAGGTGAGAAGTGGGCGCCTTTCAGCCTAGGAGGGCTAAAACTCTGTAGTAAGTGGCTCCCGGGTGCTAGAATAAGGTGGATAAGGTGCTGGAGGCATCAAACTGGTGACTGGGATGCATGCTGGTGCATGCAAACCCTAGATTCTGCATGCAAACCCTAATTGCATGCAAGATCCTGAAAAAGATGATGAGGATATCCGAACACCCCCCCTCAAGCTAGACTATGATGTGCCAACAAAAATAATGTGGGGCCCTGGTAACTAAGACCAAAGGTCACCCCAATACAATAATCCAAAAAATGCTGAAAATAAACTAAGTGAGGAAAGAGGGAAAACCCAGTGGGAAGAAAGCCCCCCCTCAAGCTAAAGCATAATAATGAATCAATCTGTCTCCACCATGATGGAACTCACCCCCAACAGTGAACGGAGGTAAGAGAACTTCTTCTCAGTGAAGCTCTTGGTGAAGATGTCTGCAATTTGCTCATCAGTAGGGCAATATTGCAGAATGATGGTGCGGTCATGCACCAACTGTCGAATGTAATGCATATGAATCTCAATGTGTTTGGTCCTCTGCCGCTGAAATGGATCTGTGGAGATCTTGATAGCACTTTGATTGTCACAAAATAGGATAGTCGAAGTAGTGCCACCAAAACCAAACTCGGAAAGAATACCCTGCAACCAAACTGCCTGAATGCAGGCATTGACTGCCCCTCGATACTTTGCCTCTGCTGAAGAAAGTGCAATGGCTGCTTTCTTTTTAATGGACCAGCAAATAGCACCATGACCAATCATGAAAACATAACCGGAAGTGGACTTCCGATCAATGCTATCACCTGCCCAATCTGAATCAGTAAAACCAATGAAATCTAGCTCAGAATCTGCAGCATAATGTATGCCAAACTGTCTCGTACCTTGCACATACTGCAAGATCCGCTTGGCTGCTCTCCAATGAAGCTCATGTGGCTGCTGCATATATCTTGACACGGCACTCATGGCATATGAGATATCAGGCCGTGAGTGTGTCAAATAAAGTAGTGAACCAATCAACTGTCGATACATACTGCAATCTGCAAGCGGTGTGGAATCTCCCTCCTCAAGACTGATTCCTGAGAGGAATGGGAATGGGGCTGCCTTACATTCAGCCATATTAAACTTCAATAACAGGTCGGAAGCATATTTTTGCTGAGATATAGTGATCCCATCAAAATTTTGAGCTATCTCCAAGCCCAAAAAATGACTCAGCAAGCCCAAATCGCTCATGTCAAAAGCTAGATTTAAGGCAGATTTTAGCTTGTTTATTGAAGTAAGTGTGCTACCAGTAATGAGCAGATCATCAACATAAAGTACAATAACCAACAAATTACCTTTAACTCACTGAAGATACACATTTGGATCAGATTTGCACCTTTGAAAATTCTGAGAAAGAAGGAAGGAGTCCATCTTTGCGTACCAAGCTCTTGGGGCCTGTTTTAACCCGTACAAAGATTTCTTCAATCTACAAACCAATGATGGATCTGATGTATAATCCTCTGGCTGCTGCATATAGACCTCTTCAGCAAGGTCTCCATGTAAAAATGCACTCTTCACATCCATGTGGTGCACTTCCCAGTGCTTGGATGCGGCAATAGCTAAAACAAGGCGAATGGAATCCATCTTTGCAACCGGTGCAAAGGTCTCAGTGTAGTCCACTCCTTGGAATTGGGAAAAACCTTTTTGCCACCAACCTTGCTTTATATTTTCTGATAGTGCCATCAGCAGCAACTTTAGTACGGTAGACCCATTTACACTTCACTAATTTTCTTCCAGGTGGAAGAGAAACTAGCTCCCATGTGTTGTTCTTTTGAAGAGAACTGTACTCTTCGTCCATGGCACTTTTCCATCTCGGATCTCGATGGGCTGAATAGTATGATGTAGGATCTGAACCAGCCATCAAATAACAAATCTCAGGAAGAAATGGATCAGCAATAGAAAGAGCCATACCTGCTCTTTGAAAGTCTCCTCTTGTTCGTCTCGGATCAGCAGGATTTCCAAGATTCGAACCAGCAGAATGTAGAGTGTTTTGGGCCCACTTTGGTAACTGAGGAGGATCATAATGATCGGATTCCGAACCTGATATGTCATGATCATCATATGCTGCTACAATATCAGAAATATCAGAACTCATACCTTCATTATCGCTGCTCGGATCTTCTTCTGGTGAAGGCGGTGAATCGGCAGTCTTTTCCTCGACTAGTTGCAATTCTTGAAGCGGTTCTTCAAATTGCACACTGCGCTCTATGAATATCTTTTTAGATCTGATATCCATGAGCTTATATGATTTTGATTCTTCCCCATATCCTATCAATATGCACTCGATACTTTGTGGATCCAAAGCTCGTCTCTTCTCAGAAGGAATTCTAGCCCATGCAGTAGAGCCAAAAACTCTCAACTTTGACACATCCGGTTTGTGACCAAAGAATGCTTTGAAAGGAGTCATACCTTTCACGGATGAATGTGGAACATGGTTCTGTATATATGCAGCAACATTGATTGCTTCAGCCCAAAGACTTGCAGCCAAACCTTTCGATTCAATCATGCATGTAGCCATCTCTTTCAGTGACCGATTTTTCATTTCCGCTACACCGTTCTGCTGGGGTGTGTAGGGAACTGTATGTTGGATCTTAATTCCGCTTTGGGCACAAAGTTGCAGCAACTCGGACTTTATATATTCCCCACCATTATCAGATCTAAGAGCTTTGATATTGCTCTCAGTGGTGGTCTCAACAGAAGCCTTAAAATCCTTGAATTTTCCAAGCACTTCTGACTTGTTTTTGAGAAAGAATACCCATGTAAAGCGGGAAAAATCATCAATAAATGTCAAAACATACCTTGAACCATTTAATGACATATGGGGCAGTGGGCCACTGATATCAGAATGGATCAATCCCAAAATAGTAGAAGCTCTGCTAGCTTTGCCGCGGTCGAATCTGTGCTTCGGGGTGCTTCCCAATGATGCAACCAGTGCATATTCCCTTCGAGGAACGGAGTTGTGGAAGCCCATCTACCATGGATTTGTTTGATAACAGCAGCAAATACTTATAATTAAGATGTCCAAATCTTTCATGCCAAAGCCTACTAACCTCATTACCATGTGTGCGAAGAGCAGTGGGCTTTGCAAGCGGAATAAAGTGTGAAAACTCATAGCATTTTGCAGTGTGATTTGCCTTTCCGACTGCAACTAGTCTTCCACTTTTGATATCAGAAATTTCAACTGTATTAGGGCTGAATGTAACTTGCTTTGGTTCACCAGTATGTGTCATTTGATACACAGAAAGGAGATTTGAAGCCAAGGAAGGCACATAGAGAACATTCTGAAAGCTTCCATGTTCTATATGAATCGTACCTTTGCCCTTTGAAGAAATTTTTGAGTCATCTCCCAAGTGGATGGGGATGGAGCTGTTTGGATCGAATGAGGAAAAAGAATCAATATTTGCAGCCATATGATTTGATGCACCCGAATCTATCAATAGAGTAGTGGGCTTCGAAACCGTTGCCATGAGTGCTTGTCCTCTTTCATGATCATCATTCCTATCCTTCTTCCTTGCACCGTCAGGAAGGGTTATGTTGTTCTTTTCCAAAAGGAGGGCAATTTGATCTATAGTCTTCTTCATACATGAACTTTCAGGATGAAAGCCACGGTTACAATAAGTACATTTAGATTTTTGGTTACCTTCTTTGCCCTTTTGCTTGGATTTCGAACCGGATGGTGCATCCGTTTGCTTGCCTTTGTCTTTTTGCTTGTGAGGCTCGAATTTGGGCTTCTCCTTCTTTTGCTTTCCTTTACCATTCGAGATCTTGGGTCCTTGAACATATAGGGCTGAATCTTTGGAGCTTATGGACCCCATTTGAATCAACTTGTCATGCTCTTTTGTGACGGACTCAATGAAGGCATTCAAGGTAGGCATCTTCCAATTCGGGGTAGTTAGCCGACCGGAATTGAAAGTAGAGACAAATACCGAATAATCTTTCCCAAGCTTGCTTAGAATGGAGAGGATCAATTGTTTATCCTCTTTGATAACTCCACTGTTCTTCAATTGCAAGTTCAAGTTCTTGAATTTTGTGAAGAATTCATTGATGGTCTCGAAATTCTCAGGATTAAGGCCAATCAATTCATTCTCTAATTGAAAAGCCCTAAGCTCATCCTGCTTGCCAAATAGTGTTTCAAGTTGCTCCCATATGGCTTTTGGAGTCTTCAATCTGCTGAGATGGAAGTGAAGATATTTGGAGATGGAGAGGCAAAGAAGACCATAAGCTTCATCAAGCTTGTTGTAATGTTTGGTTCGATCTGACACATTGTTTGGCTCCAATTCAAGACCAAGAGTGACTCGGTAGTAACCTTTTGAACGTAATATGATCTCCATATCATCTTTCCAATCAAAATAATTGAATGGGGTGAGGATAGGCTTTGAAGAAGAGTATTCCATTGCTAGGAGCGAGTCAACTGATGTAGAAGAAGCTTGCATGCACACTATAGTGAATGCAATTGCTGTAGGGAAGCTTGCATGCACAATGGAGCGAGTGCAATTGATGGAGACAATAAACCTGCAAATCACATAAAACCAAGAACCGTAAGGTCGAACAATCCACCCTTTTAGAGTTGCATCACACTTGGGATTGGAGATCAAACAATGTTGAATGGGTCCAATGTATCAGATCCAGGAATTATGTGGAAACTCAAGCTTCTGGAGTGGTATTGGAAGTATTTTTAAGCTTTGCATGCACAGGAGCGAATGCCCTTGAGATATCTCATGCCAAAACTTCTTGCAATTTGAGCAATTCAGTCAAATCTTCTTGTAAAAACACCTGTAGAAAAGAGATCTTGTCCCTGCAATGGCTCTGATACCATGTAAAATTAGTCACAGTAGATCTAATGAACAAGTAAATCAATCACAACAGATGAATATAGAAAATATGGTGTAAAACTGTGCAAAACATGCAGCAGTGCTCAATATCCCAGAAAGGGTGAATGAATTACAATATAATACAATTAATCTCAATGAGCAATTCGAATTGACTAAGTAGGCCATTCGAATCACTGAATGGAGTAGCTTGACTCCAACTAGGAGTCCTCATCATCAATCGGTGCTGCTCATCAATGCACAAGAACCAGTCATCCAGGTGTCAATCTGAGTCTAACTGAGTGTAATAAGTGTAACTGAAGTGTGTAGCACTGATTAAGGATAAGGAGGCTCAGTGGGGGCGCATGGGAGGCTAACTGAAGTCAGAACAAGTCATCTAGTCAAACTGGAGGTCCAACAGAAGTGAAACAGTCAGTCGGGAGTGAAACTAGCCTCAAATCAGGGAGAATCGGAGCTAACTGAATGTAACTGAAGTGGAACTGCAGTGGTAGGTGAACAAGTGTGCCCTTCTCTGGCAGTAGGTGAGAAGTGGGCGCCTTTCAGCCTAGGAGGGCTAAAACTCTGTAGTAAGTGGCTCCCGGGTGCTAGAATAAGGTGGATAAGGTACTGGAGGCATCAAACTGGTGACTGGGATGCATGCAAGTGCATGCAGGTGCATGCAAACCCTAGATTCTGCATGCAAACCCTAATTGCATGCAAGATCTTGAAAAAGATGATGTGGATATCCGAACACTCAAGGCCAAGGCCCCACCATTGATTTAGCGTTTATGTATCGGCAATTAAAATAGATGCTTATGACTCTTGTGCTAGATGGGCACAATGTAAATGAGACATCATGTAAATACGAATTTTAATGAAAAATACCCACAACTAGCTATGCAATGCAACAAAGAGATGGGGCATGATTCTCCAAGGAACAGGGAAGGGAAATAACCAAACCCTTGAGCCACTAGGGTCAGCCCATGTGTCAATGAGAAAACCCATGAACTTTTAACTATCCATTTTTGTCTCATGCACCCAATCATTTAATTCTTCCAAAGATTGGTTGGGGCAGTTAATGTCTTGGGATTGGAGAAGTATGGCAGTCAGATTTTCGTGCATGGGCAAGCCATCAACCTGAAAATCATATTTTTGGCTTACTGGGCAAGAAAACCCCCACGAAATGCTGCCTAAGGCATTTCCTCATGCATTACGTTCTTCCTCTCACGCAGACTGAGCTCACTGGAATTTATCCTCACGTTTTTCACCATAACCCTGCGTTTTTCCATGCCCAGGAACTCGTTTTTGGTATTGTGCAGCAACTGGGGAAGGAGGGACGCGATTTGGGACTGAGGGAGAGGTCGTTTTTCCCCTGGGGCATTTTTCTGGAATGGGTTTTGCTCTCCCAGTCGAATTTTCCAAGTGCCAATACGTTTTGAGTCTACCCATGTTTTTCTGAAGCTCAGGAAACCCCATCTCATGCATCCCACTGTTAAAATGTTTTCCTCATGCCCAGCAATTGTGGTTTTGTTGTTATGTGCATCCATGTTTTGGTTTGAATCCGTGAGCAAGAGATTTGAGTGGTAGTGGATAGAGAGGGCTTGATAAACCTAGTGGGGGAGATAACCTCTCAAAAGATCAAGAGGGCTTTGGCTACTCTTATATGCACACCCTGAGAGCACTAGATGGGGAAGGTATGGCTTGAGGGACTGTACAGCAGTGAAAATAATACTTCCTTGTGCTGGGTGTGTAGGTATTGTGGGTGCCAAGCTAGATAGATCTTGTAAGGTTACCCCTGGCTCTGTGCTTGAGCTCACTAGCTTAGCCACTCTTCCTTTCCATTTCCTAGCAGCCTGATAAACCCAATTGCAGATTGGCTTGGCTCATCTTGGAGTATGCTTGGCTATGTGTGAGTCTGTTGTTCCCTGATTCCTGGTAGAGATCATGCCCAGCTCGGGGGTGACAGTTGCATTAAGAGGTTGATAAGCACAACTGGCCTACGACTGGGTGGAACGTTGCAGTTGCATAGCCAGTCGATTTGGGACTGTTTTGTTAAGATAAGTATTCTCTATTTACAAATTCTGCAATGTCTTTATTCAATGGCTGTCACAATAATGTTTGAATGTATGTTAGATATTAAACATGATATTTTTAATTTACTTTCGCTGTGTATTCTTATAATCATACATTCTGTATGCCTTTTATATTATGTGAATGCTTATTGAGAGTACATGGGGTTAGATGCCCCGATTTAACATCACGATCCTCTCCATCTAGCTGGTATGATGGGAGGGGACGTGACACGATCTACGAAGATTCGGCAAGGCAGAATATTGGAAGGAAGACAACATATATTCCGGCTAGACCATCGGTGGTCTATTTTTGGTAAAGATACTCCATGATTACCAAGTGGCGGGTAAGGAGTAAAGCAGAGGAAAGCGATCGGTCACACAAGCAAGGAACCACTACATGAACCGGTCGCATAGGGTCGTTAGAGAAGGAACGACCAAGAGAAAGCGACGGTCGGCATGCGTTCAACAGGGAAACATGAAAGCAATGTGACCACGCGCAAAGGATGACCATGATGGAAGATTCTCTACCAGAAGCTAGCAGTCTGGTTAAGGGAAAACCACGATAGTTTTGGGAAACCTTAGGGTTTTTGCCTGCATATTGTAAAGACATGACCTATGGGCATGATCTATAAATAGGCACCATTTTGTAAGGGAAAGGGTTAATCATTGTTATTAGGTTGATCTCTCATTTTTTATTAGGTTTGATTCTCATTGTATAATCTTGAGCAAGACTTGTTTTGAGTTTTTCATTATAAAGGCTATGCAAGCTGTGTGCGCAGAGACCTATTGAGAGAGAAGAGAATCTGTAGCTGAGTGCACACACTGGAACTGTTGTACCCTTCCCAAAGACTAATACAACAACAGTTCCTATGGATGTAGCTCCCATCCTGGGGGTGAACCACGTTAAATGTCTGTGTTATGTGATTGTTTACATGTTTGCATCTGTTATTTGCTTACAATGAATGCTTGAGATCTTGCTTATCAGTTTATGTATTTAATTTTATATGTATTCACTATGAGGAATGACATGGGAGTAATATGTTAAGTTTCACGTATGTGGATGAATGCTAGATGCTTAGGTATTTCTAAGTCTGAATGAATGTATGAGCTTGTTGTATAAGCACTTAAGTCAATAGAGTTTGCGCCGTACGACTCCATCGAAGTGCAGCACCAGAAGTGCGCAGTATTTTGAGCTCCATCACATTGCATAAGCCATAAGATAAATCGTCTAAGGTAGTTGATGAGTAGGTAAAACACTAAGTGTTGTTGAAACTAGTTAAGTTTAAAGAGGAAGTGTAGTTATCCATTGCGTTGTCCCATTTTGAGCTAGTTCCAAGCCACATAGTCCTTGGATGCGCGAGTTGTATCAAGCGTTTCTGGGCTTGTAGAGTGTTAGCCGCGACGAAGGTGTTCGTTATGCAGTCCTTAGTTCGCAGCGTAGCCCGTCAATGCGCTACTCATCATATCTGGTTAAGCACTCATCACGTGGTTGTGGAAACCTGATTCCATAGCCCCCCCATAACTTCGCCTCGGGTGAGACCTTAGTTTGCTCATAGATTGTTGCCGAAAGGCATCGTGAAAAGGGATTTTGTTGGTTCCTTGAACCGTGAAGAACCTGGGTCTTTATAAAAAACCTCAAGACAGTATAGTAATCCAACAAATGGTTCCGTTGCCATACTAAGAACCCATGATGAGTTTCTGCGCTTGCAAGAAGTGATGTGCTCAGAAGAAAAGGTCCCATTGATTCCATAAATTTGGCATCCAGACAAGAAAGAAATCTGGGCTTGGTGTGACAAGACAGAAAGAGACTTCGCTGGGAAAGAAAATGGAGATCCACATCTCTTTGATATAGATTGGTTTTACAAATATCTGTGGAAAGATATCCACGAGATTTTTTGGGCATCTTTTGGAAATGAGTTGCACTAGTGGTTATCGTAGCTCGCAGAGTGCAAGAACTGTTTCTCGCCAGACATACTAACCGAGTGGACTCTAGATCTCATTGCGAGGCTCAAAGCAATAGATAGTCCATCTTCCAGAGCAGCTGACTTTTAGGTTGACAATATCCTAAAAGGCTTCGTGATAGAGTTCGTTGTGGACACCTTGAAGTCCTACAGCACAGCTGAAGCAGAGCTTTTCAAAGGTTTCAGAGGTAAGTACTCGAACAATTTGAGTTTATACATTAAAATGCTTTTAGTTGAAAAAATGTATTTTAAAAATGTAGTAAAGAGTTCTAGCAATTTGAATCTGTAATGGTCAATAGCATTTATAGTGATTCTGATGAAGAAACGCATAATTTGAGAAGTGGAAAAAGATATAAGCGTACCACTAAGAAGACTGGACTCTGCGTAGATATTGATTTACAAACTTAGTGTGATATCCAAACTGCACCTCTATTCGCTACATATCAGCCCATTACACCGCAGAATCCACCTGTTGCAAGTATCGTGCCTCCTATATCTTAGAAGCCATCAATTCAGAACCCTCCCGTTGTTAATATCCCTCATCCTCAGAGTGTTGATACCAGTAACATCACGGTAGTGAGTATTCAGATTACCTCGACTCAGAATAACCTACTTCGGAACATTCTGCGCAGTACCAATTTCACTTTTGCAGCTCAGAACCCTGCACAGAACCCTACACCACCTAGGAGAAGGATGACTGATGATATCAAGCTACCGATATTCAAAGGAACGGGTCTGGAAGACCCTAACCAGCACTGGTTTCTATGTGAATCCATCTAGATTGTTAAGCAGGTCCAGGATGATGCTGTGAAGAGAGCGCAGCTCGTCACCACGTTCAGAGACAGAGCATTAAACTGGTTCATGAAGTACTCTCAAGGACATAATAGAACCTTAGCAGAAATCAAGGCTGCATTATTGAGTGAATTTAAGAAACCGAAGTCAGAATCACAATGTATCACAGAATTAAAAGAGATTGACCAAAAACCTAATGAAACAGTCTGGGAATTTGACCAGAAATTTAAGACACTGCTAGACCAAGTAAGTTTTGTCATAGCTCCGTAACAACACCAGGAATGGTTTGTAGTTGCTTTGTTGCCCCATATCATACTGTTGCTGATGCAGCAGAAGGTGGCTTCACAGGAAGAAGCCTTGGAAATCGCGATGAAGTTGGAAGCTTCACCAATTGGAGAGACTAGCACTGGGATGTCTCAGATTCAAACCCAGTTAGCTACCCTAACATTACAACTTCAGCATATGAAGACAGAAAAACAAGAAAGACAAGAAGTATGGTGTACAGGATGCAAAGGAGAGGGGCACACTAGAGAGCATTGTCCTTTATTTCAGGAATATCTTAACAGTGGAGCACTGAATTTGCTAAATCAGAATCAAGCACCATAGTGTGAAATCTGTAAAATGCGAGGCCATATGCCTGAATACTATTATCTCATACAGAAGTATGTGCACACCCCTAAGAATCTATATTGCAATTTCTGTAAATCAGTTGGACATGATGAATCCAATTGTAAGGCATATGAGCTCATGCAGGAAAGGAAGCGAGACATGGAGCATATGCGTGATAGTGGAGTATATAGAGTACAAGAAAAAACCCCACCGAAGAAAGATAATGCAAAGTATGACCAAAGCACATATAGAGTCCGTGGAGGATTCCGTGAAAGAGGAAGAAATACTAGCCCAGGACAAGGAAGGGGAAGAGGCCAGATGATCTGTTACAACTGTGGCCAGGAAGGTCACCTATCTAAAGATTGTACCAATGCATGTACTACTTGTAATTACTGCAAATATTTTGATCATGTCATTGAGGCATGCCAAGTATTAGCTGTATAAATGAAGAAAAGAAAGCACGACGCGCCGAACCCAAACTTTCAGTTGATCGCAGCAGAGAAAAGGCTTGTCGATCGAAGTATCAATGTAGTGATGCGAACTGGCACTACAATAGGGAGAGATAGAGGAGTCGAAGCTTCGACTTCTGGAGCTTTGAAACTAAGAAAAATCCTCTTGAAACAATTGGGATCATAATATATACTGGAAAGACACTTTCTTTAAATCTAGAGAAAAATAAAGGACTATTTGAAGAAGCATAGGACATTTTCAAAGGACAAGCACCTAGGTCACCAAGAATCCCATTGCGCAATGAAATACCACATATAGAGGATATGCCGACACCTTATGACAAAACGTGCCACGCAGTAGAGATAGGCACCTCTTTTGCGCAGTTCCTCAGGAGCTGCATGAAACTATTAAAGAGCCCAGATGCTATCACAGAATTGCAAAAATTGTTAGATCAATATGAACCACGTAGTGAGATGGAAACTACCCAGAGCGCAGTTCATCATATCGGGAAACACAAACAAACAAGAAGAGAAATGAGACTTAGTGCACATCTAGGAGACTATGAGATGGATGAGATCATACTTGATCTGGGATCTGAAGTAAATGTCTCAACTAAACAGACATGGCAGCAGATGGGGAGACCAAATCTTTTATGGTCACCTATATAGTTGAGAATGGCCAACCAGGAGAAAGTCATACCTTTTGGAAGGTTAGCCAATGTTATTATTGACATTGATGGAGTGAGAAGTCATGCAGACTTCGAGGTTATCGAGATTGTGATATAGGCCTTATCCTGCACTGTTTGGAATTGACTGGGCTATGGATAACCTCGCCATCATAAACTTGAAGATGAAGAAGATGATCTTCGAAGGAAAGCATCTCAGGATCATCGCACCATTGGACCCTACAGACAGAGACCGATATAGTGATCCAATTCAGGAAGAATCCATAGCACAGGATCTTGACCTCCTTTACAAGATGACTGCAAATCAAGATGACTATATTAATCCCACTGTGGATGGAACACTTAGTTGGCAATGCGACAACTCTTGCATCTTAGACTCTAATGTAGGACTAGAGAACTGGTAAGGCCGTATGCATGAAGTATCTGCAAGGAGATGCCCGCAGATTACAAAGTCATTGCGATGGATTGGAAAGGAGGTAAGTCCAATTCCTACCTATGATGGTTCATCTAATGTTTATTCCTTTATCAAAGAATACACTATAGCAATTGCAGAAGAACATCGCTTACCAGCGCTAGACATGGCACTGCGCGAGACACCTGCCAGATGGTGGGTTGCGCATAAGCAGACATTGACCACATGGGATCAGTGCAGAATCAAGATGCAGATCAGATTCGTTGAGAAGGCTGCGCTGACCTTTGAAAAATATAATGGACAGACAGATCCAAGGGAGCATATTGAAATATGTTCACAAGCATGGGAGGAGAGTCCACAGACAGAATGGGTGCATCTGTTTATGCACACGTTGGAGGAACAAATTCCAAAGAAGTGGTATCTATACATGGATTTGCGCAGAAAAACTATAGACTGGCCTACCCTGACTACGAACTTCTAGAAGAGCTTCAGTTTTGAAGAGGACAGTCCCAGTATAAATGATGCTTTGTAGATTATTAAGGAAAGAATATTTAGACCAGAATGTCCACATAGAAACATGACATTAGAGAAATTCTTTGGAGATATAGAAGTACCAGAAAACCTATAGCCAAAGTACACAAAATAGATAGAGCATGCCATGGAATTCTATAACCTTGTTGAAGAAGAAGATAAACAAGAATAAAGTGATGAGGAGGATCCACGCAACGTCAATATACCTGATTCCAAAGGTGCGCACGATGTAGAAGGACCTCCCATGGAGATTCCATACATGAGTGGATCTGTGAAAATGAATAAATTGAACATGGCACAAGCGAAGAGCCGAAGTTCGCGTCTATTGGAGACTACTGGGATGATCAGATGGTCGCATAGATCGCACACCTACTCCATGGATATCAGGATTTATTCCCAACAAAGTTAATAGAAATGAAAGGTATTCTGGGCGACTTAGGGGTTATGAAGATACCTCTTAAGCCAGGTGCGAAGCCTGTTAAGAAAAGGCCCTATAGACTAAATCTGCGATACAAAGAACGAGTCAGGGAAGAACTTGATAAAATGCTCGATGCGGGGATAATAGAGCTGGTTGAAGAGTCAGAGTGGATCAGCCCGATGGTGATCCAGAACAAGAAAACTAAGGGTGAGATCAGGATCTACGTGGATCTCAAAAAATTGAATGATGCTTCGATGCATGACCCATTTCCTACTCCCTTCACTGATGAGGTGCTCAATAACGTTGGAGGAAATGAGGCATACTCTTTCATTGATGGATTTTTGGGTTACCATCAGATAAGAATTGATCGAGCAGATAGACACAAGACCACTTTTTCCACTGAATGGGGGTTGTTCTAGTACACAGTATTTCCTTTTGGTCTGAAGAATGTGCCCACCATATTTTCTAGAGTTGTGGTCGCAACATTTAAATATTTCATGCATAAGTTTTTAGAAGCCTATTTTGATGATTAGAGAGTATTTGGGTTGCTGAAGAACCATTGCGCAAACCTCAGATTGATGCTAGAAAAGTGCAGACAACATCAAATTTCATTAAACCTGAAGAAGTGTCTCTTTTGTGTACCCTATGGAATCCTGTTGGGACACATTATGTGCAAACAAGGCTTGATGGTTGATCCTGTGAAGATTGCATTTATTGTAAACTTGCCGACACCAAATTAAGTAAAAAAATTGCGCACCACATTGGGCCATACAAGTTATTATTGGAAGTTTGTAAAGGGTTATGCTTAGATAACTGCGCCAATGGAGAAGCTGTTGAAGAAAGATGCGCAGTTCATCTGGAACGCAGAATGTGAACAGGACTTTGACACCTTAAAAGAGAAAATGGTAATTGTGCTGATCCTAGTTTTTGTAGACTGGGAGAAGCCCATTCATGTCCATGTTGATGCTTCATGTATAGCATTGGGAGTTGTACTAGCACAACCAGGAGAGGGAGGTATTGACCATCCATTTGTATTTTTGAGCAGGAAGATCTCATTTATAGAAAAGAATTACACTACCACTGAGAGAGAGGGTCTAGTTATGGTCTATGCACTGCAGAAGTTCATGCACTATTTGCTTGGTGTGCACTTCTCTATGTTCACTGACCATTCTGCTTTGAAATACCTGGTCAACAATCCAGTGTTAGGGGGGAGAATCTGTAGATGGTTGTTACTCTTTCAGGAATACGACTTTGAAATAGTGGTTAATCCAGGCCGATTGAACTTGAGACCTGATCATCTCTCTTGGATTGAGTCAGGAGAAGAACCTATGAACCTTAAAGACAATATGCCTGATGTGCAGTTGTTTTCCATCCAGATTGCTGATGACTAATATAAAGATATCATAGACTTCTTGACTACTGGGTTGGCACCCATTGAGTTCACTACACAACAGAAGAAGCAACTGGTAGTGAGAGTAGTAGACTTTGTTACCAGACAATCCACTCGAGTGGACAAGAGCAGGATCTCCCTAGCTCAATGCGAGTCTAGAACAAATAAAACAGACTACAAACACGTTTCCTAGATCTACTTAAGGATCAAGTGCTAGATGTCTTACCTCTTTGATTCGCTATTCTTTCTCCTGAACGTTGCTTCACATCCCACGGTCGTCAGATCCAAGCTGCAAGACCTGTCAAGACACAAAAACAAGAGAATCGAGTAAAGAGCATCTATACAATAAGAGATCTATGTAAACAGTTAAGTAGGTAAACAACACAATATCATTACACATGAGAACAATATTGGTGGAAAGCATTTGCATTACTGTAAATAGAGGAGTACATGATAGAGATATAGAACTACAACCAAAGACTTAACGCAATAGCCCTTCTCCGACCAAGCCAATTGCCAAATTCTTCCAAGGAAGTATGAGCTCTCCAATAGGTGAATAGAGGTGCCTTAAGAGAGATTTCACCAGCATGTAGATACCATAGCCTTCCTCTCCTTGGGATGGGAGTGAACCTCACTTATATAGGACCAAGTGAATAGAGTATGGATGGGATAGGATGAAAGATGGTAGGAGAGAGATGAGGGATCTTCCCAAAGAGTCAAGGGTCGAGTACTAGCTTCCTAGAGGTCAGGGATAAGCCCCTAAATGGGTAATTTTCAAGAAGGATCTCGAATAGGCTATTTTTTCCCATTAAGAGACCTCATTGCACCCTGCAGTGGAGAAGACCGCGACGTCGCATGTTGCCAGTGTGCAACCTGTGACAACCTCTAAAAAGTTTGCAGGATTGAATGCAAATCCTCCCAAATGAAAGTACTTAGTCCAGGTGACTTTAGGGATGTATACACTGAATCTAATGATGAGTAGATTTTGGGTGTAATAGAATACCCCCAAAGCATGAAGTTTTTTAGGATGTACAGGTGAAGTGCTTTTGAAAGAAATAATGGCAATAGGATTGACGAATGAAGAATGATGATGTAGTACAACTGACTCTGAATGGACAATCTCATATGAAGTACAACATGGCTGTCGACCAATACATTGTAGATCCATGGTAGCAATGACTGACTGAACACAATCATGGTTACTAGACACGAGCGTAGATCCATGATGAGATGATAACACAGCCACGACCAATACAAAATTGGATCCGTGTAATATGACTCAATACAAACTCCATCGCAACCTGGGTAAAACATGACTCCCTAGGGTCTTCAAGATGAACCTGCAATGATATGAATCTATCCATGTGATTACAAATGTCTTGACGTCGAACATGGTAGAAACCACTTGATTACCGGCCATTGATGTGAACCGTTAACAAGTGCGAGGGAGATCACCATTGATGTCAATGATTCCCAAGGTATCATAGTACATATCATCAAGCATAAATAAATGATTTGAATTCGAACGCAAGATGAAATCTTTCAATCAAGAGTCAATGATGTAAACTCATGACGAAAGCAAGGTAACGTGCCATTGAGGCATGTAGGGCCAAGGTACTTGGTTGGTTTCTAGATTCAATCCTTGGATGACAAGTTGAAGTCGACAAGGATGAATCCATCGAAGGAGGGCCATGATGAATCCCCCATCAATCGACATGAAACATGACAAAAGATGTGTAGAGTGGATCGGATAGTACAATAATATGTAAGACTGACTCAAAGTAACAACAACATGACAACGTATGTACTGACTGTAGATGATAGATAGTGGATGTGTTCTTGAACATGGGCATGGCATGACTTGGCAGTATTGACACAACAAGAATGATGCAAACTTCTAATGCAACTGATGAGGGAAGCTTTCTCTAAATGAATCAGAGGAGTAACAAGACTCAGAAAGTAAGCGGGGACTCATAGAAAAACAGATGGCCCAAGTACTGTATGCAAATGCAGATGAGTGCCATGTTCAAGAATGACTATATACTTCCACTAAGGTATGTAACACAAACACTTTCCTTTTTCCCCATCATGAATGATGAGTGCCTCATGTGTTTTTTATGAGCTTGATGAGGGTAACCAGATGCTCGGTATAGCTCATCTCATAGATGAGTCCAATCCCAAATATTTTCCGAACCTGGGATAGGAGGGGTTCGTCCCATGATGGGCCCTTCAATGTGAAAATTTAATGAGTCCATAGAAGGAAAACTCGATCGTCATTTCATGTTTAGAGAGTTTGAAAAGAACTAAAGAAGACTCCAACAGTCCTTTTTTGTAAAGTTAGCCTCATCGTCAAAAAATGATAAAACAACGTGGGAGAGGACTCTTCCAGTCATGATTGGCTGGAGTATTCCTTTTTCGTAATTAGTGCCCCCTGGTCCGAAAAAGGGGTAAACTATCACCAGGAAGACGACCATTCAAATACTTTAACAAGCATGAACGTGACAAGTTCGCTTGGCAATCTTTTCACATTTAGGGAGTCTGAAAATAGCTTAACTATGGACTCCTTTTCTGTGGAAGTTTAACGAGCCTGAAAAAGTGATAAATCATAACTTGGTACTTGTTCTCATGGTTAGTTGAGTACAAGAACAAACGAAGAGTAAACTCATCCTCATGCAATAATTACGACTAACCAAAAAATAATAATGAAAAAACATTGAAAGGGGTGTTCATACCTGTAGTTACCATTGGTAACGCGAGAAACGACACAAAAGACCACTTTATGACTCTTGTACACTAGAGAAAGTGTCAAATAGTCCCAAATATAACGACAAATGGTTGAAACTATAGTAAATGGCCCAAAATCATCAAAATATTTGAAAAGGAATATTCCATTCTATTTATGAATAGAAATATGGGCCAAAAATAGATTTCATTGTTCAAATTGCCAATTTGGGTGGAGAAGTACCAATTTGGAGCCAAAACTTCCTTTGCCGATTTTGGGAGCTACGATCTGCCATTTCACCAGTCGTCCAAACCAGGTAGGCCTAAATCTCATCCTGCAACTTTCCAGTGGTTTAGTTTTTGATTTCTTGTCCATTTTTTGAGTTTTTGGTGATTTGGAGAAGGGCCATTGCGCCCTCGGCTCGTCGCAAGTGGCCCTTTCGAGACTTGTGACAAGGCCGAGTCATCGCAAGCCTCGAAAACGAGACCTGCGACGAGTTTGTGAAAGTTGAGGAAGGACCTAACAGGTTTCAATTGTCCCTTTGGGAAGGTTACTAGCAAGCAAAAATGGTATTGGAGTGGCAAGAGAGACACACGAAGTGGAAGATGAGCAAGCTGCAAACAATCCACAATGCGTGGAAGCTTTGAGAAACTACGGGTTACTCAAGTTCTTTGAGATACAGGAGATGAGAGCCCAGATCCCATTATTGACACACATGCTCTAGAGTTGGGATGTGGCCCAACAATACTTTGTGATAGGTGAGCATATCCTCACGATTGACATTAAGGATATCTACTTTACAATTGGTTTGTCCCGAAGGGGGGATGCTATACAACTCACTGGGACACAGGCCAGTGACCGTACAATTGAGGACATGGTGTCACAGCATTGTGTTGCTACTTCTCGTCCTTCCAACGGCAAGATACTCATTAGAGATGTGGTGAGTCATCCACTACGGACCATATTGCTTACCATTACTAGGGTGGTGGGTAGCCAAGCTCCACATACGGCTACTCGGACCCAGATGTTGTATGCGGAAGACTGTATGTCTCCTAGAGTTTTCAACTGGTGCAAGGGTCTCCTCACCAACATCCGAGCTCAGCTGACCAAGTGTCGGCGCGGGGAGCTCAAGCAGTTTGGATATGGATCGATCATAGTATCGTTCCTCTTTTGTGACTGCAGTTGGTACTGGATGATAGGGATCTGAGAGATCCTCACATGATCAGGTGGGCAGAGGTGATGACCCACCATGGTGGGGGTCCCATCATCAATTTTGGTCCCGAGTTCTTTAGCTGGTTGGAAGGCCAGTTACTTATGGTCAAGGACTTTCCATATGGTGGCACGGACTTTCGAGAGGATTCCGACTTGGCACTACCAGAGGGTGCAGCATGGGGTGATTAAGGTTCGAAACGTCGACTTTTCACAATGGGTACTGCGTTATCCCCGAATTCTTCACTAAACCCTCAACGCAGGAATATACGAGACGAAATCACTCACCTGTACGGGCAGGCTACGCGTGACGAGATCCACCTACTGCAAAGACTGAAGATCAAGATCAGCAAGAGGATAGCAGATCTGGCATTTCTTAAAAATTGTAGGGAGAACACCATCATTCCTAGGTTCGCGGTCATCCAACACCCTCTCCGTAATCAACAAAACGATAGAGTGTTCTGTAACCTCAGCTTAACATTAATATGTAATGAAATCAAAAGGACCCATTACAAGTTAGACAAACTCTCTAGGCAGTCGCTAAACCTGCATCTAAAACTCGCCAACACCATTCGCCAGGATCTATGGGCCCTCGTGGATGCTTATGTGATGTTGAAAGCCAAGAAGAAGGGCATTGCCATCACGAATAAGAAGAAAATAAAGCTTGGCAAGCTGTTAAAACAACAACCAACAATGGATAATCGCCCAGCAAACAACTTAAGAGATAATCGCACAGCAAACAACCTAATAGATAATCGCACAACAGAACATATAAACGCACGTAATTCTGACACATAGACATTAGATAGCGCAAGGATAAACACCATTAACAATGCAGACACCGTGAATGAAGCAGAAAATAAAAAAGTGGTGAATTTATCCAACCACACGTTGAGCAGGGATGAGTTTATCATGCTACAGAAAGGATTGGGGTTCAACATAGCCCCAAAATCAGTTCCCAAAGAAGAGATTATATGCGCAATAGAAGACAACATCAAAACATTAGATGACACAGACAAGGAATCGATCAGACAAGAGTGCGTGGCTATCCTTAAGAAATCCAAACCACCCCGAACCAATATACACAGAAATGAATTAATTGCACTTAAGAATCTGAGGAATAATGAAAATATAATTATCCTTAAAGTTGACAAAGGAGGAGCAACTGTATTAATGAATAAACAATATTACGAGGACAAGATGTTGGAACACCTCAATTCCAGTGGCAGTTATAAGAAACTAAACAAGAACCCCATCTTAAAAATAATAAGAGAAGTAAAAAAGGCCATCAACCAATCAAACCTAGATGATAGAACCAAAAAGAGACTCTACCCAGTTAGGGAGGTTACCCCGAGAATATATGGCTTACCTAAGATACATAAGGATGGGATTCCCTTACGACCAATTGTCAATACAATTGGCTCACCCACTTATGAGCTTGCTAAGCATGTAGCAAAGCTCTTAAGCCCTCTCGTTGGGAATACCGACTCCTACATAAAATACTCCAATGACTTTGTTCAGATCATAAAAGAAGAGAAGTTAGATGAAAATGAATGTCTTATAAGCTTTGATGTTGTCCAACTTTTCACAAAAATTCCCCTTGATGAAGCAATCCAAATCATTAATGATATTATAGATCCTCAAACAGCGAGGCTAGCAGAGGTTTGCCTTAGGTCAACTTTCTTTAGTTTTAGAGGAAACTTTTATGAACAAACTAGTGGTGTAGCCATGGGATCCCCTCTTTCCCCTATAGTCACAAACCTCTTTATGGAAAATTTTGAGAAGAAAGCCCTTAACTCATGTCATTTAAAACCTATTAGATGGAAGAGATTTGTTGATGACACAAACGTCAGATGGCCCCATGGAATGGAGGAGCTTAACAAATTCCTAGAACATCTTAACAACCAGTCTAGCGAGATTAAATTCACAATGGAGGTGGAGGACAATGGTAGGATTCCGTTTCTTGATGTCCTCATTTCCAGAAAGGATGACGGGACTCTTGGACATCAGGTCTATAGGAAGAAAACCCATACAGAAAGTTATCTCCATGCAAACTCACACCATCCCCATTCTCAAAAACTAGGTGTGCTCAACACTTTAGCAATTAGGGCTATAAGAATTTCCAATAATGAACACATTGAACAAGAAAAAGACCACCTCTCCAAAATCTTTCAAAACATTGGTTATAAGAAGAAATACATTCGGAGGGCTATAGGAAAGGCAAAAAACACATCTAGACCCCATAATCGACCAGACACTCTGAAAGCCTACCTCCCTTACATCGAGGGAGTCACAGACAAGATTAAAAGAGTCCTAAAGAAAAAGAATATTTCAACCTCATTTAAACCAACCATGACCATCAGAAGCAAAATTAGGCCTGTCAAAGATCCCATAGACCAACTTCAACACCAAGGAGTTTATAAAGCTCTTTGTTCCTGTGGAGATTGCTACATTGGTGGGACAGGACGCTCTTTCCAGGTCAGAATCAAAGAACATGAAGCAGACATCCGTCATGAGAGAACCCGCACCTCTGCATTAGCTAAACACTCTATCAACACTAAACACCACATTTGTCTTGAAAACACAGTAATTCTTGCAAAAGAAAACCATTATTTCAAACGCAAAGTTAGAGAGGCCTTAGAGATAGCCAAGCACCCTAATAACCTAAATAGAGATGGTGGCCTTGAGATTAGCAATACTTGGCTCCCCCTCATCAAGAAAGATTAGGTCTCAGAATATTTGAATATTTCTCATATTTTCTTAAAGTTAATAAGTCTTAGACATTAATTTATAAGGTTAAAACCAATCAACAATTAAAAGTAAGTATCCTTTGTTTATATGTAATACCCCCAATTTTTGACCCTTAGGAAATATTGGCTTCTAATGTAAATATTGTATACACACGTTGTATGTTTTTCTAACATGGAGCTCAAGGCCAAGGCCCCGCTAGTGAAAGCCTGAATTTTGATTTAAAGCGAAAGCATTAATATTTGATGCCCATGTGCTCTTAAGCCATGGAAATTGTAATCGGATGTAAATAAACATCATGCAATAAAATTTTCAAGATTGGCTATGGAGACAACGAATGAGAAGGGGCCACGTGTATCCACTAGGGAGTGGTGAGGGGGCTATGGGACTAAACCTTAGGCTGCCACATGTCATTATGAGAACCCATTGACTTCCCTAAATGACATTTATTCCTGTTGTAAGGAAGTGGTTGAGATGTCATCCCATGGCTTTGATGGAGCATGGGAAGCCCTGAAATTCGTATGGGTAGGTATGGGATCTGTTTACTTGTGCCACAAGGCACTCTACCTCTTGGGGGGTTGCTTCATCCTCATCCCCATTCCACTGTGAAAGGAGCTAGTATCATTCCTCATCCAAGAACGAGCTCCCAACAGTGAGAAAAACCAGAAATCACGACTTTGAGAGAACCCAGATCTTGGAAGGCCAAAAACGCCCAGAATGGGTATTGGACAGTGAAATCCAATGGGGGATCTGTTGGTATGAGCCTTGGGGCGAATTTGGGAGCAATAGCTACCCCAAAATCCACGGGAAAACCTATTTTGGATAACCCAGAAAATCAGTGACGGATTTGGAGTTATATGTGACAGAGCTGTGAGAAATCCAAGAGTGGATGTATGAATAGAGGATGGGGTTGCTGAGTCTATCTTGAAGTGTCTGTGGCTCTGGGATTGAGCTCAGTGGACTAGCATCCTCCTCCATCCACTATTGCATGCTTGAAAAACCCAAATGTGTGTTGGCTTAGCATGGCTGTTTGAGTGAAACACTGACTGTGAGTGAGCCATCTAGTTCCTCCTTAGTGGATACATAGCCCAGCTCGGGGGTGATCTCTCAGCTGAAAGAATACAGGCTGGACATAGATCTATGGTTGGGTGGAACGTTGCTCTCAAGTAGCCAGTCGTTGGACATTGCGTTGCAAGATAAGTGCTCTCTGTGATTTTAATCTATATACAATCTGTGTTCTGCAATGTGTTATTTGAATGGTTATTCTTCATGATTAATGAAATCGATATGAAGTAGCATAAGAAGGGGATTGAATTCCCTGCCTATTGATTGCTTGAGATAAGTATGCTGATGCGAATCTATGCTTATGTGTGTTGTTATGTTTAATTCCGCTGTGTTTTATTGAGTTGAATCTGCACACAGAAGTTTTTAATTGTTATGTATTTATGTGTAAAAATATTGGGGCTAAGTTTGCCAAAAGCCCCGGTGTGTTGTTAATGTTTCCTTCCCCACATTTAATGGGAGAAGGGGACGTTACAAAGTGGTATCAGAGCTCTAGGTTCAACACTACGGTTGTTGGGCCCTTCACAAAGATATAAATCATTGTGTGTACATGCATTTTGTATTTGGAACTAAAATGCATTAAAGAAACCTCAAGATCACATGGCTTCTATTTGTTGGAATGGGAAATCATTTCCATGACTGTTTGGGGATTTTTGCAAGCTGCTTGCATTGATTTCATTCTATGAAATAGAGGAAGGAGCGAGAAAATTCATTTTCAGGTTGAATGCTTACTCTAATTTGTCCCCAATGCTGTAGCATGCAGTTTTGTATTTCTCTATTTGCCTCCATGGAGGAGAGAAAGGAGGGCCAACCTCTGCCATTTTATACTGTTTTTTTTGTTTTGTTGTTTCATGCTTAACATGAAGAGGTGCAATTTCTTTCTTGAAATACTGTTTTTGTTGTAAATAGGATTTCAAATTTTTCCTAAGTGTTTTTCAAAAATTTTGTTTAAGTCTGTTTCGGGAAGAATTCGGGAAGTTGTCCCAAAACTGCGGAAAGATTCCGCGAAACGTTCCACAACGCGGAAAAGTTCGGAAAATCGTTCCGAAATTGCGGAAGAGTTCCACGAACTGCCCCAAAATTGCGGAAGGAATTCTCTTCCGAAATTTGCGGAAGGAATTCTCTTCCGAAACTGCGGAAGAGTTCGGCGAACCTTTCCACAATTGCGGAAGAGTTTCGCGAATCGTTCCGCAACGCGGAAGAGTTTAGGAAATCATTCCGAAACTTGCGGAAGACTTCACCAAATCGCCTCGAAATTTCGGAAGCATTCGGCAAACCGTTCCGAACTTGCGGAAGCATTCCGCGAATGGCTCCGCAACTGCGGGAGCATTCACCGAATCGCTCCGCGATTGCAGAAGCATTCGGTGAATTGCTCCGCAATTGCGGGAGCGTTCGGCAAATCGTTCCGCAACGGGAGCATTTTCCGAATGGCTCCGCAATTGCGGGAGCATTCGTCGAATGGCTCCGCAACTGCGGGAGCCTTCACCGAATTGCTCCGCAATTGTGGGAGCGATCGACGAACCGTCCTGCAATGGCGGCGGGCGAAAAAAAAAAACTTTATTTTTGGATAGAGGGAGCATCCGGGCTCAGAATGGGATGATTCCTGTGGGGCTCGGAGGCCATTGCCGGAGGCCATGAAAGAACCAGTGAAGACCACGAGCCCATTACACTCCGATTTGACAGAAAATGGATAATAGTGACTTTTGAAGGACGAAGTCCCGAGGCTTGACAGAGGGTCGGTTTGAGATGAAATTGATCAGGCGTGGCCATGAAGCAGGCACAGTGTTAACTTCAGAATCTTGGAGCCAAACTCCAAAGGATGTGGAGTCAGGGTGAGCAGGAAGGCCAAAAAGCACTGTTCCGGGCCACTTTTTTGGGATTTTGAAAAGCTTGTGGGCAGTAAAAATGACCCTAGATGTGGAAGTCAAAAATTTTACTGAACTAGACATTTCATATTCTCATTAAGACAGACAGTTTCCGTTAGACGAAGATTTCCTAGAAATGCACTGTTTGGGAGATAGCCATTTTTGGCCCAAAATTTGGAATTTTGGAAAAATGTGAAAAGTGGGAAGTAGTAAAAACTCAGAAATTCATAGAAGATGAATGGTGCATCGGAATTGAAATCCGTGAATTGCTGAGTGTTCCTTGTTATATGGACTAACTTTTCCCGATATAAAAAATTTTGTGATTCCTCATAGATTTTCTTCCGCAGGTGGCTAAAGTTGGCATTCGGGACCAAAATGCAACTGTGTAAAATGTGCAGAATTGGAGTGAAAGTTGTCATTTTTGAATAAATGCAGTTTCCGCACCTGATGTCGGAATGAAGCATGAAGACAGGCATTGGAAAGCTTGTCCAGCAGGGAACCATGATGCATGACCAGATTTTAGATGAGGTCTACATATATCATAGATATTTAGTGCAGAAGAGTGCCAGCGGCTGTTTTGACAAACAAATTTTGTTGTCAATATGAACAATTTCTACAATTGCATGATATGGAAGAGGAATTCCATGTTACAATAACGGATCGAAAAGGGAAGAATTATTTAAACCTTTGTTTGTTATCATACTTATAATTATGAAATTGTCATATGGCATAAAAATGTTAAAAATGTAAGGGATTACATAGATGTATATGCACTAGATGGCATCTTAACAAACATTGCATAGTGCATATGGAAATGCTTGTGCATAAATGGGATATTGCATATTGGTAGAATAATGAAGTCTGCATATGCAATGAACCACTAATGGGGAATATTGTGGTTGATAATCACTATTGATGTTGTTATTGGTTGTAGGACCAAAGATAACAAGAGCATGGCTAAATGTGCCGAGGATGTTGTTGCATGAAGCCAACAACCTTATGCATAAAGGATGGTGCAACAAATCTAGGATCATAAAGTTGGCAAAAGGACTGAACAGCCTTGGTAAAAGGCCAACTGATCAGGTAACATCAGGCGATGTTAATGGTAACCATGCAGGTAATGATTATTGGTGCCAAATTGCATGAATGATGAAAGAGGATTTGGTAAGATCTCTTCAACTATGTTTGAGCTATGTTGAGTTAGTTTGCATGTGATATTGAATACTGATTGGGACTGTTAACCTACCAAGCTTGGTGAGGTGTGGGTAAGTGAAGGAAATGATCCTTATACCCTATGACTGTTTAGAAATCTCAATGCATTCATATGAATTTATATCATGCCATACGTATGTTGGTTATGTGCTTAATAACCAAAGCAAGTGAGGACTGGTGGTCCTGATTATGGAAATACAAGTTATGTGAGATAGTCATGTTTCGATCATAATATGCTTGAATGCATAGTACTCATGAAACAATGCAAGGTAGCATTGAGTGGATGTGCATTGAGTAGATGTACATTAAGAGAGTTTATAAATCTTGTGATGCATTGTATGAATGCATAGGGATGATACATAGGTTATTGCAAAATAAATAATGAATGAAATGGGGAATTGATGATAATTCTAGGATCATTTCATGGGCTGTCATGAATGCAGAATAGTAAGTGCATGAAGAGCCCAATCATGATCGACGGGCTGCTAGAATGCTCTGTGGAAGGACAGAGTTGTATGAATGATATGACTGTGAAATAATGAGTATTTACGATTTAGTTAAGTTGCATGGATAGTGTGACTATGTCTCGAAATTCTATTGTGATAATGATGCATATATAGAAGTGTATATATTTTGTTGCATTTCAAATGTTAACAGCTGAAGGTGTTTGAATTATTGAGTGTTATAATTCTGAGATCACTTCAGTGACTGTTGTGGCAATGAAATGATAATATGCATAGATGCTCACGACATGTTTGGCTGATTGAAGTTTTAGTTTCAGGTAGAAAAGTCTTAGATATGGCAATGAGGATAAGTCCATAGTAGAGACTGGGATCTACCATATGCAGAAGCCAAAGGTTATGAGAAGGTTCTCATGGTTGTAAAGAGGACATGTTGTAAGTGGATGCTCATGTATGGCAGCGGGCATAAGACCATAATGGGCAGAGTGGTGTCACTTATAGAAGCCAAACAATATGAGGATGGCCTCATGGATGAGAAAACCAATTTTTGTAGTAGACAGAGTTGCAAATTCATATTGAATTTAATTATTAGTGCCATGGATTGGTTATGGAACAATCGGATTTGAATTGTATTGTTAAATGTTGCTAACTGTTTGGCTGTTCAATAAGTGTGCCAGGAAGACACATTGCAGTAAGACCATGAGACTGGGCCTACATAAGCCAAACTTTATGGGAAGAGATTCCATGATTTGAAATTGGGTTTCAGATGAAACGCCATAAGACATTATTAATGTCTCATCTGCACTGCATGATTGGTAAACAATATGATGAGATGGTAAAGATTATGTCAGTAAGACATATGAGAATGATGTAACATCAAAAGGAATTGGGATGGCAAACCGAGGGACTGTCAACTTAGAGAAGGAGCCTCCATTCCTCATTAAAAAAGAGAAATAACATCTGAAAAATGGATAAGTGTTCTATAAACCCTGGCTGATATATATATATATATATATATATATATATATATATATATATATATATACACATGTCTAATTATTGGAGTTAATATGCAGAGCATGTTTGATTTTATTTCCATTATGTCAAACTGCTTGAAGTATGATTAGGACCTGCATAGTTCACATCAGTAAGGAGTGCACGCCTTTCTGGTGCTGAGTTATGTTAGGGATGCCAATATTGATTGCGCCCTAAGGGAATGGACGCATTCCTGGTGTTTCAGTGTTGGATAGTGAATTCTATTAAATATGTTTACAATTCTAGAGCAGCGATACTAATGAGCTTGCTATCCATTTTGTGTTGACAGATTATACATATGAAATTCAGTGCTGCACATTAAAGGGAAAAGTGAAGAAAAGAATACTCAAGAGGACTGTATGAGCAGTGGTAACCCTTGTGTAGGGTGAGTGGGTATCATGGGGCCATGATAGCCTGCAGTTAAGAAAGTCACCTAAAGAATTCATAAATGGAACTGCCGGCTTACACAAGAGAGGAAGTGCCACCCTTGTGTGGATGAAGAATTTTTATGCGCATTGAGGGATTGTGATACATGTGAAAGGATGATGCAAGCCTAAGGCAGAGTAGTGGAGCCTTGACCTGTAATGGTCGGTGGCGCAGTTACCTTCCATTGGTCGATGACCCAGACGTATGTGCTGGCTCGGCAATGGAGAGGGCTAACTAGGTATGGGACTGGTTGGGCACCACCAAATGCTTAGTAAACTCAGTCGGCGTGAAGATGTACTAGTAGGGCATTAATTATTTGATGATTTGGAACAGCCTGCGCGCTGGCCAAACATCCTAGTCCACAGGAGGATCCCAAGGCTTATAAAGTAAAAGCAGGACCCTGTGGACCAAAGAAGAAATGCACAATACAGATAAGTATTCATCTTCATTCATTTCTTATTTGAAATACTGAAGGTTTCAAGCATAAAGCTTGTAACAGTGAGCTGATGCATTATTGTTTCTGTGTTGGAAACCTTGGTCATGCAGGAAGCAAGGACCCTGAAAGAACTAAAAGCTGCTTGGTAAATCCAGAAAGTGATGGGTTGAACATGTATTATTTGGTGTTGTGGAGCAGCCTGCGTGCTGGCCAAATATGCAAGATTATTGGTGTTGTGGAGCAGCCTGTATGCTGGCCAAACATGCAAAATTAATTGATGTTGAGGAGTAGCTTGCGTGCTATCCCAACATTCGTTATTATACCCATAGGAGATCCAAGGCTTGTAAAGCAATGAAGGGTCCTATGGAATAAAGTAAATACATCCAACGCCGGTATTGTTGGAAGCAAGAACCTTGAAGCATCTTAAGGATGCATGTGGACATGTAACCACCCTAAAGAGCTCAACATGAGCAGTAATGAAAGATGGGGCTAATGGAACTGTGCGAGTACTAGTAGCCAAAAGTTAGACCAACCAAATGGAGGAACTCCATGGTTGAGAGGTCTAGAATAGACCATAGACACTACGTGTCATAGCCAAGAAGGGCAGGTCAAGCATTCACGTTGAAGTGAAAGAGGACAGGAGCATGAAAACCACAGTGGTGGTGTGGGTTCTAGAATGGAACAAGACTAAGAGGAGAAAACTCTTACTGCTCTCTCTCTCTTTCCTTTTTATTGATGCATTTATAGAATTAGAAAATTGCTGAATGCATGCATGACTGAAAGTAAAAGTGTGTTTATTTGATTAAAATGAATTGTGAATGCTAATTAATGAATTTACTGTGAATGGATGAACATGAAGGAATTCATGAGTATGTTGGGAAAGCATAAAAAGTGTGGAAGTCTCATGAGTAAAGCATGGACTATCCATGTCAACTAGGGAAAAACCATTGACTGATTGTTAAATGTTTGGGTTATACTTGGCCTAACGGGAATTGTAATGATGAATTTCACAGGTGGAAATTGAATCAATTGGTTGTAGCCAGTGCAGGCAAGTGTTGCTAGTGAGCAAAGTGTGGTCAGTTGTTTCCATTGACCATGGCGGCAGACCAAGGGCTATTAGAATTAGCTGGAAGTCTTCTTCAAACAATTTCCAAGACCCACGAAAATATTGGAGAGATGCTCAAGATGCAAAGGCAGCAGAACGAGATGAACCACAAGGTCTTGCAGGACTCTATTCGTCTGCAGAAAGAGGTAAAAAGCATTATGAGAGCAATCAGCAAGGGAAAGAAAAGTCGATCAATGAAGAAGCATTCATCCAATCGTCCGATTAAGAAATGCTCCAGGTGGGAAAACTCAAAGGAAATTGAGCAGGTAAATATGAAGCAACCAGTGAAGTGTTGGAAATGTGGAGGGGATCATTGCCTCCGCAACTGCCCAACAAGAGAACCTCAAGAGGGTAGCAGCCATAAAGTTTTCAGACTTATGGATGAGCTGGAAGATCCGAATCAGCAGGAGCAGCTTGTGAAAATCAAAGGATTTAGTCCTGGAAGTTCAAAGTAAAGAACAGAATGCAGGGTAGATCTGCAAAGTTTTTGAGGTTTTGGACATGTGTAAATTGTATATATATGCCTAAGTCTTGGAACACCGAGGACGGTGTTGTTCGAAGAGGGAGGGGAATGTAATACCCCCAATTTTGACCCTTAGGAAATATTGGATTCTAATGTAAATATTGTATACACACGTTGTATGTTTTCCTAGAGTGGAGCTCAAGTCCAAGGCCCCGCTAGTGAAAGCCTGAATTTTGATTTAAAGGGCAAGCATTGATATTTGATGCCCATGTGCTCTTAAGCCATGGAAATTGTAATAGGATGTAAATAAACATCATGCAATAAAATTTCCAAGACTGGCTATGGAGGCAATGAATGAGAAGGGGCCACGTGTATCCACTAGGGAGTGGTGAGGGGGCTATGGGACTAAACCCTAGGCTACCACATGTCATTATGAGAACCCATTGACTTCCCTAAATGACATTTATGCCTGTTGTAAGGAAGTGGTTGAGATGTCAGCCCATGGCTTTGATGGAGCATGGGCAGCCCTAAAATTCGTATGGGTAGGTATGGGCTCTGTTTACTTGTGCCACAAAGCACTCTACCTCTTGGGGGGTTGCTTCATCTTCATCCCCATTCCACTGTGGAAGGAGCTAGCATCATTTCTCATCCAAGAACGAGCTCCCAACAGTGAGAAAAACCAGAAATCCTGACTTTGAGAGAACCAAGATTTTGGAAGGCCAAAAACGCCCAGAATGGGTATTGGACAGTGAAATCCAATGGGGGATCCATTGGTATGAGCCTTGGGGTGAATTTGGGAGCAATAGCTACCCCAAAATCCACGGGAAAACAAAGTTTGGATAACCCAGAAAATCAGTGACGGATTTGGAGTTATATGTGACAGACCTGTGAGAAATCCAAGAGTGGATGTATGAATAGAGGATGGCGTTGCTGAGTCCAGCTTGAAGTGTATGTGGCTATAGGATTGAGCTCAGTGGACTAGCATCCTCCTCCATCTCTTATTGCATGCTTGAAAAACCCAACTGTGTGTTGGATTAGCATGGTTGTTTGAGTGAAACACTGACTATGAGTGAGCCATCTAGTTCGTCCTTAGTGGATACACAGCCCAGCTCGGAGGTGATCTCTCAGCTGAAAGAATACAGGCTGGACATAGATCTATGGTTGGGTGGAACGTTGCTCTCACGTAGCTAGTCATTGGACATTGCGTTGCAAAATAAGTGCTCTCTGTGATTTTAATCTATATACAATCTGTGTTCTGCAATGTGTTATTTGAATGGTTATTCTTCATGATTAATGAAATCGATATGAAGTAGCATAAGAAGGGGATTGAATTTCCTGCCTATTGATTGCTTGAGATAAGTATGCTGATGCGAATCTATGCTTATGTGTGTTGTTATGTTTAATTCCGCTGTGTTTTATTGAGTTGAATCTGCACACAGAAGTTTTTAATTGTTATGTATTTATGTGTAAAAATATTGGGGCTAAGTTTGCCAAAAGCCCCGGTGTGTTGTTAATGTTTCCTTCCCCACATTTAATGGGAGAAGGGGACGTTACAAAGTGGTATCAGAGCTCTAGGTTCAACACTACGGTTGTTGGGCCCTTCACAAAGATATAAATCATTGTGTGTACATGCATTTTGTATTTGGAACTAAAATGCATTGAAGAAACCTCAAGATCACATGGCTTCTATTTGTTGGAATGGGAAATCATTTCCATGACTGTTTGGGGATTTTTGCAAGCTGCTTGCATTAATTGCATTCTATGAAATAGAGGAAGGAGCGAGAAAATTATTTTTCAGGTTGAATGTTTGCTCTAATTTGTCCCCAATGCTGTAGCATGCAGTTTTGTATTTCTCTGTTTTCCTCCATGGAGGAGAGAAAGGAGGGGCAACCTCTGCCATCTTATACTATTTTTGTTGTTTTGCTGTTTCATGCTTAACATGAAGAGGTGCAATTTCTTTCTTGAAATACTATTTTTGTTGTAAATAGGATTTCAAATTTTTCCTAAGTGTTTTTCGAAAATTTTGTTTAAGTCTGTTTCAGGAAGAATTATGGAAGTTGTCCCGAAACTGCGGAAAGATTCCGCGAAATGTTCCGCAACGCGGAAAAGATCGGAAAATCGTTCCGAAATTGCGAAAGAGTTCCGCAAACCGCCCAAAAATTGCGGAAGGAATTCTCTTCCGAAATTTGTGGAAGGAATTCTCTTCTGAAACTGCGGAAGAGTTTGGCGAACCTTTCCGCAATTGCGAAAGAGTTCCGCGAATCGTTCCGCAACGCGGAAGAGTTTGGGAAATCTTTCTGAAACTTGCGGAAGACTTCACCAAATCGCCCCGAAATTTCGGAAGTATTCGGCAAACCGTTCCGAAACTGTGGAAGAATTCCGCGAATGGCTCCGCAACTACGGGAGCGTTTGCTGAATCGCTCCGCGACGGAAGCGTTCCGCGAATGGCTCCACAACTGCGAGAGCATTCGCCGAATCGCTCTGCGACGGAAGCGTTCCGCGAATGGCTCTGCACCTGCGGGAGCATTCACCAAATCGCTCCGCAACTGCAGAAGCATTCGACGAATTGCTCCGCAATTGCTGGAGCATTCGGCGAATCATTCCACAACGGGAGCATTCGACGAATGGCTCCGCAATTGCAGGAGCATTCGCCGAATGGCTCCGCAACTGCGGGAGCCTTCGCCGAATTGCTCCGCAATTGCGGGAGCGATCGGTGAACCGTCCCGCAACGACAGAGGACGAAAAAAAAAAAAACTTGATTTTTTGATAGAGGGAGCATCCGGGCTCAGAATGGGATGATTCCTGTGGGGCTCGGAGGCCATTGCCGGAGGTGATGAAAGAACCAGTGAAGACCCCGAGCCCATTACACTCTGATTTGACAGAAAATTGATAATAGTGACTTTTGAAGGACGAAGTCCCGAGGCTTGACAGAGGGTCGGTTTGAGCTGAAATTGATCAAGCGCGGCCATGAAGTAGGCATAGTGTTAATTTTGAAATCTTTGAGCGAAACTCCAAAGGATGTGGAGTCGGGGTGAGCAGGAAGGCCAAAAAGCACTGTTCCGGGCCACTTTTTCGGGATTTTGAAAATCTTGTGGGAAGTAAAAGTGACCCTAGATGTGGAAGTCAAAATTTTTATTGAACTAGACATTTCATATTCTCATTAAGACGGACAGTTTCCGTTAGATGAAGATTTCCCAGAAATGCACTATTAGGGAGATAGCCATTTTTGGCCCAAAATTTGGAATTTTGGAAAAATGTGAAAAGTGGGAAGTAGTAAAAACCCAGAAATTCATAGAAGATGAATGGTGCATCGGAATTAAAATCCGTGAATTGCTGAGTGTTCCTTGTTATATGGAATAACTTTGTCCGATATAAAAGTTTTTGTGATTCCTCATAGATTTTCTTCCGCAGGTGGCTAAAGTTGGCATTCGGGACCAAAATGCAATTGTGTAAAATGTGCAGAATTGGAGTGAAAGTTGTCATTTTTAAAGAAATGCAGTTTCCGCACCTGATGTCGGAATGAAGCATGAAGACAGGCATTGGAAAGCTTGTCCAGCAGGGAACCATGATGCATGATCAGAGTTTGGATGAGGTCTACAAATATCAGAGATATTCAGTGCAGAAGAGTGCCAGCGGTTGTTTTGACAAACAAATTTTGTTGTCAATATGAGCAATTTCTACAATTGCATGATATGGAAGAGGAATTCCATGTTACAATGAGGGATCGAAAAGGGAAGAATTCTTTAAACCTTTGTTTGTTATCATACTTATAATTATGAAATTGTCATATGGCATAAAAATGTTAAAAATGTAAAGGATTACATAGATGTATATGCACTAGATGGCATCTTAACAAACATTGCATAGTGCATATGGAAATGCTTGTGCATAAATGGGATATTACATATTGGTAGAATAATGAAGTCTGCATATGCAATGAACCACTAATGGGGAATATTGTGGTTGATAATCATTATTGATGTTGGTATTGGTTGTAGGACCAAAGATAACAAGAGCGTGGCTAAATGTGCCGAGGATGTTGTTGCATGAAGCCAACAACCTTATGCAGAAAGGATGGTGCAACAAATCTAGGATCATAAAGTTGGCAAAATGACTGAACAGCCTTGGTAAGAGGCCAACTGATCAGGTAACATCAGGCGATGTTAATGGTAACCATGTAGGTAATGATTATTGGTGCCAAATTGCATGAATGATGAAAGAGGATTTGGTAAGATATCTTCAACTATGTTTGAGATATGTTGAGTTAGTTTGCATGTGATATTGAATACTGATTGGGACTGTTAACCTACCAAGCTTGGTGAGGTGTGGGTAAGTGAAGGAAATGATCCTTACACCCTATGATTGTTTAGAAATCTCAATGCATTCATATGAATTTATATCATGCCATGCGTATGTTGGTTACGTGCTTAATAACCAAAGCAAGTGAGGACTGGTGGTCCTGAATATGGAAATACAAGTTATGTGAGATAGTCATGTTTCGATCATAATATGCTTGAATGCATAGTACCCATGAAACAATGCAAGGTAGCATTGAGTGGATGTGCATTGAGTAGATGTACATTAAGAGATTTTATAAATCTTGTGATGCATTGTATGAATGCACAGGGATGATGCATAGGTTATTGCAAAATAAATAATGAATGAAATGAAGAATTGATGATAATTCTAGGATCATTTCATGGGCTGTCATGAATGCAGAATAGTAAGTGCATGAAGAGCCCAATCATGATCGATAGGCTGCTAGAATGCTCTGTGGAAGGACAGAGTTGTATGAATGATATGACTGTGAAATCATGAGTATTTACGATTTATTTAAGTTGCATGGATAGTGTGACTATGTCTTGAAATTCTATTGTGATAATGATGCATATATAGAAGTGTATATATTTTGTTGCATTTCAAATGTTAACAGTTGAAGGTGTTTGAAATATTGAGTGTTATAATTCTGAGATCACTTCAGTGACTATTGTGGCAATGAAATGATAATATGCATAGATGCTCACGACATGTTTGGCTGATTGAAGTTTTAGTTTCAGGTAGAAAAGTCTTAGATATGGCAATGAGGATAAGTCCATAGTAGAGACTGGGATCTACCGTATGCAGAAGCCAAAGGTTATGAGAAGGTTCTCATGGTTGTAAAGAGGACATGCTGTAAGTGGATGCTTGTGTATGGCAGCGGGCATAAGACCATAACGGGAAGAGTGGTGTCACTTATAGGAGCCAAACAATATGAGGATGGCCTCATGGATGAGAAAACCAATTTCTATAGTAGACAGAGTTGCAAATTCATATTGAATTTAATTATTAGTGCCATGGATTGGTTATGGAACAATCGGATTTGAATTGTAAATTGTTAAATGTTGCTAACTGTTTGGCTGTTCAATAAGTGCGCCAGGAAGACACATTGCAGTAAGACCATGAGACTGGGCCTACAGAAGCCAAACTTCATGGAAAGAGATTCCATGATTTTAAATTGGGTTTCAGATGAAACGCCATAAGACATTATTAATGTCTCATCTGCACTGCATGATTGGTAAGCAATATGATGAGATGTTAAAGATTATGTCAGTAAGACATATGAGAATGATGTAACATCAAAAGGAATTGGGATGGCAAACCGAGGGACTGTCAACTCAGAGAAGGAGCCTCCATTCCTCATTAAAGAAGAGAAATAACATCTGAAAAATGGATAAGTGTTCTATAAACTTTGGCTGATATATATATACATGCATGCATGTCTAATTATTGGAGTTAATCTGCAGAGCATGTTTGATTTTATTTTCATTATGGCAAACTGCTTGAAGTATGATTAGGACCTACATAGTTCACATCAGTAAGGAGTGCACACCTTTTTGTTGCTGAGTTATGTTAGGGATGCCAATATTGATTGCACCCTAAGGGAATGGACGCATTCGTGGTGTTTCAATGTTGGATAGTGAATGTTATGAAATATGTTTACAATTCTAGAGCAGCGATACTAATGAGCTTGCTATCCATTTTGTGTTGACAGATTATACATATGAAATTCAGTGTTGCACATTAAAGGGAAAAGTGAAGAAAAGAATACTCAAGAGGACTGTATGAGCAGTGGTAACCCTCGTGTAGGGTGAGTGGGTATCATGGGGCCATGATAGCCTGCAGTTAAGAAAGTCACCTAAAGAATTCCTAAATGGAACCGCCGGCTTACACAAGAGAAGAAGTGCCACCCTTGTGTGGGTGAAGAATTGTTATGCGCATTGAGGGATTGTGATACATGTGAAAGGCTGATGCAAGCCTAAGGCAGAGTAGTGGAGCCTTGACCTGTAATGGTCGGTGGCGCAGTTACCTTCCATTGTCCGATGACCCAGACGTATATGCTGGCTCGGCAATGGAGAGGGCCAACCAGGTATGGGACTGGTTGGGCACCACCAAATGCTTAGTAAACTCAGTCGGCATGAAGATGTACTGGTAGGGAATTAATTATTTGATGATTTGGAGCAGCCTGCGTGCTGGCCAAACATCCTAGTCCGCAGGAGGATCCCAAGCCTTATAAAGTAAAAGCAGGACCCTGTGGACCAGAGAAGAAATGCACAATACAGATAAGTATTCAATTTCATTCATTTCTTATTTGAAATAATGAAGGTTTCAATAATAAAGCTTGTAACAGTGAGATGATGCATTATTGTTTCTTTGTTGGAAACCTTGGTCATGCAGGAAGCAAGGACCCTGAAAGAACTAAAAGATGCTTGGTAAATCCAGAAAGTGGCTGGTTGAACATGTATTATTTGGTGTTGTGGAGCAGCTTGCGTGCTAGCCAAACATGCAAGATTATTGGTGTTGTGGAGCGGCCTGTATGCTGGCCAAACATGCAAAATTAATTGATGTTGAGGAGTAGCCTGCGTGCTATCCCAACATTTGTTATTATACCCATAGGAGATCCAAGGCTTGTAAAGCAAAGAAGGGTCCTATGGAATAAAGTAAAGACATCCAACGCTGGTATTGTTGGAAGCAAGAACCTTGAAGCATCTTAAAGATGCATGTGGACATGTAACCACCCTAAAGAGCTCAGCATGAGCAGTAATAAAAGATGGGGCTAGTGGAACTGTGCGAGTCCTAGCAGCCAAAAGTTAGACCAACCAAATGGAGGAACTCCATGGTTGAGAGGTCTGGAATAGACCATAGACACTACGTGTCATAGCCAAGAAAGGTAGGTCAAGCATTCACGTTGAAGTGAAAGAGGATAGCAGCATGAAAACCACAGTGGTGGTGTGGGTTCCAGAATGCATACAAGACTGAAAGTAAAAGTGTGTTTATTTGATTAAAGTGAATTGTGAATGCTAATTAATGAATTTCCTGTGAATGGATGAACATGAAGGAATTCATGAGTATGTTGGGAAAGCATAAAAAGTGTGGAAGTCTCATGAGTAAAGCATGGACTATCCATGTCAACTGGGGAAAAACCATTGACTAGTTTTTAAATGTTTGGGTTATACTTGGCCTAACGGGAATTGTAATGATGAATTTCACAGGTGGAAATTGAATCAATTGGTTGCAGCCGGTGCAGGCAAGTGTTGCTAGTGAGAAAAGTGTGGTCAGTTGTTTCCATTGACCATGGCGGCAAACCAAGGGCTATTATAATTGGCTGGAAGTCTTCTCCAAACAATTGCCAAGACCCAAGAAAATCTTGGAGAGATGCTCAAGATGCAAAGGCAGCAGAAGGAGATCAACCACAAGGTCTTGCAGGACTCTATTCGTCTGCAGAAAGAGGTAAAGAGCATTATGAGAGCAATCAACAAGGGAAAGAAAAGTCAATCAATGAAGAAGCATTCATCCAATCGTCCGATTAAGAAACGCTCCAGGTGGGAAGACTCAAAGGAAATTGAGCAGGTAAATATGAAGCAACCAGTGAAGTGTTGGAAATGTGGAGGGGATCATTGCCTCCGCAACTGCCCAACAAGAGAACCTCAAGAGGGTAGCAGCCTTAAAGTTTTCAGACTTTTGGATGAGCTGGAAGATCCGAATTAGCAGGAGCAACTCGTGAAAATCAAAGGATTTAGTCCTGGAAGTTCAAAGTAAAGAACAGAATGCAGGGTAGATCTGCAAAGTTTTTTAAGTTTTGGACATGTGTAAATTGTATATGTATTCCTAAGTCTTGGAACACCGAGGACAATGTTGTTCTAAGGGGGAGGGGAATGTAATACCCCCAATTTTGACCCTTAGGAAATATTGACTTCTAATGTAAATATTGTATACACACGTTGTATGTTTTCATAGCGTGGAGCTCAAGGCCAAGGCCACACTAGTGAAAGTATGAATTTTGATTTAAAGGGCAAGCATTGATATTTGATGCCCATGTGCTCTTAAGCCATGGAAATTGTAATAGGATGTAAATAAACATCATGCAATAAAATTTCCAAGACTGGCTATGGAGGCAACGAATGAGAAGGGGCCACGTGTATCCACTAGGGAGTGGTGAGGGGGCTATGGGACTAAACCCTAGGCTGCCACATGTCATTATGAGAACCCATTGACTTCCCTAGATGACATTTATGCCTGTTGTAAGGAAGTGGTTGAGATGTCATCCCATGTCTTTGATGGAGCATGGGCAGCCCTAAAATTCGTATGGGTAGGTATCGGCTCTGTTTACTTATGCCACAAGGAACTCTACCTCTTGGGGGGTTGCTTCATCTTCATCCCCATTCCACTGTGGAAGGAGCTAGCATCATTCCTCATCCAAGAACAAGCTCCCAACAGTGAGAAAAACCAGAAATCGTGACTTTGAGAGAACCCAGATTTTGGAAGGCCAAAAATGTCCAGAATGGGTATTGGACAGTGAAATCCAATGGGGGATCTGTTGGTATGAGCCTTGGGGAAAATTTGGGAGCAATAGCTACCCGAAAATCCATGGGAAAACCCAGTTTGGATAACCCAGAAAATCAGTGACGGATTTGGAGTTATATGTGACAGAGCTGTCAGAAATCCAAGAGTGGATGTATGAACAGAGGATGGGGTTGCTGAGTCCAGCTTGAAGTGTATGTGGCTCTGTGATTGAGCTCAGTGGACTAGCATCCTCCTCCATCTCCTATTGCATGCTTGAAAAACCCAATTGTGTGTTGGCTTAGCATGGCTATTTGAGTGAAACACTGACTGTGAGTGAGCCATCTAGTTCCTCCTTATTGGATACACAGCCCAACTCGGGGGTGATCTCTCAGCTAAAAGAATATAGGCTGGACATAGATCTATGTTTGGGTGGAACGTTGCTCTCACGTAGCCAGTCGTTGGACATTGCGTTGCAAGATAAGTGCTCTCTGTGATTTTAATCTATATACAATCTGTGTTCTGCAATGTGTTATTTGAATGGTTATTATTCATGATTAATGAAATCGATATGAAGTAGCATAAGAAGGGGATTGAATTCTCTACCTATTGATTGCTTGAGATAAGTATGCTGATGTGAATCTATGCTTATGTGTGTTGTTATGTTTAATTCTGCTGTGTTTTATTGAGTTGAATCTGCACACAGAAGTTTTTAATTGTTATGTATTTATGTGTAAAAATATTGAGGCTAAGTTTGCCAAAAGCCCCGGTGTGTTGTTAATGTTTCCTTCCCCACATTTAATGGGAGAATAGGACGTTACATTATATTTAAACTTTGTAAACCTTAAATAACTAACTATTAATGAATTAATGAATTAAATTAATCTTTTACTTCGAAATTAATTATTTTATTCAACTAAACAAATTAATTAATTTTATTAATTATTTGTCAATTAATTAATAAAGTTAAACATTTTATAACTAACTATTATTGAATTAAATTTAAACTAAACAAATTAATTAATTTTAGTAATTAACTGTCAATTAATTAATTATTATTGATTATTGCATTCTATTAACTAATAATATATATATATATATATATATATATATTTGAATAAAATTGTTTTTATAGAAATTTAAATTGTTCTAAATTAAAAATTTATAATTATTAATAATTATTATAAAAAACCTATAAAACTTTAAAACTAGATTATGGACCTTAATTATTTAATTATATATTTTTACAACTATATTAAACACTTAGTTATAAAGAATCAATTATATAAATTGAAAATAATTATTTTAAATAATTTATAATCTAAATAAATTTCAAAACTAACAAACTAAAACTAGTGTTAGGGTTTGGCTGACACTCCCGGGTTCTCAAGTTCTCTCAAACAAACAAACATTAAATGTATATTTATGCTTGGGTTACGCTATCCTCACCTTGACTCATTGTCCTGATGATGAACCGTGATTAAGGTTTGAAACGTCGACTTTTCACAATGGGTACTGTGTTATCCCCGAATTCTTCACTAAACCCTCAACGTAGGAATCTACGAGAAGTATGTAATATGTGTGTGCAGATGTCGGCCTCGTGCGACCAGTGGGTCTCTCCCTTCTGGCGAGGAGAGATAGAGGCGGGGAAGCAGTCATTCTTGCAGGTGTTCATGTTGCCATCGAGGAGATGGAGGAGGTGTACAGGAACCTATCTGAGCTGACTGTGGAGGTACCAGATCCAACTATCGATGATTTATCGAGGTCCGTGCAGAGATTTGGGGTTGGAGCGTCTGTGAGCTTCAACGCTTTACTTCGCAAGGTGGCTCGGACCGTGGACTGCTTTCTCACCCAGCGGCGGCATGCCGTTCGAGCTAAGGGTGTACGGGTCAGGCGTCAGGCTTGATGACACTACTATACTTATATTGAGAGCTTAGAGGCCTCATATTTTGTACTACTTAAAGCTATGATGCTTCAGATTTTTGTACCAGCACTACTTTTGAGATATATATATATATATATAGACATTACCGGCGATTTATACAATATGTGTTTTCAAAATGATTAGTGATGCGATCTTGTTTACATGTTTGCTTTTATACATTGTATTTACATGTTGTGAATGCTTTTACATATTATGAGTATTATGTGTGTGTGATGTACCAATCCAAAATGAAGTTGGCCATCGAGTAAGCAACTGTGTTTAACTCCCGTGGGATGTGCAGGTATTGAACAGATTCAAATGACCTTTCCAGGAGACGTACTCGTCTGAAGAGACAGATTAAGATGGGATCACAGATGGCATACACCCGGTTCAGATGGGAAACCACTAATTGAGAATCCATGTGGATGACAATGTGGTTCATATCCAAGGAAATGGCGTTAGCTAGGGTTTTGATTACTACCTGATATTCTACGGCATTGTTGGTCGCAAACCTTAGGCAACTTCCTACTGAGAAAATGAGCTCACATGTTGGGAAATATAGTACTTAGGCTGTTGAAGCAAGGTTACGGGTATGCCAACTGGCGCTGTCTGCGAATCCATAGCACGTTTCCATCTGCACACGCAGATAGAACATGGTATAAGAATTGGAAACAAGATCAAAAGACACTCGAAAAAGAAATGCGTCACACCACACAAAAAAATGCCATGTATAGTATATACAAGCAAGTCTATGCATGAGGGATCAAGCATAATATCTCTTCAGGTAAATCCCATTGCGGGGTTCACCCAAAGAGATTCCGTCATAATCTTCAAGATCGTAAGCACCTTTTTCCAACACACGTTTTATAACGTAAGGTCCATGCCACATGGACTCAAACTTCCCTGCTCCTAGTTTGTTGTGCTTCTGGTCATAAGTGAGGACCAGGTCACCCTCGCTAAAGATATGAGGTTCAACTGACTTATCGTATTGGGCATTGATGCGTTTCTTGTGCGGTTCATTAGCGAGAGCGGCATCGCGGCAAAACTTGTCAAGTTTTGCTAAGTGCAAGAGATGTTCTTCCTTAGCAGTAGTGTTAGGAAGAAGTTCGACAACGAGTTGTAGCGACGGAATTTCGCACTCTATCGGTAGAACATCCTCCAATCCATATACCAATTGGAAAGGAGTGAAGCCTGTGGCGATTTTAACAGTAGTTCGGTAGGCCCATAACGCTGAAAAGAGCATGTTATTCCAATTGGACTTATGTGTCCCTACCATCCTTTGGACCATAGTTTTTAAGACCTTGTTAATTGCCTCGACCTGTCCATTGGATTGTGGGTAGTAGGGTGTTGAGTTTTCATGGCGAAGACCCAACCTGTCGCTCAATTCATCAACCATATGGTATTGAAAATGAGAACCATGACCAGTCACAATTTCCTGAGGAACTCCAAACCGCGCTATTACATGATTGAACATGAAGAGTGCGGTGGTTTTGCCATCGTTTTGGTATGTAGGCATAGCTTCGGCCCACTTTGTAAAGTAATCAATAGCTACGATGATGTAACTATGCCCCCCAGCCGAGGTAGGATTACAGTGCATAAAATCGATGCCCCATTTTGCGAATGGGCCAATGGCAATAACCTGATGTAGTGGGGTAGGATGAGTGCGCTTCTTCATATGGAAGTGTTGGCAAGGAGGACATTTTTTTACAGCCTCAATACAATCTTTGAAGATAGTAGGCTAGAAATATCCTATGTGCAAAATCTTCTAGGCTGTAGCCATCCCAGAGAGGTGACCGCCACATGCCCCAGCGTGACAGTCATTCAGAACGCGTTCATCCTCATCGTGAGTGAGACAATGTCAAAGAATTGAATCGATGCCATGACGATACAAAGTATCATTGACGATTAAATAATTCTTTGCATGGTGACGAATCTTACGATGGTCGTCACGAGAAAATTGAGGATTGAAGTGTTGGGTTTGAAGATATAACAAAATATCTCCATACCACGGATCGGACGTACCGATGAGAAACAATGATTCATCCAGAAAGGAGTCATTGTGCTCAACTTCTGCATCGGCACGGGGAATGTCACAAATGAGCTCGGAAAACACCAAAGACTTCTTAGACTTGGCTTTCTCGAAAAGAAGATCAAATTCTTGCAGTATCACAATCCAGCGTGAATACTTTCCGCCAACCACCTGACGTGTCAGTACGCGGTACATGGGGTTCGAGTCGGCAATGATAGTGGTGGTGCAGAGCAAGATGTAGTGACGGAACTTTTGGACGACAATGACTGCCACGAAAGCGAGTTTTTCGACATTTGAATATCTAGTTTCGGCGTCAGCTAGACCCTTACTTGCATAGTATATCACATGTTCCTGGGTGTTTTGATCTTCCTGTACCAAAACCATGGCGATAGTGGTAGTAGAAGCAGCGAGATATAAGATGTAATCTCAATAACAATTAGGCGGTTGGATCATGGGGGCATGCGTGATGGCATGTTTGATACTGTCGAAGGATTTTTGAGCTTGGTCGTCTCAGATGAACGGGATGTCCTTCTTGAGCAGTCTCATATACCCTTGAGTTTTCTCCGTGAAATTGCAAACAAAACGTCGTAAATAAGTCGCCTTCCCTTGGAGACTTTGAAGTTTCGTAACATCAATTGGGGGTGGTAGGTTGATGATGGCCTCCACCTTTAAGTGATCGATGCGGATCCCATCCTTCGAAACGATAAATCCTAGGAGGCGTCCGGACTCAACACAAAAGATACACTTATGAGGATTCAGACGGATATTGTACTGTCTGCATCTGAGCAAGATGGCCATTAGATGATCAATGTGGAACTCGTGTTGCTTAGAATGAGCAGGGAGATCGTCCAGGTAGGGTTCCACAAAGTCCTTAATATCATGGAAGGCGTACGACATAGCCCGCTGAAACGTGGCGCCAGCATTTTTAAGGCCAAACGGGAGTTTGCGGTATGCAAACGTTCCCCACAGGCAGATGAAAGCCATCTTATGTTGGTCAGCTAGGTTGATCTCAATTTGGTTGTAACCAAAAAATCCATCCATGAATGAGAAGATGATGCTTTTGGCACAGTTGTCTATGATCTGGTCGATGAAGGGGGTCGGGTAGTTGTTTTTCGGACAAGCTCGATTAAGGTCCCGATAATCAACACAGATGCGAATGGTGCCTTGCTTTTTGTTCACAAGAACGACATTTGAGACCCAATCTATCAATGGGACAGGATATATGAAGCCAGCCTTTAAGAGATTTTCAATTTCTTCCTTTATTGTTGCAATCTTCCGGGGGTGTACCGGTCGCAACTTTTGACGTACAGGTTTGATGTTGGGATAGGTCTTTATTTCGTGAGAAATAATCACGGGCTCTATCCCAGGCATCTCCTCATAAGACCAAGCAAATACGTCTCAAAATTGCTTGAACAAGGCCGTGGTAACAGTGATTTCTTCAGGGGAACACTTATGGCCTATGCGAATGTGTTCCACTATACCAAGTTTCACCGAGATGTCTACCGGGGTGGTTGGCTCAATGTTGGCCAAGTTTCCCTCTGTGTCCGTAAGACATGTAAGAATGGGGGAATGAGGGGATGGGTAGATATCCGATGAAAAGAGGGTATGTATGTTGTTCTCTATGCATTCCAAAGGAGGAAGAAAAGATGACCTATGATGGAGATTATCCCATGGACTGTCGTCAACATTCATTACTTCCATGATGGACTCGTCTGAATGAAAAGTCTGAAGCAAGAGATCAGGTAGAGATGACCTCTGTCATAGAGAACAAGATGGGGAGGCCACGGTTAAATGGTCCTTCAGCGCTGATTGGATAGCCTCATAAATGCATTCAGCGGGTGAAAGAGGCATTATGTCTCCAAGTAGGTGTGTTGTGGCTTCATCCGATACAAGCCAAGCATCATTTGAGTGGGATAAAATCTCTGTGGAGATCATGTTCACCATAGAAACATGATTAGGGGGATTCGCGGCTGGAAAAACACCCATGAGAGATAAATCTTTCAAAAGGCCAACCCCTACACTCTCATACTATTTTGACATCAATCCAATGGAAGGAATATGGTCACCAGGATGAGTAGTGGTGTCTGGTGTACAAAAATCTAGTTGGTCGATAGTAATAATTCGTCCTTGGTGGGGGAATTATACTATGCGAAAGACTGAAGAGGCTACCGCCTGCATGGTGTAAAACCAATTGCAACCAAGCAAGAGATTATAATCTAACGGGGCTGAGACCACTTCCACGTTAATGGTTACGGTCTTTCCGCCCAACTCAACTGCGAGAGCTTATAAGAGCCCATGAGGTTGAAAGCCACACCCGTCGAATGCTTTCAACGTGGTAGGAGAATGATTCAATTCGAGGGAGCCAATGGCTCTCCAACAGGCGATGGACATGACAGAAGTGGAGGCTCCTTCATCCAAAAGGGTACGATGGAAAATCTTCACAGCAATGTTCGCAGAAACTTGGAATGCGAGCTGGTGCGAGAGCCTCGACTTAAGGTTGTCAAGTCAGAACATGATGGTGTTCGAGGAATCCGGGTCTACTGCACCAATGGCTGCAAGGAGAGTTTTGCGTTGATTGGGACAATTTTGTAAAACTTCCAGGGTAGACATGGTGCAAGGAGCTTGTGCCAAGTCCTCTACGACATTGTAATTTTGTGCCGCTCGAGCATTAGGATTGAAAACAACTTTTCGAATCGTACTCTTGGGCGGACGCAATATTGAATCTAAGGAGGGCTTCTCAATGGTGAGAGAAGTCAATGGTACAGTGACATCAGTTAAGGAGTCAGAAGCTTTTTCAGTATCACTTCCGGCTAGTTCCTTCGAAGGGACCGGTTCGTAATATCGCGAGTGAGTATTCAAATTGATCGTCTCATTATGCAACATGAGAACATGCATGGTATTGGATGGTTCCCCCTGGGCTGGGGGGGTTTGAGCAATCATCTGTTGGTTTTGAGTAGGAAATGGATAGTTGAGGACTGCGAGAGTTGGTTTACCCCTAAGAAACTTTTGCACTTCGTCTCTATGGGGACACTCTTTGGAGAAATGGTCTTCTCTGCACAGTAAGCAAGGATACTTTAGTTTCCTTTTCTTCTTGGTATCGTCAGGAGTGCTCTTTGGTTCTTGCTGGGCAGAAGAATTCTTGGGTTTCCCCTTGTTCTTCTTTTTGCTGTTAAACTTCTGAGATGAAGCCGATTGAACATAATTCACCTCTTCAGTTACAGCAGGAGTGGTTGACGTGGTGGTGTTGTGTCCAGCCTGAGTTGGGTTGGATGGTCCAACAGTGCTGACAGCAGGCTGGGTATTAAGGGAACCAATGATTCCATCAGTTTAGAGTCCCTTATGTGGTTTCGTGGGGTCATTAACGTCATGGGGTGCATCAGGTAGAATATTGAACAAAGTGCCAGATTGAGTGTAGAACAGGTCTAGCAGATGGGCACTCGCGATGGCTTGTTCTTCGATGACAACACCTCTCATGGAAACATCTTTTGCTATGGTGGGAATGAGTGATTTTGTAAACCAGTCTGCTAGGAGATGACTTGGAATAGGAGCATTAATGAGACGTCGTCTCCTTCGCCACTCATGGATATGATCCGAAATGTGAGTGGTGGTATTCTGACGGAGAGAGGTTAAAAGCTCAGTACCAGTCTCATACCATATAGGCAGTTGGAAATGCGTCAAAAAATTCATAGCAAGAGAGCCAAAATCAAGAAAAGAGTGCGATGGCAATTCAATGTACCACTTGGCAGCCAAATCGGTGAGAGTCCTTTGGAACAATCTAAGACGAATTGAATCGTCCATTAAGGAATTAGATGAACACCATAAGTGGTATGTCATCACATGGTTCTTGGGGTCTTTACTCGGCTTGCCGTCAAAATTGGGGATATCAGACGAAAGTTTCATTGGAATTAGCGGCCAGTTAGATCCGTGATAAATAGGGTCGTTGGTTAACCTAGATAGGTCAGGCAGGTCCAAAGTAGCCAAAAATGGCAGCTATGGATTAGGTTGCGCGTATTGATAATACGGATAAGGAGTGTAAGGACCAGACTGACCATAAGATGTACCAGGATAAAACTGACCGTAGGGAGGTGTGCCGCCCGGACCGTAAGGAGGTCCACCACCATAAGGTGGTCCATTCCAATAAGGTGGGGGTCCACCTCGGCCTCCGGGAGGGGGTGGAGGTCTACCACCACCACCAAGAGGAGGTGGGGGTCCATAATCATAATAAAGGGGCCCACCACTACCTCCACCTGGATGGGGTGGTGGACCATTTCCGTCGTCAGATAGATGGGGGCCCCCACCACCTCCGCTACCGGAAGGATGAGGGTTTCCACCACCAATACCACCACCATAGTAATTAGGTCCTCCACTGCCTCTGCTTGGAGGGCATGGTGGACCACCGCCGCCACCCGAAGGGAAATGTCCTCCTCCACCATGATAGGGTGGTCCCCCACTGCCTCCAACTGGAAGAGGTGGTGGACCATTCCTGCCACCTCCAGAAGGGTGAGGGGTGTTGTAGGTAAAATGAGGTGGGCCTCCACCAATGTTAGGTGGGGGCCCCCCGCCTCCAGCAAGAGGTGGGGGAGGGCCGATCAAGGGTGGTGGTACTTGCAGGACGATCGGCTGGGGTCCGTGTTGCAATGCAGGTTGTTGCCCCCATAGAGTGTAAGGATTCCCGGGGTAGGGTACTCCATATGGCGCATTTCTGGGATTAGGTTGGCCCAGCACAGGGTTAACGAAACTTGGATACGCTTGACTCCATGAGGGTTGAGTTACATTTGATGGCCCTCCAACATGAGATAATCCTGTGGTGGACGATCTAGCAGGTTGGGATAGTTGGGACGGTCCAACGGAAGGCCCGTTGGGGTTGCCACTGCCTATGTTTTTGTTAGGAAATGGGGGTTTCCCCCAGCCACAACAAGTTGACCACTATTCAAAGGTTGAACCAACGTAGGTTGTTGACTAGCTATCGTGGTAATAACATTACCAATAAGATAATCCATGGGAATGGAATACCCTCCCCTCGAATTCTGAGGTGGGGGAGGAACTGGTAAAGTATTCGTGGTAGTGACGGGTGTGTGGGACTGTTTTCCCTCCACTGGTTGGTTCACTTGAGGTGCAGGACTGGACTCTTGCGAGGGTTGACTAGTCTCATTAGTGGTCACTTGGTGGGGTGGTTCGGATGATTTTAAAGATATCGGACGAACTAGGATGGGTTGGTAAGGGGGTAACGATGGGTCTTGAACCCTTTGTTGGAGAATTGACTACCGAAAATCTTCAGCCATGGAAGGAAAGTGATCCAATTGGCCACGAAAGTAAGCTAAAGTGTCTTCCGGGGTAGTCTCACTGGGTGAGGATGAGGTGGCAAAATGAGCCACTGGGTGGTCTATAGAAGATGTCCAATAAGATGCTGAGGGACCAACAGCTGCTGTAGGGTCATCCTAGGGTCGGTTTATCCATTCCAACAATCCAGGTTCTCCCGGGATGACGGGAGGAAGGTCTTGTGAAGTGGGGGTGTGTGCTTCTTCATCTTGCGGGGGATGAGAGGCAGGTGAATCTAGTGGAAACAAAAGTCCGCCAACATTCAAAGTGGGGTTCCCTACTTCAGTGACTACAACTGCGTTAACTGATCCATTCTCACCCTCGAAATAACCTCTAGATTAAGGGGATATTCAGGTGGTAAGTTCAAGATCCTACGGGACCTTCTCCATGGAAAATCTGCCAGAGTATCAGGAAAATTAGCCAAAAAGGGCCGAAATAGCGTTTTCTCCTAAGGGTATGCTAAAAGAAAAGCAGTCCAAAGAAAACCTACTCAAACTAAGGCAACAAGCAAACTTATGTGACAGAGTGGATTCAAAAGTTTGGAACCTCATAGGATTATCAAGGCATCGCAAACCACGATATACTACAGGGTCCAACAATATGATGTGACAAGGAGGATTGGGACCGTACCCTTGCCTGCATACCCGATTACCTGGACAGTACGTGCATGCTAATCTCCCCGAGTGCTGTTCTCGGTGTATTGCTTTGCCAAGACGGCCAGATGGTTAACTCGGTTGGTTTCAGGAATCCTAATGGTGTCTCCCGATATACACAAGGTACGTGGGAGCTCAAATCCGTAGTGGTGTTGTTTAATGCACAGCCGTTGGTGCAAGACCTTCCGATATACGTGTCAAGTATGTGATACACCCTTCGATATATGCCAAGTATGGATTATGGTACTTGGTGGGTACGTGAAGGAGCTTGATATACCGATGTACGTGGAAGACTACAACACCCCCGGACTACAGTGCTGGAAAATAACGACAGCTGCCACGCTTAACGACGCCGGAACACATCTCTAACTTACACACAAGTTGCTAAAATTTTTACCTAGTTCTACCATTAATTTTATCTTGGACGGTTAGGTGAATGCATGAGGTGAGTACATAATCGGAAGCATAATGCAAGCCCTAGCTACATGCACAAAATATTCTTTTCTTTCAATGAATTCTAGCTATGGTAAGGAGAAATCTTTTTTCCAATGATATTGCCAAAACAAACTCAATGCAACACAATTCCCAATGCAAACAAATTTGACAATGAAAGTATTCTTTTCCTTTTCAACGAAACACAAAAGTAAACAACACTACTAAACCAAATCAAAACAACTTTTTTCTTTTCTTCTTCTTTTCAAAGTAAAATGACCCTAAAGGATGAAAAGAGAGGATTCTAAAATGAAATATGCAAGCTTTTCAATTTCGATTTCAATGATATAAGAGCAACAAGAATTAAAAATGCATCTATCTTTCCTTCGCATGGAATTGATTGTGCAAAAATCGAAGCGTGCTTTGAGTCTTTCAAGAAAATGAGCGATTCATAATTCGAGAAAAACACAATGGATCATATGTTCATTCAATTTTTTCCAAAATATAAACAAGACTTTTCCAACAATCTTTCTTCAATGATTTTTTGAGAAACAATGGGAAAGAAGCACTTTTAAATATTTCGATGGATGCATCAACGAATAAACTTAATTACAACTTTGTTCTCAGATCTAAATGGCTGAAAAGAAAACACTACTTGCAGCACTCATACATTTAGGAAACTCAAGAAAAGACAAGCACTCAACCAAGCTGAAAAACACATTTAACTCAAAATCAAGCAGCAGCAAGCAAGGCTCGAAACAAATGTAACTAAGGTATGGCGAATGATCCAATGCAATGATCAGATCGGGGATGGAAGGGAATGCAAGAGTGAATGGATGAAGGTGGAGAAGACAAGAGTATCCACCACTACCGATTTCAAACTTGTCCAAGACGGAACCCAAAATCAATCCAAATGAAACCAAACTCTCAACACACAAATCATAGATGGGGTCTCTGGCTAGATCTTGCAGCACAGAGGGAGTTCATACATCAGACCAAGGTTCAGACTGCCAGATGAGGGAAGGGATTCCAGTATGTCAACTTTTGACAGATCGGTGCACTCTGTCTTCATACATAGTGCGACGTTGCAATTTACCTTCACGGGAGGTGTGACGATGTCGCAGTATACTAATGAAAAGGCTGCGACAGGTGACTAACAGGTGAAGAACAGGAGCTTAGAATGACACAGTGTCACTCTGTTTCCACTGCCCAGGTGCAACAGGCGAGATCTAGATTAAAAAATGAACCAGATCTCTCAACAATGAACCAAAAATAGGCTTGAAAATGAGTTGTACAAACTCAGAGGAAGCAAATCAGAGTCTTCAATGTGAAGATCTGATAGTGAAATCAATCCTAAGAAGTAAATGGAAAAAATGATAAAAGTGGCTTGTGTCAAGTAATCAACTGAAAATGGCTCTCATATTAATGACTACTAAACAAAACAAACATCACTACTCCCCAGTATGGTCGCCAGATTTGTTACCGAACAATCCACTCGAGCGGACGCGAGCATGATCTCCCTAGCTCAATGCGAGTCTAGAACAAATAAAACAGACTACAAACACGTTTCCTAGATCTACTTAAGGATCAAGTGCTAGATGTCTTACCTCTTTGATTCGCTATCCTTTCTCCTGAACATTACTCCACATCCCATGGTCGTCAGATCTAAGCTGCAAGACCTGTCAAGACACAAAAACAAGAGAAACAAGTAAAGAGCATCTATACAATAAGAGATCTATGTAAACAGTTAAGAAGGTAAACAACTCAATATCATTACACATGAGAACAATATTGGTGGAAAGCATTTGCATTACTATAAATAGAGGAGTACATGATAGAGATATAGAACTCCAACCAAAGACATAATGCAGTAGCCCTTCTCTGACCAAGCTAATTGCCAAATTCTTCCAAGGAGGTATGAGCTCTCCAATAGGTGAATAGAGGTGCCTTAAGAGAGATTTCACCAGCATGTAGATACCATAGCCTTTCTCTCCTTGGGATGGGAGTGAACCTCACTTATATATGACCAAGTGGATAGAGTATGGATGGGATAGGATGAGAGGTGGTAGGAGAGAGATGAGAGATGTTCCCAAAGAGTTAGGGGTCAAGTACCAGCTCTCCTAGAGGTCAGGGATAAGCCCCTAAATGGTTAAGTTTTGAGAAGGATCTCGAATAGGTTATTTTTTCCCATTAACAAACCTCATTGCACCCTACAGTGGAGCAGACCACGATGTCGCATGTTGCCAGTGTGCAACCTGCGACGACATCTCAAAAGTTTGCAGGATTGAATGCAAATCCTCCCAAATGAAAGTACTTAGTCCAGGTGACTTCAAGGATGTATACACTGAATCTAATGATGAGTAGATTTTGGGTGTAACACACTTCACCATAATTGTCGGACAACTATACAAATTGGGACCGGATGAAGTGATGTGCAGATGTGTATTAGAACACGAGAAGCCATTTATTTTGGCTTAGGCACATTCAGGTATATCGGGAGGTCACTATGTAGGAAGAGCCACTACGCAAACGATATTGCGAGCAGGGCTATGGTGGCCTACTATTCACAAAGATGTAAAGGAACATTGCTAGAGCTGTGATGTTTGTCAAAGGATAGGGAAGTCAACGCGAAGAGACGAGACTCCTTTGAATCTACAACTGACACTTCAGGCATTTGAGAAATGGGCAATTGATTTTGTGGGACCTATAAACCCACCGAGAAAACGAACTGGTGTGAGATATATTATTACTGCTACTGATTATCTCACCATATGGGTAGAAACAAATCCAGAGAAGGACTGTAGCGCAGTCACTACCGCGCAGTTGATTTTTTAGAACATCTGTTAGTGCCATAATTTGTTCCTAGACTACAAAGGGACAAGCCAGCACCATCTCAACAATGTCAAGATAAAAATGAAATGGTTTAGGGTTTAATGGTTTGAAGGTTTCAATTTCAAGAAAGCAGAAAGAAAATCAAACTTTAACAAGTTACTAAATCATGTCATCCATTAAAGAAATGAAATCATAAATCTTAAAAAAGAAGACATAAACCATCATATTCAAAATCACACATTCTAGTTTTTATCTACAACACATAAGAATTCACTGAATTAAAAACCTTAAAACATAAATGAATTCATGTGTTGAATGACCAAACTAATGATAAATAAAAACTCAATTAAACAGTATAAAATGGCTTATATCACATATGTATTAATCTCAATCTTCAGGACTTACATGAGAGTCTTGCAAGCTTCAATATCATCACTGTATATAGCTTCTTGAAACCAAAAAATCAAACCCTTCTACATGCCCCTTTACTTCCTTTTATCCATTTACAAAAAGAGTAGTTTGTAACTACTTTTAGGTTTTAGTCTCAAAAGTAGTTGCATAACATAGTTAGGATAACTTCGAGACTTAACTAAGTCTTCAACTAAAAACTTAACTATTAACCATTACATATTTGATACAAAATGAGAATGCATTAAAAACAAACTAAGCATTAAGTAGCCTTTCTGGTAGCCTCTACCAACATAGCAATTCCTTCCAGTGCATGAGTCCTTTTGTTATGTTGAGGCTGCTCGGCTTCCAAATCTTTGATCTTGTCTGATAGAAGCTTGTTCTTCTCTTTTATTTTCTGCACTTGTCTGTTTAAATCATCAGAGCTTTCCTGGCAACAACAATCAGCTCGTGATAATGAGCATTAACCTCTGCTAAATCCTCCCTTAAATGTTTATTGGTGGTTGTAAGCTTATTATTTGACTAATTAAGGAACAATATTTCTGCTTGATGCTGCTCCTGAACCTTTCTGAGATTTTCAACCTCTGAGCATATGTTTATCTCACTTGGCAAAGTAGAATCTTGAGATATGGAAGGTGGGATATCCAACTTTCTGAATATTAAATCTTCTTCATATTCATCTTTTGCTATTCTCTTTGCAATTACAAACTCATCTTGTTCCATCTTGAGAATGATTTCTTCTTCTTCAACTTTGTTTACTTCTTCATATGCTTCGTATACCTTTGTATCATCGTGTTGTATGCTCATCTGGTGAGAATTTGATTTATCTTCACCTTCATCAGTCGAAGAACTTTGAACTAAGGTTATTTCCTCTATCTTTTGATTAAAGCTTGAACCTTTTTCCATATTATTCTTCATGGCTGATCTTGCTCTATACTTCCAAGTTGATTCCTTCAACTGCAAGAGGAGATTTGCATCTACTTGTAAGTCTTGAACCTACAAACTTTCATTCCTTGTATTTTCTGCAGAAGATTGTGTGACTGGGTTCTTATCTATGCCTTGTTCTGATGTAACTGGATCTTGAAGTTGTTCAGCAGTAGAATTAATTGTCTCCTCCATTCCTTGATTTTCTTGACAATGTTCTGGTTCATCTTCAACTACATCAACTTGTTTCTCCTTTTCGGGACCTTTAGATTTTTCATATAGTAGAGGTTTTTTAGATGTTTCTTGTATCAGAACTCCCTTCTCACCCTTTTTACCTTTCGTTTTAGACCTATTCTTCTTTATACGCTCATCCCATTCAGCAATAAATCCAGACCAGAATATAAAATGCTCCCAGGTCTTCTTTTCCTTCTGTAGTATTGTTTGGATGATCAACTTTATAAGACCATGATGAAATATGGATTGCTTTGAATGCTCAGGATTCACTTTCACCTTATTTGACATTTTTTGGATGCTCTTGTACCAGAAGTAGGGAAAATTTATTTTATAGTGCAATTTAAGATGCATCAAGAAACTAACATGGTATTTAAAAACCATTGAGAACCTGCCCTCACATGTGATGTAGGCCTATATGATGCCAAGCAAATCCCTCCATTCTAGTTGGAAATTTGTTATATGAACTCCATTACTCCAATTTAAATTTTCATTACCTGGCAGCAAGAACGGATTTGGGTTGAACTCGAAAGGAATCTTTTTGAACCATAATTCCCCATCCATGGCGATACCTGTAGCGTCAGAAATTAGGGCTTCTATGAGATGAAATTTTAAGGTTTTGAACTTAATAACATCCTTAGTCAGATTCTTTGCAAAGTAAATTGAAACTTCTTCATTAAACCTAGTAATTTTCTCGAAGAAATCAAACCATCCGACTGCTTTAAACAAGTATGCACATTTTGGGAACTTCACAGCCCACTTCATGTCCATCGGTTCTACCCTATTAATCTCACCACTTCTTCCCATATTACAACTACAATTTTTTTAATTAAGCTTATGAGAGATTCACAGATGAAAAATGTTCAAATATTAAAACACTAACCACATTCAACAACAGGTGTCTTCAACTTTGCATTTCGCGATCCCCAAATTTACTCGTGGTACCTCAAACCCTGATTTCTCTTAATGATAGAATGTAATGGAACTTGAAACTATCATAATTCTTTAACATGTGTTTTACCATCTCGAATCATCATAACATAGACTATCCAGTCATCATAACTCAAACGAACCATTACCTAGCATGAATAACCACGATTTTTCATCATTTTGGATTCTTGTAGCGCATTAGGGGTTTGTTTTACAGTTTGCACTACCAAAATCTTTTAATATAACAAATTTTATAAATGCTCTTAGGATAAAGGCTAAACTTTGGTTATAAGCTTTATAATGAAGCTAAAATAAATATAATTGAAAACTTTGAGAAAAAAACCATGCTACATAAGCCATTTAAAGGTTTTGAACTAAATAAAATGAAAGCAATAAAAAATTAAATAAAAATTAAGAACAAAATAATCAAAATCATGGATTAATGAAAGAAAATAAAGTTCAAACAAACCTAAGGGAAACACATAAAAATGAGAACAATCTTAGCATTAACATCTGGCTCCTGCTATGGGATGAAAGCCTCCTTGTGAGGTTTCAAGAACTCGTAGATCAGTGCCTTTCTGCTACCTGAAACTGCTGCTTTATTCTGCAAACTTCCATTGGGTATGGAGTCTTATTTCACACTTGTATGTACAATGAGTGTGGAACTATTCACCTTCAAGAACTATAAAAATGTTTGAGGAACCATCCATTAATTGGAGTAGAAATCTCCTCTCCTTCCAGAGTTTGTAAAATAAAAGTGTTATTTTCAAAAATCTTTAAAATCATAAAGGGACCTAACCATAGATTGTCAAATTTACCATGATGACCCTTTTGGTCTCTCCTAGCATCCCATCTGAGCACCATATCACCAAGAGAGAAAGTATTTTCCTTTACCTTTTTATCAAATCCTGCTTTAATCTTCCTTCTGTATGCATCAGCTCTTTCTGCTATAGCCTCACGTTCTTGCTGCAATTCAACCAATGAAAAAATTATTCTTTGAATATCATTAGGTTCTTCTTGACTATCTTGGAAAAAATTCATTACTGAAATGCCTAGCTAAATAGGGAAAATTGCATCAGTACCATACACCAATTGGAAAGGGGATAGACCTATTGCTTTCTTGGTAGTTATCCTATCTGCCCACAATGCATACTTTAGCATTGAATCCCATGATCTCTTATTTTGATTTAACAGCTTTCTAATACTTTGAATAATGTTCTTATTTGATGAATCTGCCAAACTATTACCCTGGGTATAGTAGGGTGTAGAATGCCTCAAATCAATCCCATTCTGCTCACAAAAACTTACCACGGATTTTGACTTGAAAGCAGGTGCATTATCAGTCAACAATTTCCATGGACAGCCAAACCTACTCAAAATATTCTCCTATATAAAATTCATGATAACTCCTTCAATTGCTTTACGTGTTGGAATTGCCTCCACCCATTTAGTGAAAAATTCAGTAGCTGTAAGTATCCACCTATGCTGTCCATTGGATGCAGGGTTAATTTCACCCATAAAATCTAATCCCCATTGGTGAAAAGGGGCATCCACTGCAATAGGTTTTAATGGCAAAGAAATGAGCTTTTGCCTCCCAACAAACTTTTGACATTGAACACATGCCCACACCCGTTGATACACGTTTGAAAATAAAGAGGGCTAGTAATACCTAGACCTAAGAATTTTGTATGCAGTAGACTTCCAATACTTGTGACCCCAACAAACACCCTCATGCATTTCTGAAATAACCTCTTTCACTTGTGATTTTTCTAAACATTTGAGTAAAATTCCACTTGGATCCTTCCAAAACAACTGCTGATTAACCAAGCAATATTTTGTGGCCTTTAACTTCAATGATCTAGATGCCTTCTTGTCAAAATGATTTGGACATTTCAAATGCAATAAAAAATAAACAATATCAACATACCATTCTGATTCTGTATATTTATCTGTAATCTTCTCTTCATTTTCCTTCATCTGCAATTCTTCCTAAGTTGGCTGATTTGCCAACAAATGGATATCCAAAGCCTCACAATTTGAGTTAGCTAACAACTTTTCTAAACCATGTCCTTTGACTAACTTTGTAGGTTTGATCTCAACCTCGTATTCCATAATTTTTGCAATCCATTTACCTCTTTTACCCTCACTATCTGGCTGGGTTGAAATCTCCTTAATAGCAACATTAGGTACATAGGAAATTGTCTTTGAGTGAAAAATGTAAATTCTGAAAAACTTTAAGGCTTTAACAAGTGCATAAGCTTGCTTCTCAAGTGTACTGTACTTCAATTCTAAGTCTCTAAGAGTTTTACTAAAGAAAGCTATTGGCTATTCTAAACCATTTGCATTCTTTTCTAAAAGAACAACTGCTATTGTGTCTTGGGATGCAAAAGAGAAAGGAAATCTTTTTTAAAATATGGACTTACCAAGACTGGGGCTTCTGTCAAAGCTTGTTTAATATTCTCAAATGAATCTTTAGCTTCTGCTGTCCATTTCACTTCTTGATCCTTCCTCAGCATGGATGTAATGTGTTTAATAGTTTCAGCAAAATTCGGGATAAATCACCTCAGAAAATTGATTTTTCCAATGAATGATTGAACATCTTTTTTACTTCTTGGGATAGTAATTTTCAGAATTGCTTTGACTCTCTCAGGGTCTATTCTAATACCATCAGCTGAAACAAGATGTCCTAGAAGTTTTCCCTCCTTTACAGCAAAATGTGACTTTTTGGGGTTCAATTACAGCCCAAATTTCCTACACTTCAAAAATGTTTGCTCAAGATGATTCAAGTGATCATCATCTGACTGAGAGAAGACAGTAATATCATCCAAATAGATTACAACTAATTTTTCCTTTTGACCTACAAAGGCTATATCCATAACTCTTTGGAATGTCACACCCACATTCATAAATCCAAATGGCATTTTATCATACATGAATGTGCCCCATGGGGTAGTGAAGGCTATTTTCTCCCTATCATCTAGATGTACAGCTATTTGATTGTACCATGAGAATCCATCAACCATGGAGATTCTCTGAGCTCGCACCACTTTTTGTAAAATTTGTTCAATTTTTGGCAATGGATAATTGTCCTTCAAAGAAGCTCTATTAAGATTCTGGAAGTCCGCACATAACCTAATCTCCCCGTTCTTCTTTCAAACTGGAGCCAAGTTCGTAACTCATGATGAATATCTGAGTGGAACAATTATCTTTGCATCTAATAATTTTTTAACTAATTCCTTCTCTATAACTGGCAGCAGAGCTGGGTTAATTCTCCTCAATTTTTGTCTAAAGGGTTTCACATTTGGTTTTAAAGGCACTTTGTGCTGAATAATACTTATGCCATAAGTTCTTAAATCTTCATAGCACCAAGCAAAGATATCAACAAACCTCTTCAACAATGCAATGCACCTGTTTCTTTGCTCAACTGGAAAAGACTTAGAAATCTTCACCATTCTTGGCTGCTCCTATGTACCAATGTTACAGCTCATGATATTTTCCTCTGAAGATTGCATTAAAGGTTTCAGCAGAGTGTCATCTTTGGAAAAAATTTCTCAAGGGGGACCAGACCCTTGGGAATAAAATTTCCCTTCAATTCAATAATTCTGTGATCAATAATTGTATTCTCTGTGTATGCAGTAGTGTCATCTGTCTCCTTATCTTGATATTGATCAATTAAAGAATTGGAAAATTCTCTAGCTAATTCCAAAAACTTTTTAATCTCCTCATCATCCTCAAAAACTCTCCACTATTTTATATTGTCTGGCACTGAGGGTCTATATTTAACTTCAATTGGATATTTCAGCTGAGTATGCTTTGGAATCTTGAAATGTGTGGCTGTCAATGCTAATGAATCAACAATCTGATTCTGATCTCTAGGAATGAAAGTAATATTGAATGCTATGAAAAAGTTATCAATCATATCCCAAACCTCATTTCTATATACCTTCAACAAATCCTGCTTTACCTGATATTTTCCCTTTACCTGTTGGAAAACTAATTCGGAGTCGCCATAAACAGAAAGTTTTTGAATTCCAAAATCCTTTGCAGCCCTTAAACCAAGTATCAATGCCTCTTATTCTGCTGTGTTGTTGGTGGTGACAAATTCCAATTTATACATCAAACTAATTACCTCTCCACTAGGAGAAATCAAAACAATGCCAGCTCCTGTTCCTTCTTTACATGAAGAGCCATCAAAATATATCTGCCACAACTCATCTTTTTTTTCAACAGTAGGTTTGATTGATTCTTCTTTTTCTACCTACAGTACCCCAGCTGTACTCTCATCACTAAAATGAAGCATACACGAGCTCAATTCTTCATCTACTAAATAAAGGGGATGATTAGTAGGATTCTTATCATCTGTGACTATGAAAGCAAATCATCAATTTGAGCTTCTTCCTCCCTTTTCCTCTTCAGAGCTTTCCTGGCAACAACAATCAGCTCCTGATAATGACCATTAACCTCTGCTAAATCCTCCCTTAAACATTTATTGGTGGTTGTAAGCTTATTATTTGACTCATTAAGGAACAATGTTTCTGCTTGATGCTACTCCTGAACCTTTCTAAGATTTTCAACCTCTGAGCATATGTTACCTCACCTGGAAAAGTAGAATATTGAGATATGGAAGGTGGGATATCCAACTTTATGAAGATTAAATCTTCTTCATATTTATCCTTTTCTATTCTCTCTGCAATTACAAACTCATCTTGAGAATGATTTATTCTTCTTCAACTTTGTTTACTTCTTCATATGCTTCTTCTACCTTTGTATCATCGTGTTGTATGCCCATCTGGCAAGAATTTGATTTATCTTCACCTTCATCAGTCGAAGAAATTTGAACTAAGGTTATTTCCTCTGTCTTCTAATTAAAGCTTGAACCTTTTTCCATATTATTCTTCATGGCTGATCTTGTTCTATACTTCCAAGTTGATTCCTTCAACTGCAAGAGGAGATTTGCATCTGCTTGTAAGTCTTGAACCTGCAAACTTTCATTCCTTTTATTTTCTGCAGAAGATTGCGTAACTGGGTTCTTAGTTATGCCCTGTTCTGATGTAAATATACCTTGAAGTTGTTTAGCAGTAGAATTAATTGTATCCTCCATTCCTTGATTTTCTTGACAATGTTCTGGTTCATATTCAACTACATCAACTTGTTTCTCCTTTTCAGGACCTTTATATTTTTCCTGTAACAGAGGTTTTTCAGAAATTTCTTGTATCAGAACGCCCTTCTCACCCTTTTTACCTTTCTTTTTAGACCTATTCTTCTTTATACGCTCATCCCGTTCAGCCATAAATCTAGACCAGAATATGAAATGCTCCCAGGTATTCTTTTCCTTCTTTAGTACTGTTTGGATGATCAGCTTTATAAGACCATGATGAAATATGGATTGCCTTGAATGCTCAGGATTCGCTTTCACCTTATTTGGCATTTTTTGGATGCTCTTGTACCATAAGTAGGGAAAATTTATTTTACAGTGCAATTTAAGATGCATCAAGAACCTAACATGGTATTTAAAAACCATTGAGAACCTTCCCTCACATGTGATGTAGGCATGTATGATGCCAAGCACCTACCTCCATTCTAGTTGGAAATTTGTTATATGAACTCCATTACTCCAATTTAACTTTTCATTACCTGGCAGCAAGAACTGATTTGGGTTGAACTCGAAAGGAATCTTTTTGAACCATAATTCCCCATCCATGGTGATACCTGTAGCCTAAGAAATTAGGGCTTCTGTGAGCTGAAATTTTAAGGTTTTGAACTTAATAACATTCTCAGTTAGATTCTTTGTAAAGTAAATTGAAAATTCTTCATTGAACCCAATAATTTTCTCAAATAAATCAAACCATCTGGATGCTTTAAACAAGTCTGCACATTTCGGGAACTTCACAGCCCACTTTGTGTCCATCGGTTCTACCCTGTTAATCTCGCCACTTCTTTCCATCTTACAACTAAAATTTTGTTAATTAAGCTTCTGAGAGAAATGCAAATGACAAATGTTCAAAGATTAAAACACTAACCACGTTCAGCAACAGGTGTCTTCAGCTTTGCATTTCGCGATCCCCAAATTTACTCGTGGCACCTGAAACCCTGATTTCTCTTAATGATAGAATGCAATGGAACTTGAAACTATCATAATTCTTTAACATGTGTTTTAGCATGTCGAATAATCATAACATAGCATGTCCAGTCATCATAACTCAAATGAACCATTGCCCAGCATGAATAACCACGATTTTTCATCATATTGGATTCTTGTAGCGCATTAGGGGTTTGTTTTACAGTTTGCACTACCAGAATCTTTTAATATAACAAATTTTACAAATGCTCTTAGGATAAAGGCTAAACTTTGGTTATAAGCTTTATAATGAAGCTAAAATAAGTATAATTGAAAACTTTGAGAAAAAAACCATGCTACATAAGCCATTTAAAGGTTTTGAACTAAAAAAAATGAAAGCAATAAAAAATTAAAAACAAAATAATCAAAATCATGGATTAATGAAAGAAAATAAAGTTCAAACATACCTAAGGGAAACACATAAAAATGAGAACAATCTTAGCATTAACATATGGCTCCTGCTGTGGGATGAAAGCCTCTTTGTGAGGTTTCAAGAACTCGTAGATTAGTGCCTTTCTGCCACCTAAAACTGTTGCTTTATTCTGCAAACTTCCATTGGGTATGGAGTCTTATTTCACACCGGTATGTACAATGAGTGTGACACTATTCACCTTCAAGAACTATAAAAATTTTTGAGGAACCGTCCATTAACTGGAGTAGATAGCTCCTCTCCTTCCAAAGTTTGTAATATAAAAGGGTTATTTTCAAAAATCTTTAAAATCATAAAGGGACCTAACCATAGATTGTCAAATTTACCATGCTGGCCCTTCTGGTCTCTCCTGGCATCCCATCTAAGCAGCATATCACCAAGAGAGAAAGTATTTTCCTTTACCTTTTTATCAAACCCTGCTTTAATCTTCCTTCTGTATGCATCAACTCTTTCTATTATAGCCTCACATTCTTGCTACAATTCAACCAATGAAAAAATTCTTCTTTGAATATCATTAGGTTCTTCTTGACTATCTTGGAAAAACTTCATTACTGGAATGCCTAGCTGAATAGGGAAAACTGCATCAGTACCATACACCAATTGGAAAGGGGACAAACCTATTGCTTTCTTGGTAGTTATCCTATCTACCCACAATGCATACTTTAGCATTGAATCCCATGATCTCTTATTTTGATTTAACAGCTTTCTAATACTTTGAATAATGTTCTTATTTGATGACTCTGCCAAACCATTACCCTGGGGATAATAGGGTGTAGAATGACTCAAATCAATCCCATTCTGCTCACAAAAACTTACCATGGCTTTTGACTTGAAAGCAGGTGCATTATCAATCAACAATTTCTGTGGACAACCAAACCTACTCAAAATATTCTCCTATATAAAATTCATGATAACTCCTTCAGTTGCTTTACGTGTTGGAATTGCCTCCACCCATTTAGTGAAAAATTCAGTAGCTGTAAGTATCCACCTATGCTTTCCACTAGATGCAGGGTTAATTTCACCTATAAAATCTAATCCCCATTGTTGAAAAGGGGCATCCACTGCAATAGGTTTTAATGGCAAAGAAATGAGCTTTTGCCTCCCAACAAACTTTTGACATTGAACACATGCCCGCACCTGTTGATATACATCTGAAAGTAAAGAGGGCCAATAATACCCAGACCTAAGAATTTTGTATGCAGTAGACTTCCAATACTTGTGACCCCCACAAGCACCCTCATGCATTTCTGAAATAGCCTCTTTCAGTTATGATTTTTCTAAACATCTGAGTAAAATTCCACCTGGATCCTTCCAAAACAACTACTGATTAACCAAGAAATATTTTGTGGCCTTTAACTTCAATGATCTAGATTCCTTCTTGTCAAAATGATCTGGACATTTCAAATGCAATAAAAAATAAACAATATCAACATACCATTGTGATTCTGCATATTTATCTGTAATATGCTCTTCATTTTCCTTCATCTGCAATTCTTCCTAAGTTGGCCAATTTGCCACCAAATGGATATCCAAAGCCTCACAATTTGAAGTAGCTAACAACTTTGCTAAACCCTGTCCTTTGACTAACTTTGTAGGTTTGATCTCAACCTCGTATTCCATAATTTTTGCAATCCATTTACCTCTTTTACCCTCACTATCTAGATGGGTTAAAATCTCCTTAATAGCAGCATTAGATACATAGGCAATTGTCTTTGAGTGCAAAATGTAAATTGTGAAAAAATTTAAGGCTTTAACAAGTGCATAAGCTTGCTTCTCAAGTGTATTGTACTTCAATTCTAAGTCTCTGAGAGTTTTACTAAAGAAAGCTATTGGCTATTCTAAATCATCTGCATTCTTTTGTAAAAGAACAGTTGCTAATGTGTCTTGGGATGCAAAAGAGAAAGTAAGGAAATATTTCGAAAAATATGGACTTACCAAGACTAGGGCTTCTGTCAAAGCTTGTTTAATCTTCTCAAATGAAGATTTAGCTTCTGCTGTCCATTTCACTTCTTGATCCTTCCTCACCATGGATGTAATGTGTTTAATAGTTTCATCAAAATTCAGGATAAACCACCTCAGAAAATTGATTTTCCCAATGAATGATTGAACATCTTTTTTATTTCTTGGGATAGTAATTTTCAGAATTGCTTTGACTCTCTCAGGGTCTATTCTAATAGCATCAGCTGAAGCAAGATGTCCCAGAATGTTTCCCTCATGTACAACAAAATTTGAGTTTTTTGGGTTCAATGACAACCCAAATTTCCTACACTTCAAAAATGTTTGCTCAAGATGCTTTAAGTGCTTATCATCTGACTGAGAGAAGACAGTAATATCATCCAAATAGATTACAACAAATTTTTTTCTGTTCACCTACAAAGGCTATATCCATAGCTCTTTGGAATGTCACACCCGCATTCATCAATCCAAATGGAATTTTATCATACATGAATGTGCCCCATGGGGTAGTGAAGGCTGTTTTCTCCCTATCATCTAGAAAACTTTAAAGCAGAAATGAATTCATGTGTTGTAGATAAAAACAAGAATGTGTGATTTTGAATATGATGGTTTATGTCTTCTTTTTTAAGATTTATGATTTCAGTTCTTTAATGGATGACATGATTTAGTAACTTGTTAAAGTTTGATTTCCTTTCTACTTTCTTGAAATTGAAACATTCAAACCATTAAACCCTAAACCATTTCATTTTTATCTTGAGATTGTTGAGATGGTGCTGGCTTGTCCCTCTATAGTCTAGGAACAAATTCTGGCACTAACAACATCCTTACAAGGTTTGGATGCCCGAAGATTTTGATGAGTGGTCAAGGCACTCATTTTCTGAATAGAACTATTGAGGCATTGACAGAAGAGTTCCACATTCATCATCAGTGAACTACGCCATATCATTCACAAGCAAATGGAACTGTTGAAGCTTTCAATAAATTACTAGAGAATGTGCTAACTAAGATATGTAATGTGAATAGGGATGACTGGGATCTGCTCATTCCAACTGTATTATGGGCATACATAACTACTTGAAAGAAAATGACTCGCCACACGCCTTTTATATTGGTCTATGGACAGGAAGCAGTAATGCATATGGAGTATATTGTTCCCAACTTGAGAATAGCTGCATTCACAAGCATGGAAGATCAAGAAGCAATAGAAGAAATGCTTCTACACTTGGTTGGGTTGGAGGAAGATCGCTTCATCGCAGGCTTCCACCAGTAAGTGCATAAATAAAGAGAAAAAGCATGGCATGATCGCCACATCAAGAACAAGTCCTTTCAAGTAGGTGATCTAGTCCTCCTATATGATAGCAAATTTATGAAATTTCCTGGAAATTTTAAGATGCATTGGCTTGGTCCATATACTATTGTACATGTTACTAACGTTGGTGCAGTTCAGTTAGCCACGTTAGCTAGAGATTATCTACCTGGATCAGTTAATGGAAGTAGGCTAAATCCCTACCGGGATAGCCCTACTTCGCAGAACCCTCTGTAGAGTGTAGCAAAAAAAAAATGAAAAAGAAAAGAAGAATTGTGCAGCGGGAATCTCAAGAAGGTAGTTGCACAGACCCAATGAAGCAGAGAAGGTTCAAGTTCAGAATCAAGAAGCTTGACATGGTGAAGCAACTGCGTTGGAGTAGTGATGGTCCATCGTGTAGTTCGACGCAACATTCCAAAAAATTAGCCGTTAGAATGTCCATCACAAATATAGCCATTATACAGTACTGTTGCCAACGATCGCTCAAGTATTTAACAAAGAAATAGTCGTTCCGAACGACTTAATGGTGAAAAGAACCGAAATATTTACCGAATTCGGCCAACGGATACTGCATTTAATGCTTAATATAGCCATTGAGGGGCACGGAGGAGGCTAGCTGAGCCTATAAATACCGTTGTAATTGGACTCGCAGGCGTTACCGAAACCTTTGAATTTTCTTGTGAGCGATACTTTGCGGTTGTTTAGAGCAAGCTATCATAAATCCCATCGTTTTGTCCATAGCTGTCCAGTGAATGTCTGAGAGGTCCTTGTTGATGCCTTGGTTGTGCAGGTTAGATGCAAAAGGTGCTGGAATGTTCCAAGACACTCAACAGAGGAAGAAAACCCAAGTTGAAAGGCTTCGAAAGACCCTGCGCAAGGGAAATTTGAAGCCTTTCAACTTGGGTTTTCTTCCTCTGTTTAGTGTCTTGGAACATTCCATCACCTTTTGCATCTAACCTACACAATGGAGGCATCAACAGTCCTCTATTGAGAAAGAATTCATGTTCCAGGAGACTGTGAAGGTGTTTAGATACGGAGGAATCGAAGGGTTGATGAGAACTCCCATCAAGAAAATTATAACAAAGCAAGGTCAGAGTTCTCACAGATCACCAAGACACGCTACAACAATGCAAGATAAAGGCAAAGAACCAGCGTCATCGAAAATGAAGCCAAAAGTGATGAGTTCCATAGTTCTAGAAGTTCTATTGGGTGACAAAGAAATCCCATTGAAGCTGACCCCTGAGTATATCTCGTCACGTGCACAAGACGCACCGACCATCAAGCTAGTGAAGAATGTCAAGTATGAGATTCCACTCTCACCTATGTCAAAGCATGCTGAAGTGGGAGGAAATCTCTTGGGTAAGATCCTAGAATGTAAGTGGGAAGATTACGATCTACTTCAGATGCAGAAGGACCCCAATGAACCTAAGTATCCATAGTTCCATCTCGACAAGTACATGTGCTAGAAGAAAGATGTGAAAGGCGAACTTACCTTGGTCGCAGAAGGTTGGTTATCTGGAGTAGTTGAATCGGGAGCTCAACCTGTTGAGGCTCCCGCACTTCGACAGAATGCCAGAGTTGAATGCCGTGGTGCGCACACTCATGTCATGCATGCACTAGGGGTATCCGTGGCTTGATCGCAATATAAACCTGAATATTGATCTGATCCACCGAATTACTGGGTTAAGCAAGAGAGGTGAGGACCCCAAGCAATTTTTCGTAGGCAAGAGCCGCGACAAGGAGGTCGTCGCGAAGATGAAGAAAACGAAAACCACCGTCAAAGGAAAGAGAGGCTTTGTCATGGATGACATAGATGATAGGGCTACGCGGTTTGTCACACAACTACGAGCTGACACAATTCTGAGAAAAGCAAGACCATTGGAAGTACCCGCGGGCGCAATGTTGCTTGGTGCAAAGGCCGCAGAGGGGGGAAGATTCAACTGGTGTCAATACTTGTTGAATGAGTTCCTGGAGGAACTCAATGAAACACAGATACACGGAAGTATTTACCATTATACATGGTTGATAGTACTGATTGCGTTCGTCGGATGGAAGGACTCGAAGGGTTACATTGGCATCAAAACCGACAGCAGTGATTGCAGAGGACCCCGTTATGAAAACCTTGGGAGAATTTGAATTCAGAAAGATAGCACGTGACAGCTGAGGTCTTCTACACTTACTATGAGCAGCTGCGCAAAGCCATTATTGCCACGTCGTGGATAACAAAAGAGGTAATAACTAAGTATATTCGCACTGTCAATTTTTATGCTGACATGCATTCCATTCATATTTCAGCCAAAGCATAGAAGAAGTACCCTGAATGGTTCCAAGGAAGCTACCGCATGAATGAAGAAGACATTGATACTATTATGAAGGAATGGCTTGCTAAATTTAGAGTCGAAGTTGTGGAAATAGAAAGTGACTCCACAGAGAGTAATCCCATTCCGACACTCATCGTCGAAGAGCCGTGGACAGGGACAGGAAAAAGAAAGGAAGCTGAGAGTTTGCACAACAGAAAGTACAAAAGAAGAAGCAGAAAGTAGTTAAGGACCCATCGGAATCAAAGCTCCATGACGATGGTTACGAGATGATCGCGTCTATGGTAACATCGCAGATGGAAGACCTGATGACCAAAAAAGATAAAAAGAATGAGGAAATTCAAAAGAGTCTGCAAAAGAATCTGATCACGCTACAAGGCACTACAGAAAGGATTGAAGACGTACAATGCAGATTACCCTTGCCGCGAGACTTAGAGTCAAAAGGGAAGTCAGGGGTCACTTCGCAGCTGAAGACAACACCTCTAGCCCTAACCTTGCTTGCGAAGTCCTGCATTGTTAAGCTTGATCCCTTAAGTGTAAGGCTACCACTACCATAGCAGTTAATCTTGGGCACGAAGGACTTGGAGCATGTGGACCTTGACATTGCAAAGATACCACTACCCGTTCTACACAATTTGCATCTATAGGTTGTGGAGGAGATCCATGAGCCAAGTGTAGACACTCTGAACCAGCATACTGAGCTATAGACAAGCTATAAGTAGTTGCAAGAATCCAACTCGCAGAGGGCTATGGAACTACAAGATGAGAACGATCGACGGAAGAGACTAGAGTCTACGGTCGGTGCGGTTTCCGCGAAGATATCGGAATGCGACGAGCATCTAGAGGCTGCGGACACTGTCATTAGGATTAGCGAGGTGGTTAGCGATCTTAAAGCGGAGATGAAGGATATGGAGATCAGTTATTGAGCACAGACTATTGCATTGGAAGCGTAGACTCAACCAAAGACACCACCTGATCAACAACAACTTATAGCAAAGGAAGTAAAAGCTGTAGCAGACAGTATAGTCAGTGAAGTGGCTAAGTGCTAGACTTTGTTGGACGAGGCGACAGAAATGTTTATGGTGCTTGAAGAAGACCAAGAGTGGCTGGAAATCAAGAAAAATTTGAAGGACAAGTAGGTAGCATTAGAACTGCTAGACGCAGAGGTCAAAGCCCTGCCTCCAAGGGATCGAATAAAAATATTTATAGAAGTTAGGGGATTAAAGAAGTAATTGCAAGCACTGCGAGATAGGGAGACCAAAATTGGAGATAAGTCACAGCCCCTACAAGACGAAGCACACGAGCTCACACAGAAAATTGAAGAAAATTTGAGAGAGCTCCGTGAAGGACAGGATTCAGTACAAGAGAAAATGGATGATGAGACAACAGCTAATGTGTTAGAAACCATCAAACAAATTGAGCAGGACACCAAGGAAGACGTTGCAAAATTAACTACAACATACCAAGAGCTCGCTGCAAAGTTAGCTCTGCAAGAGGAAGAACAGCTAGGAGAAGTAGAGGTTGAAGGTGGCTTGGGGATGAGCCACATGTAAGTGTTAGGGGCCTGTTGGGCCTAGCCCAAGTGGGGCATTTTTGTGCAAATCAAGTTTTGGTATTGCAAATTTAAGCGCAGTAAGGCTGGAAGACTTTTTGAACAAATCAGTTTTGGGAAGCTGCGAAGTTGAGTGTAGTGCAGCGTCGGAAGAGCTGCGAAGTCCAGCGTTGCGGAGGAGTACAACGCTACGATGACCCCGATCTATAGAGATTCGGCAGGGGAGAATATTGGAAGGAAGACGACATATATTCTGGTTACACCATCGACGGTCTATTTTCGGTAAATATGCTCCATGATTACCAAGCAGCGAGTAAGGAGTAAAGTGGAGGAAAGCGATCGGTCACACAAGCAAGGAACCACTACATGAAAAGGCCACATAGGGTCGTTAGAGAAGGAATGGCTGGGAGAAATCCACAGTCGGCATGCGGTCAACGGGGCAATGTGAAAGCGATGTGACCACACGCAGAGGATGGCCACGATGGAAGATTCGCTACCTGAAGCCAACAGTCCGATTAAGGGAAAACCGCGACAGTTTTGGGAAACCTTAGGGTTTTTGCCTGCATATTGTAAAGACATGACCTACGGGCATGATCTATAAATAGGCACCATTTTGTAAGGGAAATTGTTAATCATTGTTATTAGGTTGATCTCTTGTTGTTGATTATGTTCGATTCTCATTGTATAATCTTTAATAAGACCTGTTTTGAGTTTTCCATTGTAAAGGCTCTGCAAGCTATGTGCGCAGACTAGAACTGTTGTACCCTTCCCAAAGAATAATACAACAACAATTTGTGTGGATGTAGCTCCCATCCTGGGGGTGAACCACGTTAAATTCCCTTGTTATGTGAGTTTTTACATGTTTGCATCTGTTATTTTCTTACAATGAATGCTTGAGATCTTTCTTATCAGTTTATGTGTTTACTTTTATATGTATTCACCATGAGGAATGAGAAGGGAGTAATATGTTAAGTTTCACATATGTGGATGGATGCTATATGCTTAGGTATTTCTAAGTCTGAATGAATGTATGAGCCTGTTGTATAAGCACTTAATTCAATAGAGTTCATGCCGTGTGACTCCATCAAAGAGCAGCACCAAAAGTGCGCAGTATTTTGAGCCCTGTCACATGGCATAAGTCATCAGATAAATAGTCTAAGGAAGTTGATGAGTAGGTAAAAAACTAAGTGTTACTTATTGAAACTAGTTAAGTTTGAAGAGGAAGCGCAGTTATCTGTTGCGTTGTCCCGTTTTGAGCTAGTTTCGAGCCGCGCAGTCCTTGGATGCACGAGTTGTATCAAGTGTTTCTGGGCTTGTAGAGTGTTAGCCGCGATGAAGGTGTTCGTCGCACAGTACTCAATTCGCTGTGCAGCCTGTCAGCATGTTTCTCATCAGATATGTTTAAGCACTCATCACATGGTTGTGGAAACCTAATTCCACAACCCCCCCATAACTTCACCTCGCGTGAGACCTCATTCTACTCACAGATTGTTACCGAAAGGCCCGATGAAAAGGGGTTTTGTTGGTTCCTTGAACCGCGAAGAACCTGGGTCTTTATAGAAAACCTCAAGACAGTATAGTAAGCCAACAACCATCTCCAAGAAGCAACCAAGAAACAAACGATATCCAGAGAGAAATCAGACTGGTTGCTCACCTTACAAATAGTTGGAAGGGTATCCTTCTGGACTGAATAAATAAGGTAAAATCCCATGATAGCTCTGAAATAAGCCAACGTCATATTGTTGTGTTGGGAGATAAGGTAATTCTGCATGGTAATCAGAGAAAATCTCTCAAATCTGGCCACATACATTTCCACCATTATTGCCCAAAGCCAAGTATTGAACCATAAAGTCTCAACCCAAATCCATAACTGATTTAGAATAGTTCGCATGAGTCGAGAGGACATAAATTGTGAGAGGACTCTAAATGGTTTTTGGAGGGGCCAAAACCATACTGGCTCCATGATGAGTAACATGCTTCTCTGTATCGTCCTCCATCTGGTGACCAGCTTGGAGCATGTCAAAGTGAAGTTGATCCTCATCCACAAGTTGGTGGCATGTGTTAAGATGGGTGTCAGTTCTGAGTTACATACCATAAACAATAATAATCTCTTCCCCGAGCTGAGTGCCTAGGTTGGAGAGATTGTCCGCAGCCTTGTTGGCCTCCTTGTGCACATGAAGTGGTATCAACGTGGAAAATTTACCCACCAACGTGGCCAAGAGTGTCAGATTATCCTCTAATTGCCAGCAATTGCCTAATTTGCGGGTACTAGTCCCATGGAGAATTTTCTTCAAGATGTTGATGAGAATCAAAGTGTCTCCTTCCACCATAAGCCTTTGAATATTATGAGTCTTGGCTATTTCCAAACAATGAATCAAGGCATCCAGTTTAGTTGAATTGTTACTAGTGATACCAATATACCCTACATACATACCCAAGGCTTCACACCTGTTGTTTCTTAGCAGACCACCAAAGCCTGAATGCCATGGGTTTCCCTTAGAAGCCCCATCAAAGTTAACCTTAACAAAGTTGTTCACAGGCGGAGACCACACATTAGGACTTTGCAAAGTGTTGGTGGGGAGAGAAGTCAGAGGAGGATTGGAGATAACCAGGATCCAGGCTTGCAGAATATGAATCTCCGGCTCATCGGTATGCTGATCCTACTCTGACCAATGAAGAGTATTAATCATTTCCATAATACTAGTTTTTGTGTGAAGCCAGATATCCTCCGTCCTTAAAGAAGTAGTTTTGAAGACTCATTTATTCCTCTCTTTCCATATCTCCCAAGCAGGAAGCTAGGAAAGAGCGTCCAAATTCAGTTGAGTAGATGGTTTTTGAAATGAAAAGACTTCCAGTTCAAGAAGGTAGTGTAAATGCTTCCTCTATCATGCTTAGAAATCCAAAAGAGCATAGCCCCAAGATCCCACAAGCTATTTGTAAATACACGGGTATTAAAGAGATGCTCAATGGTCTTGGCCTCTTGCTGACATAGGTGGTAGAAAGAGTGGCCATTAAAACCCCTTTTAAGTATATTATCCGAAGTAAGAGTTTTTTGTTTGAGCAGAAGATAGAGGAAGGTAGAAATATTCGGCCACAGTCTGTCTTTCCAAACAGCCTTCCAGAGAGGTTCATCTAGGAGAATCTGAAAATTGGCATGAATATTGTATCCTTCTTTAACCGAGAAATGCCCAGAAGGGGTATGTCCCTAGCGCAACTTATCATCCTCAAGAATGAACTTTATTTTTCTGCTATTTAAACTTGCCTATACAAGTTGAGCAATATTAGTTGTAGGAGGACTAGGCCACCTAAGAGGGTCCTTCCAAGTGCGTAAATGTGTATTTGCCTCCTGTGCCTTCCAATAATGAGAGACCTGAACCATACCCCTCTGTGCTAGAGTATTTTGAAGGTCAAGATTAGGAGAAATGCGGTTACGTTTACCAACATGCTGCCAAGAGTCATCCCAAAAAAGTGTCTGGTGACCATTTTTAATTTCCTAGAAGCTATGTTTTTGGATAAGAGCACGATTAATACTAGCCAGATTCCAAACTGTGGAGCCTTTGATCTTAGAATTGAAACGAATAAGATCATGACGATTCCAAGAGGGACAGTATTTTTCCTTCCAAAGCAGAGCCCAAGGCTCCCTACCGTGAGTTAGCCAATTCCACCAAATGTTAGCACCCAGGACTTGATTAAGAGTGTTCAAGTCCTACAGACCAAGACCACATTTGATCTTGGGTTTGAAAACCTCTTCCCACTTAACAAGAGCCCACTTCAAATGTTGCTGAGTACCACCCTCGAGAAAATTTCTTTGGAGTGTATGCATGCATTTGATATTGCTTTTGCGAGCTTCCAGAACAGAGAATAAATAGAGATCCATAGCTTGGAGGACAGACTGGACCAGGGTAAGCTAGCTAGCCAGGTTAAGAGATCTGAAGGTCCAACTAGCTAAACGATTACTGAGGCTGGTAAGAAGATATTCCCAATTCGCTTGTCAAGTGGCTTGTCCATGAGCGGGGCGTCCAGATACTTAGAAGGAAGAGTATGAATAGAGATCCCAAGAGAAAGAGAAATTCTGTGTTGGACAAGCAGATTGGTGTTGAAAAATAAAATCTGGGATTTATCAAGATTGATGCAAGCACCAGAGGATTTTTGAAAGGTTCTACGAATAGTTTGAAACCTTTGGCCTCACGGAAGGAGGGATAACCCATAAGCAAAGTGTCATCGACAAATTGTTGATGAGAGTAGAGGGGAGCGGCAGTGTGGAGCTTGAGGCCCATCAAGGTATTGGAAAGAAGAGTTGCTTTGATGGTTCTTCCTAATCCTTCAACCATAATAATATAAAGGAAGGGGGAGAGGGGATCACCTTGTCTTATACCCCTGGAGGGAGAGAATGGTTCTGAGAGTTTCCCATTAACCAGGATTGAAAAGAAGGCAGTCGAAAGAAGAGAAATGATCCAATCAATAAGTTGCTGACAGAAGCCAAAGGCTATAAGAATGCTATCAATATAGGACTAGTTCAGTCGGTCAAAAGCTTTAGACATGTCTAGTTTGATAAGCATACCCGATTTTTTAGTAGTCTTAAGAGAGTGGATAACCTCATGGGCTAGAATAATACCATCCATAATTTGTCGACCTTCCACATAGCTAGATTTATCAGGTGAGATGAGAAGGGGGAGAAGAGGTTTCAGACGATTAGCAAGGACTTTAGTGACAATCTTGTAAATGACGTTGCAAAGAGAAATAGGATGAAATTTTGTAGGATTGGTAGTGTTGGTACCTTTGGGGATGAGGATAAGAAAAGTGGCGTTGAAGGAAAAAAGAATACCTTGAGTTTTCCTAGAGTCTTCCACTATTTCCAGAACCTCCTCTTTAATAATATCCCAGCATTCATGAAAGAAGTCTATAGTAAAGCCATCCGGTCTCGGGGACTTGCCTTTTTTCATTCTGATGACAACAGTTTCAACTTCCTGCATGCTAATAGGACTCATTAGTCCCTCATTCTGATCGTTATTTAGCAGACAAGGGATGTTTCTGGTAATGTCATTGATAGCCTGCGTCCTGTCAATAGAGGGTTCAAAGAGGAGATATGAGAAGTAGTTATTGAGATCTTGTTCAAGCTCCTACTGTTCATAAAGAGGCACATTATGACTACTCTTTAGCATGGTAATTTTAATATGCTGGCATCTCTTAAGCATAGAGTTGTGGAAAATTTTTGTGTTCCTCTCCCCTTCCTTAAGCTAGTTGATTCTAGACTTCTGCTTCCAGAGGATCTCTTCCTGATTAAGTCTATCATTGAGCTGCAAGTTAAGGATAGATTTCTCCCTCCTCTTGACCTTCGAGTAACTAGTAATGATAATATCCTCCTGTAACAACTTAATTTTATCTTCAATGCGATGCTTTTCCTCAAAAATGTTACGAAAAGTTTTTTTGTTCTAACTTTTGATTCTCTGTTTCATATTTTTGAGCTTTTGCTGGAACTTATACATTAGAGAGCCCGCAGTAATAGAAGAGTCCTGCCACCATTTTCCAATATTTTCTTTGAAATCCAAGTGAGTAAGCCAAAAGATTTCAAAATGAAAGGGTCTGTTGGGGCCATCTTTGTAATCAGAACTTTGAAGACAAACCGGCCAATGATCAGAGCCACTAGCTAGTAGAATGGTATCCGTCCAAGCATCATCCTGGAGAAAGAGGTGATTATAAATGATAAATCTATCCAGACTAGAGGCTATTTGATTATGATTGCCTCGTTTTTTGTTCTAGGTATATAGACCATTAGCAGTGGGCCTGTCTATCATATTTGCAACATCCCTAAAGGTGTTGAAGGCAGTACTATCTTTGTCTAACTTTCTTATGCCTCCTATTTTTTCCTCAAGGTTTGTAATCATATTAAAATCGCCTCCCACAATACATTTCCGATCGGGGTGAGAGTCCCTAATCCAATGGATATGCTTAAGGATTTCAAGCTTGGGATGAAGGACTTGAGGACCATAAATATTGGTAATGAAACCACATTTGTTGGTCCCTAAGAGATGATACAAAGTGGTAATAGTCCTTATAGTAGCTTCAAAATTGTTGACACAAATATCATTAGGGTTCCAAAGAATTGCAAGTCCACCAGAGGCACCCAGAGCAGCCACAGCAACAGCCGAGGAGGATTTCCAAATTTTTTGAGCAATAATTTCCATAGTAGAAATAGAACACTTAGTTTCTTGTAAAATCAGAATGGTAGGCTTTTCCATTAAAATCTTATTTTTCAGGAGGCGATGCTTAGAGGAGTCGTTGATACCTCTGATATTCCAGGTAATGAGCTTCATTGTTGAACATAGGATAAGGAGGAGAATAACTCTGTAAGCTGATTGTAATGCCCTGAATATCTCATACAATTTCCTAACTCATCTAGACGTTGTTTGTTTGTATGCCAACCCTTATTTTTATCTTCATGCGCTTGTCTCTTAAGATCCTTTTTGCTTATAATTTTGATGCCTAAGACTGTATCTTTGGCTATGGATTTGGACGTGTTGGTGGAAAGAGTACGCACTTTGAGCATAGCTCGTTTGAAGAGTTCTAGCTAAGGTTCAGACAAAGGCGTTTTAAGTCGGCATGCTTCCTCCAGTTCTTGAAGATGGAGATCGTCTAAATATGATACTTCCATATCATCTTGAGAATCTTGCATGTTCTCAATAGTAGCATCCTGGGTGGTACTTTCAACTTGAACATGTTTAGTATTGTGAACTTGAGTGTCATTGGGTTGTTCCTCGAGATCCTATGGAAGGTTATCAAATTGATTCCCTGTACTGGTGGCTTTGGAAATTTCTAGAATAGTAGGTTTCTTGTTGATCTTTCTGTGGTTCTCCGTTTTGCTAAAACCGTCTGCATCCTTAAGTTTAGAGAGATCTGGTTTTAGAACAATTGAGTTTAAGGGACACTCACGAAACAAATGCCCACAAACATGGAATTTTATGCAATGGAACGGAATGTGTTCATAATCAAGAGTTTGTGTCCATTCCGTCTCCTGATAATCCAGACAGATAGCTTCCGGGAGAGGTTGAGAAATATTAATGTAGACGCAGATTCGAGCAAAAGTGGTATATCTACTATTCCTAGTAGTTTCTGATATCTTGACAAAAAGTCCAAGAGTGTTTCCAATACCTTCCAGAGTGGTTAGTTCCAAATATTCTTGAGGCAAAGAAAAAAGGTGTATCCATAATGGGGCTTCTTTGAAATCTTCCTTCTCCAGACAGAAATTCTCATTCCACGGTGTCATATAGAGACCTGTTGAATTAAAGAAGTAAGGACCTCCTTCGAAGGTTGAGATATAATCTTCAAGATGAGTGAAAATAACAATAAAGAATCCTTTGGAGCCTAGCTTGAGGTCATAATGGCCCTTGGGGTTCCATTTATGCTTGATCCATCCCATAAGCGCCCGCTCAGATGGCCAGAGACACATGAATTTACAGGTAATAGCATGATCATGCATGAACTTAATGTTTTCAGATACTTGGGGCGAAATTATGGCATACCGTGGGATGAGAGCCGCTTTGGGTATACATTTTCCTCCTCCCCTCTGAGCGAGAATGTGTCATGTCCCCAATTTTGGCTCATCCAGTTACCATGGTAAAAAGGGGGACAAAATAACTCCTAGGTAAATAATTTAATTTCATTAGGTGTGCATAGGATTAAATTTAGCCTAAGTGAAATGGATGAATTATTTTTATTAATCTTAATGAATTTTTGTATTTAATTTCCTAAATAATGGAGCAAGTGGGCCAAGAGGGCGCCCTCATGGAGATAAGGTTTCCAAATTGGATCTAGAGACAAGAAAATATAAATATGGCTAAATCAATTTGTGGATTTAGGAAAAGAAAAAAAGAAGGAAAGGTGTAAGAGTTTCTAAAAGACAGAAAATGGAAACAACCAGAAAAAGTAAAAGGAGGGCACAGTTTCCAAAAAGCAGTCCAGTTTACAAATCAAGCAACTTTTACAAAGCAGGAAACATATGGAGACAAAGGGGGCTGCAGTTTCTAAAGGAGAAAAGCTTGTAAGGCAAAATAAAGGAAAGTGTATCCACTCATGGGTGACATATTCTCACAGGTCACCAAGCTCTTCAACTTGCTCAACCGGTCATCATGAAATTTATAAAAGAAGCGAACCAACTCCATTTCACAACTTTTGTCATTATGAGTTTATGAGTGAAGCATTTTAGCTTCTCAAGGTTTGGTGATGTGCCCAAGCCAATCAATGGGTGATGTGCCCCATTCTTCTATTGTACTTCTATTCTCTAATATTATCTCAGGATTTGCATCCATGGAGATCTAATATGCAGGTCCATATACTCCAATACTAAGAAAAACCTAAGCTTACAAGGATTTATCATCATACAGGGTACATTCGGAGGAGACAACATTGAAGGGCCGAACTGGAGGTTTCGGGTTCAGCACTTATGATCATTTTTGGGTTGTGAGACCTGTTCCATTGTGTCTGTAGGGACGTTTCCAGTAGGAAACACTTTTTTCCTCATCGAAAAAGGTGTCCAGATGACCAAGATACACCCATTTTCACCAAAGCCAAGGTTTCATGTGTTAAGGAGCGCATGTGTGAAGTTCTAGTTCAGTGAATGTGCCCAGGAAAAATTAGGAAGCTCACTGCACCCTCATACTTTGTTTTAGACCTATTGCAGACCCAATTACACTTTCATATCAGATATTTAATCATCCCATCTCTTCTTACAGCTCTTCTGTGGCTCTATGTATGGATTTCCTAGTCTATAAGACATTGTACTGTTGAGGAGCCATTAAATGAATACAATATTGGTTCAGTGAGTTATATTTTGACTTGCTTATGTTTAAGATATTATATCAGAACATTATAATACTTCAATACATAGTATTTCAGTTAATCAAATCCATTTAGTAATCCAGATTGAAAGACTAGCTCATTGAGCGCTATTTAGTGACTAGTATTACGTAAATGACTACCAAATTCATTATGAGTATCAGTTTTGCTTTATGTAAGTTGTATGATGTTAATAATACATTATATTTACCATATCAGTCCTTAATTTAATAATTTTGAAGCATTTAACCCATTTTTGTAAATATTGGAAATTATCTAGCTTAGCAATCCTCAATTGGCTTAAAACTTCCAAACCACTCCTACTATCTCCAAATATTTCTGAATGTTGTCCAGTGAATCCATTGAACTTATTTGACTATCATAGATCATCCTTGGATTCCCAGTATCCCGACCTGTCTAGTATGCATATGCCAGTTGCCGAGGAAGCCTCGAAGTAGGCAACAGTGCACACTATTGTTGAAAAGTGAATGGTTCTGGTACATGGTGCATAAGACATCTCTGATTTGACATTTTGACCTGCTTCTACACCTCATTCCATACATTTTCTAGAATTGAAATTTCATCCTACCATCCTCATATCTTGCCTCAGTACCCATCACTTACTTCCTACTCTGCTCGAAAAAATTGTCATAAATTTGACTAGTGCATTTTATCAAAAAATTGAAGTTAGAGTTAATATCTTGGTTGAATCTTCCCACCGATATTACAGTGGTAACATAGCACTTTCCTTGGATCATCCTTTGGAAATTAAATCTCAGTGGAAAAGTAGCTCAACACTATTTTCAAGTTGTAGTTGTGGAATTAGTTCCATGCCATGGAAGATTCATACTTTGAGTTGTATGAGGAGGAAGATTATTTTTATGAAGAGTATGATAATTTTGATGAGTATTATGAAGAATACTGCAGATAGTATGAGGAAGATAATACCCAAGAAGTACCTTCCATAAGCATCTCCCATGAGATCATGATTGGAAGAAGAGACTATGGTTATTCTGATAGCCATATTCATGAAAAACTTGCATGTTCCACAGTCAAAGGTCAACCTTCTAAGGAAGAGTTAATAAAAGATATGAAAGCTTTATTGGATGCATGTGACTTCACAAGAATTTTTGGATCCTCTTTAAGAAGAGCCTCCAAGAATCTTCATCCTAAGACAACCAGGGAGAAGAAAGACCCAAAAACCAATCATGAGATTGTTGACAAAATGGAAGAAGAATCTACTACAAGATTTGATGCTGAGGATCTCAAGATCACCTCAAAAGAGATTGGTAAGATTAATGATGGCGAGACATATTTTGGATCATATCCAAAAGAAGAACCTGAATCAGATTCAAAGTCACCACATGAGCCTCACATGGAAGCAGAAGTTGACCACACATCAGTTGGATGTGAACCTGGAGAATGGGTGGCAAAACAAGGCACCATAGCTCCCCCGTTTGAAGGGAGAATTATGATAAAAGGGTATGGCCCTCAATCAGAATTTTATACCCATGTTCCTTTTGTCAATAATGTGTGCCATGATGTGGAGAAACCAATTTCCCATAATGAAGCATTTAATTCTCAATGCTTAGCTCCTCAGAAACCAATGACTGTGGGAACATCTGGAGACCCTCAAAGTGTGGAAGAAAGAGGGAATACCATGGTTATATATCAGCATATTTGCAGCAGCCATGAGGATGATGAGTCACCAAATCCTTCGTCAGAAGGAGAGGAAAAAGATCCATGCACAACTAAATATCCAGCAGTCAAACATTCTATTGTTGGCAATGTGGAAGGTGAAATCACTCCCAATTTCCTCGTGGGTGATTTCAAGATAAGTGCAAAAGATATGGGGAATATTGATGATGGTATGAAATCTTTTGTATCATATCCAAAAGAAGAACATCAATCTGATCTGAAATCATCATTCGAATTTCAGGTTGAGGTGGAAGACAAGCCCAAATCAGCTGGGTGTGAACCAAGGAATTTGGGAAAGAAGAATGCTTCCATAAAAACACCACATGAGGAGGAAATTTGGGCACAAAGGTATGGCTGCAATTCTTATTTTTGCATGCCTTTGTTGTAGACCAAGATGGCAGCCACTTCCAGTGAGAATGATGGATTAGAAGATCCTTCTAGTGTCAGAATTTAGAATTGCGAGAAGGCTAAATTGCAAGAAGCAGAAGAGGAGGTTCACCAGCTAGAACTTATTTCCCTGATTGGACCATTGAAAATGAGTGAGGAAAAAATCAAGGAGGCACTAAAAAACCTCCATGGACTTAATTATTTGATCTCTCACTACTGTTGGAAAACTACATCAATGGAGGAGCAACCCTCTATTGAAAAGTTTGTGCACATGTGGGAAGCAATAGGAAGCCTAAAAGGAAATTTCTCTCAGTTGCTTTCTGATAGAGATCACTTGCTGGAGCTTGTGAATAGGATTAAATTTAGCGTAAGTGAAATGGAGGAATTATTTTTATTAATCTTAATTAATTTTTGTAATTAATTTCCTAAATAAAGGAGCAAGTGGGCCAAGAGGGTGCCCTCATGGAGATAAAGTTTCCAAATTGGATCTAGAGACAAGAAAATAGAAATATGGCTAAATCAATTTGTGGATTTAGGAAAAGAAAAAAAGAAGGAAAGGTGTAAGAGTTTCTAAAAGAAAGAAAATGGAAACAACCAGAAAAAGAAAAAGGAGGGCACAGTTTCCAAAAAGGAGTCCAGTTTACAAATCAAACAATTTTTACAAAGCAGGAAACAAATGGAGACAAAGGGGGGCGCAGTTTCTAAAGGAGAAAAGCTTGTAAGGAAAAATAAAGGAAAGTATGTCCACTCATTCGTGACCTATTCTCACAGGTCACCAAGCTCTTCAACTTGCTCAACAGGTCATCATGAAGTTTATAAAAGAAGCCAACCAACTCCATTTCACAACTTTTGTCATTTTGAGTTTATGAGTGAAGCATTTTAGCTTCTCAAGGTTTGGTGATGTGCCCAAGCCAATCAATGGATGATGTGCCCCATTCTTCTATTCTACTTCTCTTCTCTAATATTATCTTAGGATTTTCAGCCATGGAGATCTGATATGCAGGTCCATATACTCCAATACTAAGAAGAACCTAAGCTTACAAGGATTTATCATCATACAAGGTACATTCTGAGGAGACAACATTGAAGGGCCGAAATGGAGGTTTTGGTTTCAGAACTTATGATCATTTCTGGGTTGTGAGACCTATTCCATTGCGTTTGGAGGGACGTTTCTAGTAGGAAACACTTTTTTGCTCATCGAAAAAGGTGTCCAGATGACCAAGATACACCCATTTTCACCAGAGCCAAGGTTTCATGTGTTAAAGGAGTGCATGTGTGAAGTTCCAGTTCAGTGAATGCGCCCAGGATAGATTAGGAAGCTCAGTGCACCCTCATACTCTATTTCAGACCCAAGTACACTTTCATATCAGATATTTAACCATCCCATCTCTTCTTACATCTCTTATGTGGCTCTATGTATGGATTTCCTAGTCTATAAGACATTGTACTGTTGAGGAGCCATTAAATGAATACAAGATTGGTTCAGTGAGTTATATTTTGACTTGATTCTATTTAATATATTATACCAGAACATTATAATACTTCAGTACAAATTATTTCAGTTAATGAAAGACATTTAGTAATCCAGATTGAAAGACTAGCTCATTGAGCGCTATTTAGTGACTAGTTTTACTGAAATGACTGCCAAATTCATTATGAGTGTCATTTTTTCTTTATGTAAGTTTTAGGATGTTAATAATACATTATATTTACCATATCAGTCCTTACTTTAAGAATTTTGAAGCATTTAACCCCTTTTTGTAAAGATTCAAAATTATCTAGCTCAACAATCCTCAATTGGCTTAAAACTTCCAAACCACTCCTACTCTCTCCAAATATTTCTGAATGTTGTCTTTTGAATCCATTGAACTTATTTGAATGTCATAGATCATCCTTGTACTCCCAGTATCCCCACCTATCTAGTATGCATATGCCACCTGCCCAGGAAGCCTTGAATTAGGCAACAATGCACACTGTTGTTGAAAAGTGAATGGTTCTAGTACATGGTGCATTGGACATCTCGGATTTGACCTTTTGACCTGCTGCACCTCATTCCATACATTTTAGATAATTTAATGTTCATCCTACCATCCTCATATCTTGCCTCAGTACCCATCACTTACTTCCTACTCTGCTCGAAAAAATTGTCAGAAATTTGACTAGTGCATTTTATCAAAAAATTGAAGTTAGAGTTAGTATCTTGGTTGAATCTTCCCAAGGATATTACAGAATGTCAGCAATTTGTTTATTTGCAGGTGTAGTAGAATGATTCTCATGGTTTTTGTTGTTAGATCTTTCAGATTCTGAAGTCCCCTTACCTTTCTCTTGTTTGTCCTTTTCCATAGATGGTGTAGATGGAACCGGCCCAGTCCCTTGGGGCTTGGTGGTTTTCCGCCGCCCCCCTGGCGGGGCCATTGGAGGGAGCATAGCTTAGAGGATCACAAGCTCCTTGAAGCCTACTGCATGAACCGATGAACACAGTCTCCGGCAAGTCCAAAGAAGTTTGAACTATCCTAGTTTCTTGGAGCATTCTTGGAGCTCAGTTTTCAATCAAATTTATGTAAATATTATTAGGGCATTGTTTCACATTATCACCTTCTTACATTAACTTCATTTCCTTTTCAATTGTAGTTTTAATAAGAAACACTATGATTTTCTTGCACTTTAGTTCTCCATGCAAAGTTCTCACTAGATAAGAATATAGCCTTACCATTACCTACCTTGTGATTAGTGTATATGTAGTTTATGTAATACGGAAGGTAAAGCAAAATAAAACTCTATTTTCTCTACTTAGTGTATAATGAAATATGTAGTATATATTATTCTCTACATAGAGATCCTTGCATTTAGAGATCGTAGATTCATTATGAAAATACTTAGTATTCGAAGAATTTATTGTGTTCTCCAAGATATAGCTCCATCCAATGTCTCTTGTCTTTCTACTATTTTATTTAGGTATATTTGAAGGGACATATGGTCTAGTCAACTTCCAAAAGAACGCTTAATACCTCCAATGTCTCTTGTCTTGCTACTCCTTTATTTAGGTATATTTGAAGGGACATATGGTCTAGTCAACTTCCAAAAGAAGACTTAATATTGGAACTAGTGAATAATACAAAAAATAAACTTGTTCATAGTATAGATTCTTTGAAATATATTTAACAATTATTCTCAAACTGAAATGTTAAACAAGATCACTCTCTCATATTTTCTTAAAATCCTTTAACCATACAATATTTAAATATGTACTCCTTTGTATATACTCTTTAAAAAAATGTACATTTTGATATTCAAGGAGAATTCAAAATATACATAGCATGGTGCCTTGTCGACCCTTTAGATAATTATGTCTCTTTCCTTCTTCAAAAAAAGGAAAAATTTAGAAATTTTAGACTAGTTTTCTTACACAATCTTCCAATGGAAACATATCAATAAAGTGCCTTAACAAATGCAATTATAGGAAAAAATATTTACAACTAATATATGATGGCATCCAAATTTTTTAAACAACAATAGAAATTCACACCTTCTCTACAAGTTTTCAATAAAGGTGAATAACTTCTTCTGGAGACTCAAGTTCTTCCTTCTATTATCTCTACTACAAAAAACATACCTATTCAATACTTTAGACCATACTTCTTTTGAAAGTGGTCAATGCACAAAAATATGATATATATATTCATCATTTAATTTTCATAATATACACCTTCCAAGGCCTTGCCAATCCCATGTGAGAGCTTTATTGGGTAGATATAACCATACAAATATCCTTGATTTTAAAGGGAAATTCATCTTCTAAACTACCTTCCACCACCACTTATTTTCTCCTTCTCCTTCATCTTCCATCCTCACCTCATACTCCATCTTTTGTTTTCGTACCTACCAAATGCTTGATTTGTAAACCATATTTCCTAAAAAGCATAGAAATATAAAGAAGAAGTAACTCTGAACATACCTTGAGAATGAAATGAAGAGAATGAAAAAGAAGTATTTTTTTAGCAGGAAATCTCCTTTTGCATTATATCAAATGCACATATTAGATGATCTCTAAAATAAAGTCCCCTTGGAATATATAGGAGAGAAAGGGTACAATTACAATTAAGGTATAGCTAACCAATAAAGACAACCCTAATATAATAACATAAATGCAATGTCACAATATCTAGGGCTTAACATGCTCCTCCCATTCAAATAAGTGTTGTCCTCAACACTTGATTAACTGTGGATGTTTATGCATGAAGAAATCATCTTCCCATGTTGTCTCTTCTATTGGCACATTCTTCCACTTGATGAGGTACTTAGTAATCACTTGCTTTTACATTTTCTTGATCCATGTCTCAAGGATTGTTTCAAGTTATAGTATGATTTTCTCTTCTTCATCAATCTCTGGTAAAATAGTTTGAACTAGGATCTTGTCATCAATTAGCCTTTTTGAAAAATAAACATGGAAGACCAAATGTGCACATGAGGATAGAAGAAGTTATAATTTTTAAGCCATACTTCCAACCCTTTTCACACTATATAGATACCATATTACTTAGGTGCTAATTTATTGTCTTTGTTTTGTTGTTTGTTGTAGCCTTAGAAATACCCAACCCCGCACTTCAAATTCCCTTTCACTATTATGCTGATCTTCTTATTGTTTCATCTTATTTTGTGTTATAGACAAGTTGTCTTTCAATAGTTGGAGATCCTCTTGTTGGTGCTCTATGTGATTTTCCACTACATGAACCTTAGATTTCCCTTTCAAGGGAGATGTGATGGATGGAGAATGATAGCCATAAATGGGGAAATTTTTTATGAAGTATGGAAGGGTGCTTTATACCACCATTCTGTTGAAATATTGTAACTTCTAAGAATATTATATTTGTATTATTCTGGAGATGTTTCATTCCTTTGATGGGACTTTATTATGTATCCGGATATGTTTATTCCTCTGAGAGATCGTGGTAACTATGGTTATTAGATCTCCTGGGAGAGGTCGGCCCTGAGTTAGTTATTTGAGGGTTATTAGACTCTCCTAGGAGAGGTCGGCCCCATAAGGTAAAAAGTCAGTCAGAAAACAAGTATAAGTAGAGGAGGATGTTCCTCACTTATCTAACTCTTCCATCACTTGGAAAGTAGCGCACAAGTGAGAGAGAGGTTTGCATAGGAGGTAGAGAAGCAGATCTAGTCTTGGACTACATCTTGTATTTGGTTGATCATCTTATTGAGGAAAGCTTTGCTGGGTTTTCTACCCCATGAGGGTTTCCCAGGGTAAAATCTCTGTCTATCTTGTGATTGTGTTTCTTTCAGTGATCTTGCTAGTCAAATTAGTATAAAATTAACATGGTATCAGAGCTAGCCTGAATAGGACATCTTTCACAAGGTGAAAATCTCTCTCTCCTCCTCCGGTGAAAAATAGGGTTTTTGCAAAAGTTGGTATTTTTGGATTCTGATTGCATGGCTAGATAGCCCTCCTCAAAATCGAAGTTTTCAGCCCTGGATCGAGGTTTTTGGTTGGGTATAACTCTGGGAAAGTCAAACCCTAGTTTGACCAAAAGTGCAAAGAACTAGAAAAGTTGCACACCTGTGCACCAGTAAACCAGAAAAGCTGCGAACCTGTGCACCAGAAAACCAGAAATTCTGTTGCAGATCCGGAAGGTGAAAAGTTGAAGTTTCCAGAAGCAGAACACACCAGAACTTCCAATTCAATCAAGCACATCTCCTGGTAAGTGTTATTCTATCTCTTGAGAAACTTCAATCTCTTTGACCCATGGAGAAGATGGCTCCAAGCACTAAGCTTGACAACAAGCTAGAGGGTATAGAAAATTTTTGGGCATGGAAATACATAATTGGCCTCATTCTTGAAGAGAATGATCTTGCCCAGTATATCAAGGATGAGATTGCAGAACCTGGAGAAGATGAAGCCAAAGAGAAGTATAGGATAGATTTGATTAGGGAAAAGAGAATCATTGTTGATTCTATTAAAGACCACTTGATTCCCCAAGTGGCATCCAAGAAGACTCCAAAGGAAATGTATGATGCCCTTTCCAAAATGTATGAGGGAAAGAACATCAATAGGAAGATGAATCTGAGAGCTCAATTGAAGAGCACAAAGATGAATAAAGGAGAATCTGTTCAAGACTATTTCTCAAGGATCTCCCAGTTCAAGGAACAACTAGATGCTATTGGAGATACCCTTGATAAAGATGAATTAGTCATGACTGCTCTAAATGGTTTCACTAGACCATGGGAGTCATTTATCCAAACCATGTGTGCCAGAAAAGAGATCATGAAATTTGATGTGGTATGGGAAAATTGCATCCAAGAAGAAGCTAGGGTTGCCAACAGAGAAGCCCTGCTCAAAGAAGATGACCAAGCCTTGGCTACACACACTAAGAGAAGAAGGAATCAATCCTACTTCAAGAAGGACAGTCACAAGGAGTCTCAATCTCCACAAAGATTTCAGAAGAAAGGAAGAAGAAAACACTCTTCTTTCCAATGTTTCAGTTGTCACAAAATAGGACACATTACTAGACATTGTCCTTCAAAGAAGAAGAAAGATCTTCACCATAAAAGACATCAAGCACATCTTGCAGAAGATGATAGTGAAGAAGAAGAAGAAGAGGAAGAAAGGCCTCACAAGAAAAGATCTAGAAGAGAAGAAGAAGAGGAAGAAAGGCCCTTCTTCAAAAGAAGATCTAGAAGAAATGAAGAAGAAGATGCAGAAGAGTATGTTCTATTCTCTACACTATTTGGATATATAACACCTGGAGAAGATACATGGCTTATTGATAGTGGTGCTTCAAAGCCATGTGGTGTTAAGCACATGGCTTAACACCTGAAGACCATGATATGATAGAACCACAAGAACCCCCCCTTTCAAACATTTCAAGACAAAGAAAGCCAGCATGGGCAAGAGATATTATACTAGGAGCAGAAAAGTATGGAGCTCCTGAAGGCTCCACTAGAGTAAGCAAGAAACCAAAGCCATTCTCCAACTATATGGCTTTGATGTGTGATCTTGTATATCAAGAACCTACTAGTTATGAAGAGGCAATTCATAAGAAAGAATGGGTAGAGTCAATGACATAGGAATACCAGTCAATAATGAAGAATGATGTTTGGGATATAGTTCCCAAACCAAAAGACAAAAGTGTGGTATCCTCCAAATGGTTATACAAAATAAAGCATGCTGCGGATGGTAGCATTGAAAAATATAAAGCAAGATTTGTGGCCAGAGGATTCTCTCAGAACGAGGGAATTGACTATGAAGAAACATTTGCACCAGTTGCAAGGTACACTTCTATTAGAACCATCGTGGCACTTGCATCCATGATGAAATGGGATTTACACCAGATGGATGTAAAGGCAGCCTTCCTAAATGGTGTGATTGAGGAAGAAGTGTACATAGAACAACCACAAGGATTCGAGGTGGAAGATGGAAGAACCCATGTATGCAAACTAAAGAAGGCCTTGTATGGGTTGAGCAAGCTCCCAGGACTTGGTATGGAAGAATTGACAGTTTCTTGACAAACTTGGGCTTTACCAAAAGTAAAGTTGATCCTAATATTTATCTCAAGGTTATGAATGATGAACCTGTCATACTGTTGTTATATGTGGATGATCTATTTATGACTGGAAATGAGAAACAGATTATCGAGTGCAAGAAGAAGCTCTCATCAGAGTTTGAGATGAAAGATCTCGGATTGATGCACTACTTCCTAGGTTTGGAAGTATGGCAAGGACCAAATGGAATCTTTCTCAACCAAGGTAAGTATGCAGTGGGAATCTTGAAAAGATTCGATATGTTGGAATGCAAAGCCATGGCCACTCCCATGGAATCCAACTTAAAGCCATTAGTTGATGACTCTTCAGAGTTAGTGGATGTGACTCTGTACAGACTGATCATTGGGTCATTAATGTATCTGACAAATACTAGGCCAAACATATGTTTTGCGGTGAACACTCTGAGTCAGTATCTAGTGGAACCTAGATAAGTTCACCTAATTGTTGCAAAGCATGTGATGAGGTACCTAAAAGGTATGATAGCTTTTGGTCTCTATTATCGTGGAGATCATGACTTCAGATTGTATGACTACACAGATGTTGATTGGGCAGGAAGTGTATTAGACAGGAAGAGTACATCGGGTGGATGTTATTGTCTAGGATCTGCCATGATCTCGTGGTTTAGTAGAAAGAAGTCAAATGTGACTCTCAGCACAGCTAAAGTAGAATATATAGCCGTCTGCTCTGCTAGTTGCGAAGTAGTATGGCTTCGAAAGTTATTATCAGGATTGTTTGACTTAGAGATGGACCCCACTGTGATTCTATGTGACAACCAGAGTTGTATCAAGATGACAGAGAATCCAGTGTTCCATGATAATTCAAAGCACATAGAGATCCGATATTTTTATATACGGGATACGGTGCAGAAAGGAGCTATCAAGCTCGAATATGTAGGCACTAATCAACAAGTTGCTGATGTGTTGACCAAACCTCTATCTCGAGTAAAGTTTGAGTATTTCCAAGACAAGCTTGGTGTAGTTCAAAAACCCTCCTCGAAAGGGGGAGTGATGTGGTCGATAAAGATATCTTTGGATACTAGTATCAATGTGGATACCTATATCAATTATTAGATTGCCTATATTGATGGTAAGGTCAATGATGTGGATACTTGTATTTGATTATGTATACTTATATTGGTGTGGATACTTGTATTTGATGATGTATACTTGTGTTGGCGTGGATACTTGTATTTGATGATGTATACTTGTATTGGTGTGGATACTTGTATTGATGATATGGATACTTGTATTTGTGTGGATACTTGTATTGATGATGTGTATACTTGTATTGGTGTGGATACTTGTATTAATGATATGGATACCTGTATTGATGAGGATACTTGTTCCAACGATGAGGTTGATGATGAGGTTGCCTGTTCTGATGATGAGGTCAATGAAATGGTCCTTAGACTTTGTCTAAGTGGACGGTAAGAGGATTGTATCATCCATGGACTTTAAGTCCTAAAGTGATCCACAGACAGATGCCTCCAAGAGTAAGAGGATTGTATCATCCGTGGAATTTAGTCCTAAAGTGATCCACAAACAGATGTATCCGAGAGTAAGAGGATTGTATCATCCGTGGAATTTAGTCCTAAAGTAAGCCGTAGACAAATGTCTCCGAGAGTGAGGGGATTGTATCATCCTTGGACTTCAGTCCTCAAGTGAGCCGCAGAAAAATGTCTCCGAGAGTGAGGGGATTGTATCATCCTTGGACTTCAGTCCTAAAGTGAGCTGCAGACAGATGTCTCTGAGAGTGAGGGGATTGTATCATCCCTGGACCTTAGTCCTAAATTGATCCGCAGACAGATGTCTCTGAGAGTGAGGGGATTGTATCGTCTCTGGACTTCAATCCCTGAATTGATCCGTAGACATATGTATCTAAGAAGTGGTCCTTAGACTTTGTCTAAGTTGATGAGTGGACTGCATCGTCCCTAGACATAATATGGTGTCTTAAATAGAACATGTGTGTTGCAGGGTGTGTTGTTATTGTGCTATTGATCGAGAGGATCCAGTTGATGATGACAATGCAGATCGTGTGATGACGATGATGCAGATCGTGTGGTGGCAATGCTGTCATCATGATGATCTAGATGACGATGCTGCTGATTGTGATGACGATGCTGTTGATCATGAGGATCCAAATTATGATATTGATCGATAGATCTAGACGATGAGGCTATTGATTGAGAGATCCAGATGATGATGTTGTAGTTGATCGAGTGCTGCAGAAGATGAAGACTCAATATTGACGATGCTAATGTTCCAGTATTGATAATGTTCCAGTAACTGTCTGAGTTACTGATGATTATGTATAAAGAAAGCTTCCAATGATTTATAGATGTATCATGTATCATGCAGTCGATGACTCCTTACTCCTATAGATGTTGTTATAATATCCTTCTTGTTAAGGGGGAGTGTTGAAATATTGTAACTTCTAAGAATATTATATTTGTAATATTCTGAAGATGTTTCATTCCTCCGATGGGACTTTATTATGTATCCGGAGATGTTTATTCCTCCGAGAGATTGTGGTAACTAGGGTTATTAGATCTCCTAGGAGAGGTCGGCCCTTAGTTAGTTATTTGAGGGTTATTAGACTCTCCTAGGAGAGGCCGGCCCCATAAGGTAAAAATTCAGTCGAAAAACAAGTATAAGTAGAGGAGGATGTTCCTCACTTATCTCACTCTTCCATCACTCTGAAAGTAGCGCATAAGTGAGAGAGAGGTTTGCATAGGAGGTAGAGAAGGAGCTCTAGTCTTGGACTACATCTTGTATTTGGTTGATCATCTTACTGAAGAAAGCTTTGCTAGGTTTTCTACCCCATGAGGGTTTCCCAGGGTAAAATCTCTGTCTATCTTGTGATTGTGTTTCTTTCAGTGATCTTGCTAGTCAAATTAGTATAAACTTAACACATTCCACCAAGGGAAACCGCCTAGCCCATCGGTCTTTGTTTATTAGATGCAAATCAATGAACATACGCTTCTCGGAATTTATTCACAATCTTAGTTTACCCAATGGATTGAGCATGGTAAGAGGAATATCTACATTGCCATTATCAAGGAAGAATATGTAATAAGTTGCAATATTCATGGAACATGCATCATATAACCACTATTCAACAAGATATTTTCAAATACCAATATCAAATACCAACAAATACAACAAATTGGATAAGTCACAATAATTGCACATCGAATCAAAGGAAATAAAATTATGCAACAACCTAGGATCAAACATGAAGAATGAAAAGAATTGAGTTTGGATGGATGGATCATAATCCGTGGAAAAAATAAAATAATATTATAAGGAAATCCTATTATTGGGTTTCATCACATGTAAAAACCCTTAATTGTGAAGCTTTGTGCACAAAGCATCTTGAAGGACATAACTAGGTTTTGACCTAAGGGGGGAATATATGAGGTTAAATATATATGATATGATCCCAAGGGATGCATATATGGGGTTAAAGACATATGTAAGGGGGTAAATGTATATGTAATAGTGGTTTTCCTAATGAAGGGCCCAGATGTACAATGAGTGAAAATGTATATATAGAGGCCAAGTAGTCATTATCGAGGGGAACACCATATTTGAATGTATGAATGCATTGAGGTATTTGGAGGAATTTATCCTATTCATTAAGAAGTCATTGCAACATTTGGGGTCCAAATTTTATGTTTGAATCGATGTTTGATTTTAAAAATACATTTAAATGTCAACACCCAGTTAAAGGGGGGATTTCGATTAATTTTTTAATTTTTGGCCCCAACAAATGTCTCTTAAGTGAGGTTAGACCACTTTAACATTGCTTAAATGATGCCGAACCACTTTTTCATCACATAAGCAACATTTCCTACCTTTTTAAAAACAATAGAAGATTATTGTATACTTCCGACGTGGAAGAAGGGTTTTTTTGTAGTATTGAAAATATTACTTTTGAAAAGAAATCAAGTCATTTTTTTTTAAGGGTTGGGAGTAGATGAAACTTTTATATAGGTAAATTTGGTTATTGATAGTTAAATTTTTTACTCGGCTAAATTTTTTTAACACCACTTAAATTCTCCATTTGTAAATTCTTTAAATGTATTTGTATTGTGCTAATGAACGAATTACATATTTTGTTGAAATATAAACAATGCCAAATAAAATTAACTTAGGCATTGATGAATCAAATTGGTTGGATTATATATAGTCTATAGACAATGAAGCATTGGCTCTTACTGTGGATCTTGATGAATCCAAATCTTTTCCATAGACTAGCAATCATGAAAACCATCTCATAATCATTCCAAATTTCTTGATGCTAGTGATGGAAAATGTCATTACCTTGCACAAAATGCAAAGGAATAAAGAGAAGAAGAGTTAATAGGTTAACATCTAGGAAATATTGCTTGGATTATTGGCACCTAGAAGGGAGAAATTAATATTACCCCTTGGTAAGATAACACAAATTATGTTTTTTGTCATTTTTTAATAGTTTTAAATGTTTTTTTTTACAAGGAAAAAGCGTAATTTCATTAAGAATAATCAAATTACATATTGCAGAAAGGCTTATAAGATGTTGATGTATATGTAACTTTAGAATGTATTTCATCTATGTATTTTATTGTACTCCTATAGAGATGTGTTATTCCTCTATACGGAAGTGTCGTCATTTGTATTGACAAATGTCGCAAGTGTCGTAACTTGTTGATGGGTTATTAGACCACCATATGTGGGATCGGCCCTGATTAAGTTAACCTGGGGTTATTAGGATGAGTTAGACAAGTCGGCCCCATAGGTTTATTAGGCTGCTCATAACAAGTATAAATAGAGAGCGGGATCTCTCTATTTGACCACTTCACTTACTCACTTATCCATCACTCGGAAAGTGGCGCACATGTGAGGAGGAGGATCAGCTGCTAGGAGGAGTCTATCTCTGTGTACTTGGGTTGTACTTTGGTTGTGCTATTGCTCTATCTATCTTTGAGGAAGTTGTGGGGTTTTCCACCTTAGGGTTTTCCCCACGGAAACTCTGTGTGTCTATTGTCTCTTATGATTGCATCTTGTGATGATTAACATGCTTGCTATGATTGATATGCATTGATATGATGTACATTTTATTCTCTCAGTAAAGATCCTAGAGTATTGTGAATTAATGCTCAAAAATTAACATGGCATCAGAGCTAACCTGAGAAGAAGACACTATGTAGTTGCGGAAGCTAGGGCTTTTTTTTTTGGGGTTTCTCTCCACAGATTTTGGAAAAGCAATATGATAGATTGACTCTCCTCAACAAGGTGAATATTTTTGTCCAATCAGAATTCACTTCTGAGCACTTTCAGTTTTGGCCCTAAAAATTAGGGTTTCCACAAAAATAGGAATTTTCTGAAATCTGAAGACATAGCTGGAAGCTCCTTGGAAAAATCGAAGTTTAGAGCTTTGGATTGAGATTTTTGGCTGGGTAAATCTCCGAAAAACTCAAACCCTAATTCAGGGTCCTCCATAGTGAACCCGGGAAGACTAAAAGGCATTTCTGAAGGGTAAAGCTTTGCAGATCTCAAATTTTGAATACACCAAGCTGATTAGATCATCAAGGTGCATCTTTCTATCCTTTCAAAAAGTTGAAATTCACATTTTGAATTTTTAGGGTTTCTTTGACAAACCCTAATCCAGGACCAAATCCAGTTTTCAGCAAATCAAGTGGTAAGACCTAAATCCTTTCTATTTCCATTTGAAGTACTCTTTAATATGTTTCACCACACCAAGCTTGAGGATAAGCTTGAAGGGGATGATAACTTCCGAGCCTGGAAGTATAGGATTGGGTTAATCCTGGAAGAAAATGAATTGGATACTTACATAAGGGAAGAGGTCCCTATCCCAGAGGGAGAAGAGGCTAAACCCCTCCACAAGAAGAACTTGGTCAAGGCAAAGAGAATCATTGCTGATTCTATCAAGGAACATCTCACCCCCATGTGTCATCTCTGAAGACACCCAAAGAGATGTTTGATTCCCTTTCCAAGCTATTTGAAGGGAAGAACATAAATCGGAAGATGACTCTGCGGAACCAATTGAAAGGGGTAAAGCTTTAGAATGGAGAATTCATTCAATCTTATTTTTCTAGGGTCTCTCAGATCAAGGAACAACTAGAAGCAGTGGATGAAATGGTGGATAATGGTGAAGTTTTCATGACCACTCTGAATGGCCTACCCAGGTCATGGGATTCCTTTATCTAAGGAATCTGTGCAAGAAATAAGTTGGTATCCTTCAGCAGACTGCGGGAAGAATGCTCACAACAAGAAGAAAATATGGGGAATGAAGATCAATCTCTCACAACTCACACCAAGGGAAGCAAGTTTAAGAGGGATAAATATCATAACAAGAAACATTCTCATCCTCATCACAAGAAGAAAGATCTATCTCATGTTCGATGTTACGAATGTAATGAAATGGGACACTTTGCTTCAAATTGCCCCAAGAAGAAGAAAGACAACAACTTCAAGAAGAAGAAGAAGAATAAAAAAATAAGATATCATGCTCATGCTGCTAAGGATGATGAACCTCCTAGGAAGAAATCTAGAGCAGAAAGTGATGATGATGACTCATTAAGCGAAGAAGAGTATGTTCTAATCTCTGCTCTCACAGGTAATATTTCTCATGGTTGTAATGATTGGTTAATTGACAGTGGGGCTTCTAAACACATGATTGGGTTTAAAGAATCTTTTGTAAATTTGTTTGAACATGAATCACCCCATAAAGTGAAACTTGGGGATGATTATCAATACCATATCAAAGGAAGTGGAGAAGCCTCCTACAACCTAGAATCTGGAAAATCCTTGAAGATGAAAGATGTGTTATTTGTACCTGGACTCAAGAAGAACTTACTCTCCATCTTTGCATTGGATTCAAAAGGCATGAGGGTTGCATTTGTAGATGGCCAAGTCCTAATGTGGCCAAAGGGTAAAACTATTGATGATGCAGTGGTGATTGGAGAGCAAGAGGGAGGATTGTACAAATTGAAGGGACAACCTGAACATGCCATAGTACATGAATCCATGGAGCCAAATGAACTTTGGCATAGAAGACTTGCACATATGCACTACAAAGCATTACCAATTGCAAGTAAAGCTATAGAAGGTCTTCCTGAAATCAAGACCAAGCATGAAGGTGTTTGCAAATGATGTACAAAAGGAAAGAACATAAAGAAGGCATTTCCAAGAAGTGAAAACAAGGAAAAAGGTATCTTGGAAATTATCCACTCCGATGTATCCAGTTCTCTGAGTGGGTATGCTTACTATGTCTCTTTCATTGATGACTTCTCTAGGAAGACTTGGGTTTACTTCTTGAAGAACAAAGATGAAGTGTTTGATAAGTTCAAGGAATTCAAAACCTTAATGGAGAACCAAACTGATAAGAAGATCAAAACATTCAGATCCAACAATGGTGGAGAATTCACTTCAGGTGACTTCAAGAAGTTATGCAGTGATTCAGGGATTAAGAGGGAGTTGAATGCTCATGACAATCCACAACAGAATGGAGTTGTAGAAAGAAAGAATAGAACAATCATGGAAGTAGCAAGGGCAATGCTGCATGACTAGGGTCTACCTATGCATTTATGGGCAGAAGCAGCTAGGACAGCGGTATATGTGCAAAACAGAACACCCCACAAGATATTGGACAACAAGACACCAGAAGAGGTATTTTCTGGTAAGAAACCTGAAGTCAGCCATCTCAGAATATTTGGTTGTCCAGTATACACACATGTCCCAAAGGAAAAGAGGACCAAGCTAGATCCTTCAGGAAAGAAGGGTATCTTTGTGGGTTATAGTGAAAACTCGAAGGCTTACAGAATATACTTTCCAGGGTTCAAGAAGATTGATGTCAGCAGGGATGTGACATTTGATGAAAACTTAGCATTCATCAAATCAAGGAAGACACTTGTTGAAGATTATGAGGAACCTAACGAAACTGGATTTCAAGACACTACTATGACTGAAGCAATTCCAGATGTAGATCGTGAAATTGAAGATCCACAAGAACATGTAGATCCACCCCGTGAGAATAACTCTCACAAGAGGAAACCTGCATGGGATAGAGAGCTCATTCAAGATGCAGAAAGATATGGCATTCCAGAAGAAGAACACAGAGCAAAGAAGAGAACTAGATCTCATACCAGCTATGTTGATTTACTCTGTGATATCATGAACAAAGAACCTTCCGATTATGAAGAGGCAGCGGAAAAGAAAGAATGGAAGGATGCCATGATTGAGGAATACCAATCAATAATGAAGAATGGTGTTTGGGATGTTGTCCCAAGACCTGAAGGGAAGTCTGTTGTGACTTCCAAATGGATCTACAAGATCAAGCATGTTGTAGATGGCAGCATAGATAAATACAAGGCAAGATCCGTAGCTCGTGGCTTCTCTCAGAAAGAGGGAATAGATTATGAAGAAAATTTTTCTCCTGTAGCTAGGTACACTTCCATCAGATCAGTACTTGCTTTGGTTGCAGTGATGAAATGGAAGATACACCAGATGGATGTCAAGACCGCTTTCTTGAATTGTGTAGTCGAGGAGGAAGTGTATGTGGAGCAACCACTTGGTTTTGAGACACATGACAGGGAGTCATATGTGTGCAGATTAAAGAAAGCCTTGTATGGATTGAAGCAAGCTCCTAGGACTTGGTATGGTAGGATGGATGGTTTCCTATATAGTTTGGGCTTTACCAAGAGTAAAGCAGATTCCAACCTTTATTACAAGGTTGAGGAAGGAAATCCAGTGATACTACTTCTGTATGTGGATGATCTGTTTGTAACAGGCAATGATAGTTTGATTGTCGATACCAAGAGGAAGCTTGCAGTCGAGTTTGATATGAAGGACTTGGGGATGATGCACTATTTTCTAAGCATGGAGGTGTGGCAGAGTGCAGATGGTATCTTCCTTGGGAAAGGGGAAGTATGCAGTAGAGATCCTGAAGAGGTTCGGGACGATGGACTGCAAGGCCATGGCCACACCCATGGAATCGAATCTAAAGCTTCTATGTGATGCTTCATTTGAGCTGGTTGATGTCTCTATGTATCGTCAGATGATTGGGTCCTTGATGTACTTGACGAACACGAGACCAGATATTTGCTTTACGGTGAACACATTGAGCCAGTTCCTGACGGATCTGAGGAGTGTTTTCCTGGTTGCTATAAAGCATATTCTGAGGTACGTGAAGGTTACAGTTGACTATGGGATCAAGTATGATGCGAATCAAAAGTTTAACCTCCAGGGTTATGTTGATTCAGATTGGGAAGGCAGTGCTGCAGATAGGAAGAGCACTTCTAGGTGCTGCTTCAGTATGGGATCAGGTGTGATCTCTTGGTTTAGCAGGAAGTAATCCTGCGTAGCACTGAGTATAGCCGAAGTAGAGTATGTTGCAGCATGTTCGGCTAGTTGTGAGGCAGTATGGCTCCAGAAGCTACTGTTTGAATTATTTGATCTCCTGTTGGAGGATACTGGTATCTTTTGTGACAACCAGAGTTGTGTGAAGCTGTCTGAGAACCCGATGTTCCATGACAGGTCAAAGCACATCAAGATCAAATATCACTATATCAGAGATATGGTGCAAAGAGGAGCAGTGAAGCTCCTGTATGTTGCGATGGATGAGCAGGTTGCAGATGTACTGATGAAACCACTAGCCAGAGTGAAGTTCATGTACTTCAGAGAGAGGCTTGGTGTTCTTCAAATCGATGACACTTCGAGGAAGAAGTGGTGGACACATCTGCTGGAGCCATTCCAAGCATGGTGAGAGGAGGATCCTTCCCATTGCTGTGGATGTAAGCGCTATATGATGAGCATCAGGATGATGCTCCAGTTACTGCTTTGTATATGCATCAGTTGGATGCTTTGATAAGTTTGATCCGATATTTGTATGTACGCATCATGTTGGATGATGGATATGATCAGTTGGATCATTTATATGTATATGTATGTACGCATCATGTTGGATGTTGGATATGATTAGCTAGATCATTTATATGTATGTACGCATCATGTTGAATGCTTGATATGATTAGTTGGATCATGGATTTGTATCGGGTGGATACTTGTATGATCAGGAAAATCATGTATTTGTATATGTATCAGGTGGATACTTGTATGATCAGTGTGATCATGTACTTATGTATGTATCAGGTGGATGCATTATATGTATCAGGTGGATGCATTGTGTATATCAGGTGGATGCATTATATGATAAGGTAGATCATGTATGATGATATGTATCAGGTAGATACTTTGTATGCATCAGATGGATATATTGTTTGATCAGGATGATCACAGATGACGAGCTTCAGGATGTTGCTCCAGATGATATGCATCAGGATGATGCTATGATGATGATCAAGATGATCACAGATGACGAGCTTTAGGATGTTGCTCCAGATGATATGCATCAGGTCGATGCTATGATGATGATCAGGTTGATCATGTGATGATGTACATCAGGATGATGTATGATGAGTATCGGTTTGATACTCTGTGGTTGTGGATAGGTTGTGCAGGTAGCATAGAAAAGATCCTTTAAAAACTGGACAAGTAGAGCGGTGTGCTCGTAACATCCTGGGTTTCTCTATCGAGATCCGGACAGGTAGAGCGGTGTGCTCATAACATCCTCGGATGCTCTAAGTAGGTTTTTCTATAGTTTCGCATAGAAAAGATCCTTTAAAATCCGGACAGGTAGAGCGGTGTGCTCGTAACATCCTGGGATGCTCTATCGAGATCCAGACAGGTAGAGTGGTTTGATCGTAACATCCTGGGATGCTCTGAGTAGGTTTTGCGAAAGTTCACATAGATAAGATCCTTTAAAATCTAGACAGGTAGAGCGGTGTGCTCGTAACAGTCTGGGATGCTCTATCGAGATCCAGATAGGTAGAGCAGTTTGCTCGTAACATCCTAGGATGCTCTGAGTAGGTTTTGTGAAGGTCAACATGTAAAATATCCTGGGAGATCCGATAGGTTGAGCAGTGTGCTCGTAATCAGTCCTGGGATGCTCTTTCGAGGTTTTGTTGAGGCACTTAATCAGTCCTGAGTATTCCACAGTATGGCCAGTGATAATGAAGACCTACAGGTGGTGGGCCTACATCTAGTATGAAAAAGGACTGGCTCTGTAGAACTTCCTATGACGAGTAGATCAGAGATTGATTGAGATAGCAGCAGCAGTGATGATGACGATGATTTGCTGATGATGATACAGAGAAGAAGACTTGTGTTAACAGATCTGTGTCGAGAAATACCTTCCTAGTTAAGAGAGAGTGTTGATGTACATGTAACTTTGGAATGTATTGCATCTATGTATTTTATTGTACTCCTATAGAGATCTATTATTCCTTTATATGAAAGTGTCTTCATTTGTATTGACAAATGTTGCAAGTGTCGTAACTTGCCGATGGGTTATTAGACCACCATGTGTGAGGTCGGCTCTGATTAAGTTAACCTGGGGTTATTAGGATGAGTTAGACAAGTCGGCCCCATAGGTTTATTAGGCTGCTCATAACAAGTATAAATAGAGAGCGGGATCTCTCTATTTGACCACTTCACTTACTCACTTATCCATCACTTGGAAAGTGGCACACATGTGAGGAGGAGGATCAGCTGCTAGGAGGAGTCTATCTCTGTGTACTTGGGTTGTACTTTGGTTGTGCTATTGCTCTATCTATCTCTAAGGAAGTTGTGGGGTTTTTCACCTTAGGTTTTTCCCCACGGAAACTTTGTGTGTCTATTGTCTCTTATGATTGCATCTTGTGATGATTAACATGCTTGCTATGATTGATATGCATTGATATCCTGTACATGTTATTCTCTCAGTAAAGATCCTAGAGTATTATGAATTAATGCTCGAAAATTAACATAAGAGCCCTTTCCAGTAAACAAATTTTTAGTAAAATTAAGAATTTGAATTGAACGGTGCACTTATGCCACATCGGCACACCGTTTACCAATGCCTTGACGTGACATGGGAGCACCATTAGTTGTGTGTTTACGGGTTTATCAAAGGTGTCACAGGTGCACCTATGTCACATAATTTCACTGAGGCCGATGCGATGACGTGGCATATGCACACTGTATAAATGATTATGTTTTTATTGTACCAATATTGGTGCGCTAGATAATAACAAGCATCGGAATTCCAGTGCCCTTTATTGTACTAAACACACTGGTGTCGATGAGAATTCATTGTTTTATAAGTTGTATCAATGGTGCACTTACACCATGTCATTGAACTGATATCTGTTACACATCAGTGGCATAAGCACACCATTTAGACGTTTATTATTTTTATAAATGGTGTGGTTACCGGTGCATGTATTACACTTAAGGGCACCAGAATGACGGTGCTATTAAATGTGTAATGCACCGATGAACATTTGTGGGTTTTCATTTTTTTCAGTGCGTATCGGTGCATTTGAGTTGTTCGGCTCACACCGTTGATGATGCGCACTGTAAAATGTTATAGGGTGCACCATATAGCGGTGCAAGCCAAACGACTCGAAAGCATCATGCAAAATTTTTAAATTTAAAAAAAAGGTGCATTTAAGGTTGAATTTTAAAAACTAAACAGCAAAAAAATACTTTGTGAACTAACAAACATGTTACCTATTGAGCGGCTTGTCAGGGAGGCATATTGCAATGTATGGTAAATTTGAATTTTTCCCAAATTGTTTGGAAAAAATCAAATGAACCGAACCACCAATAGAGGAAAAGGATGCATCCATGTGGACCACGGATGTCAGGGCATCCTGGTGTGTGAAGGGGAGCAGCGGTGTAGAGGGGCTCAGATGCACTGAAAAGGGGTAAAAATGAGTTTTTGGATGCAATAAATGTTTTTTATTAAACCATGCATCAGTGCGCTCGATATTAGGACGCATCGGTGCGATCCACGAGCGACAACACCAGAATGAGTTGCTGTTAAAATAAAATAAAATAAAATATTTGTTTTAATAAAATGCTTTCCAGTGCATTTATTCTATCCAACCACACTGGTGCGTAAATATCATTTAGCGCACCGAGAATGGTTTTAAAATATTTTGTTGATTATAAAATTATATATTTTTATTATTTTCGATAAATGGAATGGCAGTGTGTTATGATCTTATGGATGCACTGATGTGTTTAACTAAGGATGCATTGTTGTTAGACTTTTGAGTTTTTTTTTTAAGAAAATATATTTTTATGTTTCATAAAATAATTATCGGTGCGTTAGGTTTTGATACAACGCACCATGGCTGTTATTGTTAATGAATGCACAGTGTTTAGTTTTTTACTTTAATATTTTATTTTTTAAATAAAAGAGTATGCAGTGCAGTGGTTTCTATGAAACGCACTGGTGTGGTGGTATGTGATAGAACACACCGCTATGGTTATTTGGAAACTATTTTGTTTTGATAAATATGTTTTGTGGTTGCGGTGCGACAAATTAGAACTCACCTGTGAACGCACCAGTGTGATTAGTTTGAGAACACACCGGTGCGATAATGTTGAAAGTGCATTGAAATAAAAACTTCCGCTAAAACCTTCGGCCGCTCACCTCTGCTACTTCCACTAGAAATGGTTATTTGGGATATTTTGGGAGGAGGATATGAAATAACCTCCGCTAAAGGGACTTTTCCTTGTAGTGTTATTTAATGAACAAGTAATTTATTGTATCATTTTGCTTAAATTATATAATGATTATTGTCTACTATTTTTCCAATATTGACACATATGTTGGGGACAAGCCTCTCCATCAAGATGAGAAGATGGATGAGTCATTTCAATAACCTCTAGTATAAAGACTCGACATGTCACACATGATATATCGAAGAGACTGAACTAAGGTAGTGAATCACATGTGTGGTTTTTTTGCTAGGAAGGGAGTGTTACCCATACATGTTTGAGATAAATTAGGGGTCCCAAAGTTGTTTGATATATGGGAGACCCTTCCTTGTGACATGACATCGTTGATGTATCATGTTGTTAGTTCCCTTAACCTCATACAAATATTGAGGGATGGTCATCATTCCATTTCATTCATATCATCTTCTAAGGATGATGCTCTTGGTCATCCACTATATGATTCTCCACCACCTGGTCCTCCACTAAACCAATGAGAATCCCCGCATCCTCTTAGACATGTGTCACTAGTTGTACCACCCACTAACCCACCTCCACCTCCACACACATCACCAGCTGCACCATCCATTAATCCACCACCACCTTCTCCTCCTTCACATGTGTTTCCAGTTGCAACATCCATCGATCATTCTCCTCCTCCTCCTCCTCCACATGTGTCACCAACTGCACCATCCATTGATCCACCTCTTCCCCTCCTCCTCCTCATCTACATGTATCACTAGTTGTATCATATTCCACCAATCCGCCAACTACTCCCCCATCTCCTCCACACGTGTCACCAGATGCACCATATTACACCAATCCACCCATTGTCCCCCCTCCTCTTCCAAATGTGTCACCAACTATTGATCCACTTGCACCAACTGTTGCAATGAAACCATCTTCTACACCTACTACATTATCTATTGATGTTGGACATGTTATGATCACATTATGTCAGTATAGCTTGTATACTCAATCAATGGGGCATCTAAAGGCTCTTGATGTTTAACAAAATTATCCATGACACTATAAATATCTTCATTCATTTTGTCCAAGTCAATACTCAACATATATCTACATACACAATGCCGAATTGAGGCATATAAATGTGGAATGAAAAGAGGTGTGTCATTGTGATGGAGAGATAAGGTTTTAAAACCTCATTTTTGAAAATGAATGGGAGCAAGTTTCTTGCATGAAAATTCTCATGTCAATTTCACTAAATATTGTTTATGTTCCAATGAAAAAAGAATATGATTTTAATTGAACTTAAAAATGATTTTGTCAATGGTTTTCTATGGTCATTATTCTTTATTGTAGAAATATGATTTTTTGCAAAAACAAGATAAAAGGTTCACACACTTTATGCGATACCATATATTTTCTTCAAACCTATAGGTTTTCTCTCAACATTGTATGGAATTGAATATTTACCAAAATATTATTCTCATATTTTTACTTATTCCCTTTTATGTGATATTTTTTTTAACTTTATTTCCTTTCATATCCTAGGGTAATTGCTAGTGGATATACATGTTCATAAATTGTGAGGCAACTTTCCCATTTTTTCACTTCCTTGATGCATCTATATAAAAATAAAATTTTATTACCAAACTAAATTTCCTTGTAAATCAAATCATCACATTGTACAACATTAAAATTGTGTTACCAAAATAAACTTCCTTGCAAATCAAACCATGATAAAGAAGATTTGTAATAGAACTATGTGTTTTTTTCCAAGGAATAACCTCACAGAAAATGCTCTAAGTACTTCCCCACGATTCATGGATGGTAAACGGGGTATTTTAAGAATACCCCTAATTTCACTAGATATTGGTAAAGACCTACCAAAAGCATTTTGTTGAGCCCCCTCCCAATACATATTTCCAATTAAAAAGCCCTATTTTTATGAGATATTCCCTATTTTTACTAGATACCCCTTTTATACCCCCAAATACCCATAAACCCTCCATATCCTACTCCCACCCCCAAAAAACCTACAATATATTGAACTTATTTTTTACAATTAACAAAAAACACCTTTATGAAAGAACACGATAAGATATTGGTCAACAAGGTGAATACCCTGTGGGTAAAACATCGCCCCTTATTATAGAGACTAAACCCAAGGGGATCAAGAGAGTTGAACTTGTTACCTCCCCAAATTTGGGGGGGGGGGAGATCTCATGTCTGGCTCATGACCACATGTTTAGCTCATGACCACTTGAGCTAACCCTAAAAAAACTACGTTCTTTACAAAATCAACAACAAGAATTTTTTACTAGGATATGGATTCATCGCTTTCTCACTAAGGCATGGAATATGGTGGGGTGCTTGCTTCAAAATATCTTATCAAACTCTCAAGTATTTCCCCTCATTCTGAGTAGCATAAACTTATTGTGCATAACCCTATAAGAATAGAACAAGATATCTACAAAATATACTAGATTATTGACAACATGCCAGTGACACCAATTGATTGAACTAACCCTCAAATATTTCTCTACTACTATATAAATATTTTCATTAAATAAAAATATATTAAAACATATTCAACTTGATTCACTCTCAACCATTATAAAAACACATGGTTACACATGCACATAAAAAAAATTCCCCCACAATTCCACCAATCTTAATGCTTAGATGTTCATTAGATGCTTGCTTGTATTCACATATATAATACCCCTAGTTTTGACCCTTGGAATATATTAAATCAAATCACATATATGATGTAAATATGCTACTATGGATTCCTAATGTGGAGCTCAAGGCTAAGGCCTAACTAGTGAATGGCTAGGCATGTATAATGTAAATATTTCTATATGGCCACATGGTTATCTTTTCAAGATGACTCAAAAGCTATGTAAATATTATGTTGGAAAATATTAAAATGGTCCAACATGGATGTGTAAAGAGCACCAAAGGGGTTATGATTCCACTAGAGGGAAGAGGAAAGTGGGCCTATGGGAGATTAGATCCTATAATTCCAAGTGTCAAACTTACAACTCATCCTTTGCTACTATGCGCCTTAAATGGTGCCATTGAATTCATTTTGACTATTAAATCCAATCGTTGAATGCACATGTGAGGTTGGTGGGAAAATATTTCTCATGTCATTATGGAAGCATGAGATGGATATGCTTCTATGATAGTTGTAAGAGTCTTGTCCTCTATGGTCATAAATTATGTCAATTGTCCTTTCACATCCTCTCATCTCCTTTGGAATCTATCACCCATTTTTTCTCATAGAGATTTTTACACTACGTAGAGTTTTTCTCATGCGGTTCATTTTTCCATTGCCATTTCCATTACCATACCAAACTGTGAGATAACCAAAAAGTTGAATTGTGAAGGAAAATTGCAAACATTAGAGGGTAGATAATGGTTGTAGGTGAGTATAGGCTAGGGAAGATATGAACCTTTACCCATAGATTTTTTCTACTCTTGAATGCTCAAGAGAATCCATGAATTAATGTTATAGGAGGTTTTTCCAACATCATATAACAAGTTGGACTCTTTCTACACACATTGATAAGCACTATAAGGGTCAATTTTATGAGGGAACTGTGGAGCGGTGAAGGGAAATGCATTCCTTGTGTTGTGTGGCGTAGTACAAGAAAGTGTCATGGTTGGGATGGTTGAGTGAGATCCCTATAAATGCTCAGAAGTGAGCAATTTGGTTAAGCATAAGAGCAAATGGGTTGTGGGATGAGAAAGAAAAGCATGCATGATGTGTGTGTTCATAAATTATTTTTCCATTATGTTTTACAGTCAAGAATTTTCACATACATTTCTTATTTATGAATTCATATTATGACACATAGAATACAATTAATTAATTTATACTTAAAAATTAAAAATCATTGTTATTATTGTTAAATTATATATTATAATTGTTTTAGTTTCTAATAACATTTAATCATAATACAATCATACATATTTTTATAAAAAAATATATATAAATTAAAATATTTTAATAATAATTTATTACATATAAATTATTTAAAATAAAATATAATTTGTTAATACAATTTATATATAAGCATTAACTTATCCCTTATCATCACATTTTATCACAATATTATCAACATACAAATCAAGATGTATTTATAAACTACAAAAACACAAATAGCATTATCATCTACTTACACATACTATTAATTTGTTTTTCATTTATATGTCATATTATCAACATACAAATCAAGATGTATTTATAAACTAAAAAACACAAATAACACAAATAGCATTATCATCTACTTACACATACTATTAATTTGTTTTTCATTTATATGTCATATTAATTCAAACAAATAAATTTTAATATGACTTAAAAATATATATATTCAATTCTAAAAACATCAAAATTTCACCAAACTTTCCCATGAAACATCTTCACTTTCACCAAACTTCCCATGAGAAACATCCTCCATTTCGAAAGCAACTCTCCAAATTTCTTTTATTTGAGTGATTCATACATATGGTGAAGCACAACTACCAAGCACACTCTTTGTATGTAAGTGTTATAATTATTTCGCATTCATTTATATATATATATATATATATATATATAAATATAAAGCAATCAAGAAGAAGCTTTTAAAAGTATTCTTCTTTTAGAAGTATATATGGTATATACTTGGATTTTATTTTGAAAAATGTTTTCTCTTGAATTTCATTGTTATTATTATATTTTTTTTAAGTTGGAAATTTCTTTTTATTACTCTAAACAATTTTGAAGATCAATTTTCTTATTTCCTCCTCTCATTTCAAATACGTTTACTTAATTTAAAAAAAAAATCAAAATTTCACCCAACTTTCCTTAACAAACATCTTCATTTTCAACAAACTTTTTATGAGAAATATACTCTATTTCAAAAAAAATCTTTAAATTTATTTTATGTTAGTCATTCATGCATATGGTGAATCACAACTATATCAACTATATTAATCATCCTCTAATGTTATAATTATTTTGCATTAATTTCGTTTAGATATTGACAATCTTCCACCCTTTTATATATATATATATATATATATATATATATATCATGAATACCAAAGCATTTAAAAAATATCAATAAACAATTAAAGATGAGCTTTGAAGATCATATATGGTATATATTTGGATTTCAGCTAGAAAAATGTTTTCTTAAACTTCATCGTTATTATTGTACTTGTTTCCAAATGGATTATTTCATCATTCCAAGTGATTTTAATGGTTAATTTTATCATTTCCTCTTCTCTCATCTCAAGCAATGTAAGGCATGTTAACACTAACTAATAATAAAGACTTACCATCACATAGCTCCTAAATTGTAAATTGTATATGAGTTACATAATACAAAGCCTAAATTGAAAGAGAACTTGATTTTCTCTTCTTTAGTGTATTATAAGATTCTTGGAAGTCATTATTTCTCATTTAAAAATATTATATTCATTATGAAAAAACTAAGTTATGAGGTAAGTTGTTACATATCCTTAGATCCAACTCAATTCAAGGTCTCTTTTCTTACTAGCTTGTTATTCATGTATATTCAAAAAGTCATGTGATCTTGTCAACTTTAAAAAGAGCACTTGATAATGAATCTTACATGCATTGTGGAACATAGATTCTTTCCTGCAGTGTGGAACATAAATTTTCTACTCAAACATATTCATCACAATATATTACACAATTATTTTTTACTCCAAAGTGAAGTGATAACAATTTCATTATATTTTAACAAAATTTAATTTTATATATTTATATCTATTCTCTCCTCATCTATTTTAGCTTTTTCTAAGCTAATTTTATTAATATAAAATTTTCCTTCCTCCTTCTAAAGAGTCACCTTGAAAACTCTCAATCATCTATTCAACTTTCTAATCTACTTTCTTTTTTATTCATGTAGCATGAGCATGTGTTTGAATTATATGTACTAATTGACTCAATCAAGTCAGCAATAAAATCCAAATCCCTCAAGATATTGTGTACCAGATCCCAAAAAGCATGCCTTCGTAAAACTTTTCATCTTAAAACATAACTTCGTCGTGGAGTGGTTGCCAACTATTGGATGACAAGTTAGTGCACATAGATCTATGAATATTCAATTATCGATATGCTTAGTTAACTATGGTTATGGAATATCGTTTTTAAGTACTATAAGAAAAATTAATAGAATTATTGTAGGCCAGTATAGATACATCTTAAACCTAGATTTATCAAACATTGAGAGGGATCCAATTTATTGAGGAATATTTTTTAAAAATATTAAACTCAATAAATTTGATCTCTCATGTTTGATAGATTGGATTTTAAGTTTTTTTTTTTTTTTTTCTTTATATGTCGACATGAATTTTTTAAATTATTTTTTTGTAATTTTTTTAATGAGTCGATATGTAGTTTTTTAATTGTTTTTTTTTTTTTTTGGTAATGTAACGTTATGTTACATTACATTACCTTGAGTGACAACATCTCCCCCATACTAGGTTGTAGAGCACCTTGCTCCTCTTAGTGCAAACATTGCTTTTCTTAACAAAACAATAATTTGCGTGTATTCTAAGCTCAAGTAGTTTAAGAATACATGCATATGTAAAAGTGTGTTATTTGTGATCATGTTATTTATGGATATTGTTTGTTTATTTTATACTAATTTTATATATTCGTCATACCTTTGGATCTATTAAATAATGAGAAATAAAAATGAGATATAATTATTTCTATTTTTTAAAGATTTCAAATTAAGATGTTTTTTTTTCCTGAAAAAAACTTTATATTTTCTTTTAAAGATATACATTGTGCTCATATGTAGCTTATCAAAAAACATGTTTAAAAAAAATAGAAAATTGCTATAAAAACCGCTTGCTTCTATAACCTTCCAAAAAAGAGAATCATTCTATCAACTTTGACTTTGTCAGCAAGGCTATCATGATCATCTTTTACATAAAGACTTTAAGTTAAGATGAATTTATGATGGCGTGCTTATATTTTTGTCAATGAATAACCTTGACCAAAAACCCTTTGTGTACTTCCCCATGATTTATGGATGGTAAATGAGACAAATTGTCAACTTTGATTATGAAGCCTAACCTTGAGGAGATTAAGAGAGTCAAATCCATGAGTTCCCCAACCTTGAGAAGAGAGATCTTATGTCTAACACATAACTATTTGAACCAACCAACGAAACTATTGGTGTGCTTATATGTATGCATGCATGCTTAGTATAATGCAACTCATCATTGATCATGATGTGGATGGATAAAAAATAGAAAAGAAATGTGCTAAACAAATTTGTCGAGGTAATGATGCTTTCTGGAAAAAAAGTGTCCTAAATTTCTCTTCTTCTAAGTTATATAATTTGATTATTTTAAATTTAATCTTACTTTATTTTTAATGTTGTATAAAATATTATACTGGAAAATAGATGTTTAAATCAACGTTAAAATATGAGAGGTTACAATCTAGAGTTATAAATCATATCATAACTAAGAGGTGGATGTGTTTAATATTTAAGAACTACAATCGGTATGAATACCAAACACTCATAGTTGTTGATTGAGTGGATGAATATTCATTTATTTTATTTTTGATATATTGTATTCATATATTTGTAATATATACTAGCATAGATCCATCTTAAACCTGTATCTATCAAGCATCGAGAGGGATCCAATTTCTTGAAGTGTATTTTTTTTAATTTTTAAAATCAAGAAATTTGATCCCTCTCTTGTTTGATAGATTCTGGTTTAAGTTTTTATTTATTTTTATTTTTTTAGGCTGAGGTAGATTTTTTTAATTACTTTTCATAATTTTGTTTTATTTTATGAACCTGCATGTATATTTTTATTTATTTTATGAACCAACATGTATCTTTTTAATTGTTTTATTTTTATTTTTGGTAACATTACTTTATGTTATAACATTTCCCTAATACTAAGTTGTAAAGCACATCGCTCCTCTTGGTGCAACAACTAATAAAATAAATTATTTGAAAGATTTGATAACAAAAGTTTTTATGTTTGTCAAAAAATTTACCCAATTAAACAACCTAACATATTTTCACATGGTTTTTTATTTTCCAATCCATAGGTAACACCTTGTCACATTGCTTGATAAAATGGAGAATCTAGAATTAGTTTAATAGGTTCTATATATCACATATTAGTTAAAAGGCACTTGAATAATGAGTGTATTTAAAATAAAGTTTACAAGCTTGTAAATTGTTTTATAAAGATTCAATACATGACTTTGGTTGCAAATTGTTTTATAAAGATTCAATACATGACTCTGGTTGCATAAATATCTATCTAATGTCATTTTTATGTGGTTTATGTGGTCATAATGGTTAATAAAATATTGAAAATAACAATATATTTTTACAAGCAGTTGTTTGTAATGTATCAAGAATGATTTTATCTGATGTTTAAAGAAGTACTTAAGAGGATAATGAATATATTATCGTTATAATTATAAAATATGTCATTTTAATAGCTGGTGGGTAATAAATAGGCTTATTAGGTAGATATAATAATATGGGATAATTGACATAAATCCTTACAAATACTCGGTCAAAATAGGATAGAACCCTTAAATTTTTAAAATAAGACAAATACATCTACACATTAATAAACAAAATTATATATAAAGAACCCTTAACGTAAGGTGACACCATCAATTACTCCTTATGGGAGAAATTACTTCACAAACCATACTTACTACAATATAATAACATCCAACATCCAACCTCTCTCAAGACAATGATACTCGTGTATTTAAACTTTCTTATGAGTATTCATAAGAGCTTATGCCAACAACTTCTTATTATTATATCAATTTTCTAATTATCTAGTAGGCCTGTTTATTACGCATCATCTACCCATTGCACCATTACATTCATTATTCTTTTTTGTACCTCCCTGGGTATCCCATATTTTCCTTCTTAAATACATTACACTACAAAAAGTAATAAATAATAAAATCTGCAATCACAACCATTACAGTTTAATATTGTTAAACTCAACATCTCTCCACAATCCTCATACTTAACAATAAACTTAAAAACACTCTTTAATTTATCCTTAGTATTTTCTCATACATTTCAACATTCTCATTCCCACTTTAAAAGTATTTTAAAAGCTTACTATAATCGCAAGAAGTCTAAAAATTCGACAATTTTGCTTGTTCGACGATTTTTTGATTGGAATCCGGCGATTTTTTAAAATAAATATGAATTTTGTGTTGTCCAAACGTGTTTTTGGATGCATAAATGGATTCAACGCCCTCAAATACTCCACAGAGCATCTATATTATACAAGTTTAAACACTCTTTTAGACTCTAAAAATTCTTCCAAATATACCGGATTCCATGGAAATCGTGCCGACAAATGCTTTCGAGAAAGGGTGAAATCGTCGAACGTTTAGGCTACGCATAATCTCAATCCTTAAAACATTGAAATTTAGATTATAAGACTTTGTCAAATCTCTCTTATATATTAAAGACAAAAATCTAAAAATTTGATGATTTTGTTTGTCTACTAAGTTTTTGACTGGAATCTAGCGATTTTTTTTTTTAAATCTGAATTTTGTATTATTCAAATCGTATTTTTGAATACATAAATAAATTTAGATTCTCCAAATGCCTTCAAAGCACTTAGATTATGCAGATTTAAACATGATTCTTTAAAATTTTAGAAATTTCTTTAAAAATTAAATTTACATTCGTGCCCCAAAATACTTTCAAGAACGATTGAAATTGCCGAACGTTTAGACTAAGCATATATTAAAGTGGTAAACTTCATTTAGGACTTCTTAATTATTAATATGTAAACAATTTCTAGAAGTTTTCCTTAAACTTTTTTATAATGGAATTAGTTAATTGTATGTACTATTTCACCGTTACATAATATATGTGTGGGGTCATTTATTCACTCTCATATGACTGGTCCATTTTATCATTATCGTTATCGTGAACCATTAACTTTTTCATAATGTACAATTATTTAATTGTACTCTTTCACCGTTATATAATATATATGTGGGGTCATTTATTCACTCTTACATCAGTGGTCCATTTTATCATGATAAGATGTTTGGTAGAGAAGTACTTTATGTTTTGTGACTGTGGTTCTTATATCACTGGTCCATTTTATCATTATAAGATGCTTGGTAGTGAAGTACGTTATGTTTAATGACTGTGGTACTTTATGTTCTTTCCAGTACTATGTACGCACCCATATTTATATAATTTTTAATTAAAAATAAAATAAAATAATTTTATATTAATTTTTTAAGTATTTACTTTTTAATAGTATAAGAGTATTTGGACATTTTGACTACAAGAATGGGCACCTATCATTGGGGTGTTGAGATAGGCTACACACCATTATACACCTTTGTACCTAGATCAATTAATCCACTAAATGAATATAACTTAAAGAAGAGAACATAGAGAACATGACACCTTGTTAGTTTTTAAGGCCCTTAGCTAAGAGAATTAGAAGAATGGTGTCTCTTTTTATATGTTGTAAAGCAACTGAAGTAATATATGACATCTATTGAGTCAAAATTTAGAGTAAGTTAAAAATTTGACAAACTTAAGCATTTTTCCATCAAAATTCTTCTTCAAATTCAATAGCAATTTTCCTAGAAGTTATAGTTCCACCCGATTAATGGGAATCTTGACCATGGAACTTTTCTTTTGAGGGTTTTAGCCAATTTTAAAATGATATAGATCATCAACATTTCACAAAAATGAGTGTATGATGACATAGCTTTACCTTGTTGAAAAAAAGAATAGACATACTATAAAAGTTGATTAGTATGTCCATTGTTTAATTTACTTCAATTTATAATTATACATTTAAACTTAAAAAAAAAATAAAGGGTTCAAATATAATTTCACCTTCTATTTGAATTCAACAAAAACTATAATATTACATACCAAACCTAAAATGAGGTAAATTAGATTATATCTTTCTAGTGAATATGGATAACTAGACAACAATTTGCACTCTTTTCTAATAAGGTATTACCAAACTGATTTAGAGATTAAATTACAGCAAAAATGGATTGAAATAACTGTTGTCAATGCCACAAATCAAAATATAAATATCAAAAACCCCAAAACACTCATAACATGTAATCTCACCGCCTGAATTTCACCATTCCAACAACAACAAAAAATAAATTTACCAAATTTCAACAAAACACAATGAAATAAGCAAACAAATAAATAATTCATTAACATTTAATCTCATTTTTAATTATTAATAAAATTATCATCTAAATAATTTACCAAAAATAAAACAAATTATGATACACTTTCACTCTCAACACAACTATTATGATAAGGACACTCTTCTACGACTATGATGGGGACAATTCTATTGATCTCTCATTTAATTCCCATGCAACTATTATGATAAGGACACTCTTTTGCGACTATGATGCGACTATGATGAGCACAATTGGAGTGGTCTCTCATTTAATTCTCTTCGTTACTTATAACATAATCTCCATAAATTGCTTCTCGTTCACATTTATAAAAGTAGATCTCTCATTTTGATGTACTTAAAAATCTTTTGACTACAAACATTTTTCTCGTTTAATTTATCTATGTTTTACAATTTAGATAGATGGTTTTAGTTTGTTTCATTATTACAGTGTTTTAACTCTAAAACGAAATAAAATAAACAAACAAACAAACAATTCATTAACATTTAATCTCATTTTTAATTATTAATAAAATTATCATCTAAATAATTTACCAAAAATAAAACAAATTATAATACACTTTCACTCTCAACACAACTATTATGATAAGGACACTCTTCTACGACTATGATGGGGACAATTCTATTGATCTCTCATTTAATTCCCATGCAACTATTATGATAAGGACACTCTTCTGTGACTATGATGAGCACAATTTGAGTGATCTCTCATTTAATTCCCTTCGTTACTTATAGCATAATCTCCATAAATTGCTTCTCATTCACATTTATAAAAGTAGATCTCTCATTTTCATGTACTTAAAAATCTTTTGACTAAAAACATTTTTCTCGCTTAATTTATCTATGTTTACAATTTAGACAGATGGTTTTAGTTTGTTTCATTATTATAGTGTTTTAACTCTAAGCCACAATAAAATAAACAAACAAATAAATAATTCACTAACATTTAATCTCATTTTTAATTATTAATAAAATTATCATCTAAATAATTTACCAAAAATAAAACAAATTATGATACACATTCACTCTCAACACAATTATTATGATAAGGACGCTCTTCTACGACTATGATGAGGACAATTCTATTGATCTCTCATTTAATTCCCACGCAACTATTATGATAAGGACACTCTTCTGCGACTATGATGAGCACAATTCGAGTGATCTCTCATTTAATTCCCTTCGTTACTTATAACATAATCTCCATAAATTGCTTCTCATTCACATTTATAAAAGCAGATCTCTCATTTTCATGTACTTAAAAATCTTTTGACTAAAAACATTTCTTTGGTTTAATTTATCTATGTTTTACAATTTAGATAGATGGTTTAGTTTGTTTCATTATTACAGTGTTTTAACTCTATTTTAGAGTCCTCTTATTAAAGTAAGAGTATATTTTTCACTTAAAAGTCAAAGTGCTTTGAATTAGGATTAGTTCAATTTCATGTTATTTTTTTTCCATGTTTATAAAATACAACTTATTAAATTTTTTTCTTTCAAAACTAAACATAAATTTCAAAATTTTATTATTTCCATTTTCTCACTAGTCAAAGAGGCTATTGATGGGACATAAATCTCTCAAAATTTGACTTATTTTTTAAAACACAAAAAAAAAACTAAATATTTAATATGAATTTTTTTTAAAAGCCATGTGGCAACTTTCACATGCCATTGTTAACATTTGTATACTAAAAACAAAACATTTTTTTTATTGTCACTTTCCATATGATGTTTTAATTTTGATTTCGACCAATTCTATATATTTTTATTTAATGCTTGTATAAGGATAAATATTTATAGATATGACAATTTCTATAAAAAAACGTTCTTATAATTTCTTATTTTTTCTCAATGTCTATATTCAACCTACAATTTCTTTACTTTCTGAATTTTTATTTTTAGCAAAGGCTAGCCACTTTGTGACATATTCACTTGTTTATAGAGTTAAATTTGTCAATTTGAAATAATTTAAATCATTGTAAAGAAAATTGTTACCCCATCTAAATCAAATCCAATTTTATAATATATTTATTTTTAATGAATCAATTATTAATAAGTTATATATAAGATATTCTTAAATTGTGACCCATTCTTATGCACAATAATATATGATTTAACATAAATACCATTTTCAAAATAAATAAAAAATATAAATATTTAAACAATTTTCTTTTCTCCAAAATAAATTAACTAGAACTAAAACTATATATTTTTAATAAATATATAACTATCAAATTCAAAAAAAATATCATCTATATAACTTAAATTTCAACTTTGGAAAATATCATCCATATGACTTAATTTACGATCAATTCATTATCTCAATTCAAATAAGGTACATTTTTCTTTATTATCTTAATTCGAATGACAAAGACTTGAGGCACATTATTCTTTATCCTTTTAAAGGGCACATCAAAGACAAAAACTATCCATCCTAATGCAATCTCTTACTCTGGCTCTCCATTGACTAGTAATGCAATCTCTTCCATGACTTTTATAGATGTGACTTTCCACCATACTTTGAATTCTATAAATCGTGTAATGTCTTATTCCTTGTTTCCTCATAATGTACCATAATCATCAACTTTGTAAGTTGTGAGCCTTCCGACTCAACTTTTAATATTTTTGTGCCAAATGTCTTAAGAATAATGGGTTGGTCCAATTTATTTAACTTTATTGATGTGACACCCTCCTTCAATAATTAGAGCATTATGATGTAAAATAAAGATAATATATACCATACTTATACACTGAACACATTACTAAAAAAATGAAACTTTGTCCTTTGTCCGTGATGATGGATTTTGAATCACTTCTGTTATGGTCTAAGGTCCCCATTGTCTTTTGATGTTAATTATATTGAAGCATTGAATCACATCATCATGGTCCCCCCAATTTAGGCAAATGATATCATCGTTATTTTTCATGATATGAAGGTCGGTAAACGATGGGATATTCTCAATTATTTCTACAATTCTCATAGGAAGTTGAAACTCCTAATGGAGCTTAAGAGAGGTAATGGATATTATCACATTTTATGTTTAGTTTTACATTTTCCATATGTAACTCTCACACTTTTCAAAAGTTACAACTCTTGTGCATTAAAATGATTAAATATTGATAAATATTTCAATATCACATTTTATTTTTAGTTTTATATTTTTTATATATAACTTTCACAATTTTTAAAGGTTATAACTCTTCTATATTTAAATGATTAAATATTGATTAATATTTCATTATCATGGCATCTTGTGGAGCGCCTGCGGTAGATAATATAATGTTGTCAATGTTTCGAGCTATTCTTGGCTCATCATCAAGACATTAGCAATGCCTGGACTAAGCCTATATTTAATCTTATTTTAATTCTATCATCAGAACATTAACGATGCCTGGACACGATGCCATGAATTTTTACTGTGAATTCTCAGCTAAGTCTATGTTTAACCTTGTTTTAAGTATCTTAAAATATATCTTAATAGAACAATTAGGGAGTGGACTAAATATTAATAAATATTTCATTATCAAGTATATTTAACCATAATTTTAAGGTATCTTAAAATATATCTTTTAGGGAGGGGTTTTGTAAAGCAAATATCATCACTATTATTGTACTTATTTCTCTTATTTTCAGTATATTAAAATATATCTTAATAGAGAAATTAGGGAATGGACTAAATATTGATAAATATTTCATTATCAAGTGTATTTAGCCATAATTTTAAGGTATCTTAAAATATATCTCAATAGAGCAATTAGGAAGAAGGTTTGTAAAGCAAACACCATCACTATTATTGTACTTATTTCCAAATTTTTGAATAATTCTATCATTATTTTATATTATCTTATGGGTTTTTCTCACTAGATTACTATCATTTATCTTAGTTTTATCTTCTTACTAATGTATATGTAATTTTTGTAATAGAGAAGTATGTAACATCACAACCTTAAACATTAGTATATGTATAATAGTATATAATAATAGTGAAAAGGTCCAAAAGTAACATGTTAAAATAAAAAGGAAATGTGCACTTGTAATTTAATTTAAAATGCATGGGTGACAAGTGTTTCACCCATGCGAAATTAAGAAATTTAGTAGAATATGGAAATTTAGTAATAAAAGGGGGCAAGACCAAGAGGTGGGGGCTCCAGTTTTGCTAGATGATTTTGGGTTTGTTACTTGTTGTGTTGGTTTTTTGTTGTTTGTGCACCTGTAGGGAATGAGGATAAGGAGGTAGAGATTGTTGTATAGAGCTTGATAGAAAAACAATTAATGTAGATTACCTGGTTTGGCATAGGGTTAATTATTGAGGGGTTCGGGGCCTCAACTTATGCTATGGGTTGGTTGGGTGGAGAGTTGTCCCCCCAACTATTGTTGCGGATAGAGAAGTTGGTGACGAAAGGAGGACAAGGTCTACATGAAAATTGGTGAAGATGGTTATGGATCAGGTAAGTAAAGACTATTCTCCTTGGTTTACAGTAATTTTTAATTTATGCTAGTTATTTGAGAGTTGTTATTGAATAATGATTAGACACTTGATAGATTTTTTCTTTCTGAAAATGTTCTCAATAAATATGCCATTTAACTAGGGTTAAAATCTCACACTTAGACATCCTAGATTTATTATCAAAATACTTAGCATTGGAAAATTTTGTTACATTACCCAATATCTAGATCCATCTAGTACCTCTTGTCTTGCTACTCCATTATTAAGGTAGATTCGAAGAGATATGGTTCTCTCAACTTCCACATGAGCACTCAACATTGGAAATTGTGAATAGTGCAAAACATAAGCTTTTTCATAGTAAAAATTCATTGCAATATGTTTAACACTTAATATCAACTTCAAATGTTAAGAGAGAGCACTCTCCCCATATTTTATTAAAAGCACCCTCTAACCAATTAAAATCTAAATATTTATGCCCCTAGGGTGTATATCAGTTAGCAATCAAGTGCATCGGTTAAGGCACTCCTTGCGACATTGTTGGTTCAGCCCTCGGCTAGCCTTGTGTGTCACGCATGGGGCATCATAGTGTCACAACCCCACCCATCCATCCAAGGCAAGGGAGGGAACATGATGCCAATCTGTGGGGCTTTCACATAATCTCATCCCATTCATTAGAAGCATATGAATAAATCATTTGTGTGCAGCTGTAAAACTAATCAATTATGCACAGCAGAATTAAACTATCCACACACATATTTCATATGATTCCAACATATCAGTAATAAACATTAAATTAAAACATTTCAAAAGTAAAATGCACACAGAGAACACTTATCTTCATTGTGCAATTGTCCCAAGCAACTAGCTATGTCGCTACAACGTTCCACCCAACCGTAGGCTCTTCGACAACATATACTGAGTCCGTTCGAAGGCCACTCCCGAGCTAGGCATGATATCTACAAGGAAAAAGGGGATTTCAAATTCATACACAGCCAAACAGCCAAAGAGTCATTTGGATCTAAGCCAAGCCAAACCATTGCTGGGTTTATCAGGATAAATTTGAACCCTCTTCAGTTGTGGATGCTTCCACTCAAGTTCAAGCCAAAACAATGGAAACCCATTTCAACCCCAACAATCTCCTACCCACAGAAACTCATAAACTGAGCATGGGTACACATAACAACAAAACCCCAAGTGTTGGGTATGGATGGAAAACGTGGGCAACCCAAAAACGAAGTAAGAAATGGGGAGAACAACCCTGGAAAGGCCATTCATTTTCAGAAAACATTTGGGGACAATCCAGGAGCAAAAACGACCTCCATTAAACCTCCAATTCGTGGTTCTCTTGTCCCAACCACTGTGCTAACCAAAAACGAGTTTGCAGGCATGGAAAAATGCAGGAAATGGTAAAACGTGGAGGATAAAACCCCAACAATCCAAAACGCTCAACAGGCTTCAAATAAAAACGCCCAATAAGCTAAAAACTCCCACCAAGCTAAAAACGCCTTGCAGGCTTCAAGAAAAACGTCCAACAAGCTCCCAAAAACGCCCAGCAAGCTTCAAGAAAAACGCCCAGCAGGCTCTCCCAACGTGAGAGGGTGAAGTCTGACCATCAAGAATGGCTTCGGAAGGAAATTCCTAGGTGTTTACTTTCCCAAGAAGGAGAAAAATGATTTTTCCTTGAGGGTGGCTTGCCCATACTCAAATTTGGACAGTGATACCTCCCCAATCCCCAAGGCATTAACTACTTCATCCAACTCTTGGGAGAAATAAATGATTGGGCACCAAAGTCAACATGGATAGTTGATGGTTCATGGGTTCTCTTATTGACACTTGGATTGACTCGATTGGCTCAAGGGTTTGAATATTTTTCTCCCAATTCCTTGCAATATCATGCCCCCATCTCTTGTTGCATTGCATAGCTAGTTGTGGGATTTTATATTCAATGCATATTTACAATTTCCATGGTTTTCTAGCACATGGGTAGCATAATTTCAAACACCTTCCTCTTTAAGATCGAGCATTCACTAGCGGAGCCTTGGCTTTGAGCTCCATGCTAGGAATCATACATAATATGCATACAATATTTACATTACAGCCCAAAATATTACAAGGGTCAAAATGGGGTACGTGACAATCCCCTCCCCTTGGTAACACCGTCCTCGGTGTTCCAATTACCTAGGAATACATACTCGTTATATATATGTCCAAAATTCACATAATTCAACAATTCTTTGTTTTATAAATGCATCAAAAAAGGAAAGAGAAGAGTAAGAGTTTTCTCCCTCTTAGTCTTGTTTTGTTACGGAGCTATGCCATCACTGTGGTTTCATGCTCTTTAGTCTCTTTCACTTTAATGTGAATGTTTGAATTGCCCTTTATTGGCTATGACACTTAGTGTCTAAATTCTCTCTAAAGCTTTTCAACTTGGGTACCCCTTCCCATTCTACTTACAGAACCTTTCGCTGCTAGGACCCACTCATGTTCAATAGCGCCATCTTTTATTACTGCTCATATTGATCTCTTTTGGGACAGTCATATGTCCATATGCATCCCTATGATGCCTTCCTGGTCTTTGCTTCCAACAATACCTACACTCAAACATTGAATCAATTCACATGTTTAGTTTATTTCATAAGGTTTTTCTTTAAACAAAAGTTTGATAAATCATAACCAAATCATATACACACGTATATTCATAAGAGAGAAGTTGCAAGATAACCAAATACTTATCTGTATTGGATGTCTTCACTTTATTCCACGGGATCCTTCTTGCTTTACGAGCCTTGGATTTCTGTGGACACAATTATGAATGTTGGGCCAACACGTAGGCTACTCCAAAATCATTTGAATAGGCAATGCCAGGCCAGTACGCTGACTGGTTTTATCAATTGTTTAAGGGGTATTGGGCCAGCATGCACGCTGTTTTCACAATATTAAGTGATTAATGCCCATCCAGTTACTCCCTGGATTTATCAATAACTTTATAGCGTTCCACCAGCTACTCTTTGGATTTCTCAATAATTTATATCGCCTACTCATTTACTCTCTGGATTTACCAGCAATTTATAGTCTTTCAGGGCCTTGCCTTCCTGCAATGACCAAGGTTTCCAACAAGGAAAACAATAGTGTATCAGCTTAGCTGTTAAAAGATTTATACCTGAAATATTCATTATTCCAAACAAGACATAAATGAAAACGAATACTTATCTGTATTGTGCGTTTCCCCTCTGGTCCACAGGATCCTACTTCGCTTTGCAAGCCTTGGGATCGCCTATGGACTTGGATGTAGTTAATGCTTCACCAGTACACCTTCACGCCGACTGGATTTATCAAGCATTTGATGGTGCCCAACCAGTCCCATACCTGGTTGGCCCTCTCCAGTTCCGAGCCAGCACATTTGTCTGGGTCATCGACCAATGGAAGGAAACTGTGCCACCTAACCATTATAGGTCAAGGCTCTACTATGGAGCCATAGGCATCTCAGGGTTTTCAGTCAGTCTTCGGTGCCCGCCCTCCCACTGCTGACCCAATAGAGATTTTATGCCTTCACCAATGTCACCACACCTTCTTGCACCATAACCCTTCACACACACATCAACTCTTCATTCATACAAGGGCGCCACTCCTTCTATTGTGCAAATCGATGGTTCCTTTTTGGAACTTTGTAGGTGACTTTCTTGACTGCAGGTTAACATGACCCCACTCACACAAGGATAATACCTCTTCTTATTACATAGCTCTTCGGGCCTCTCCATCCCTTCTGGTAATATTTCGCGTGAGCATAGAAAGGTTGTCAATTCCTATACAGTCTTTTTGCATAACCTTCTTTACTTTGCCTCTTAATGTGCAGTATCAATCTGCATCTATGTAGGCTGATAACACAAGAAGGATAAGCAAGCTCATCAGTATTGTTATTCAAATTCTTAACCACATTTTATATCATTCACTATCAAGTATTGAAACGCCAGGAATGTGTCCATTCCCTTAGGGTGTAGTCAATATTGAAAACCCTATCATGACCCAGCATCAGAAAAGGTGTGCACCCCCTTTCCAATGTGCGCCATGTAGGCCCTAATCATACTCAAGCAGTCTGCAATGATATAAATAAGATAGAGCATGCTCTGCATATTAACCCCAATAATTTAGACATGCATGTTCTAATCTAGGGTCTCAGAATACTCATTCACTTTGCAGATGTATCTCACATGTCTTCTTGGCATAGCTTTACCATCTCACTGTCATGGTTTACCGACATGCGGTTTAGCTATGATATTGTCAATGGCGTTTCACTCGAAACGCATTTCTAAAGCATGGGGTCCTTCCCATCTGGTTTGGATTCGGTAGGCCATCACACATGGTCTTCCTGCAATGTGTCATCCTGGCACACTTATCAAATAGCCAAACAGTCAGCAACATTTAGCAATAAGCTTCAAATATGATTGTTCCATAACCAATCAATAACATTAATAATTAAATTCAACATGAATTTACAATTCTGTTTCCTACAGAAATTGATTCACTTAGCCATGAGTCTGTTCTCCTATCGTTTGGCTCTTGCTCACGGTAGATTCCAATCTTCATCATGGACTTACCCACATTTGCCATGCCCAAAACAATCTACCTGAAATCTGAAACTTCAATAAGCCAAATGCTTTGTAAGTTTCTATGCATATAATATTTCATTGCTGCCACAGTCACTGAAGCATTTTAATATCACCAAAATCATCTAATTCATGTGAATCATTACCATACTAGAGTTGCATGGTTTAATTACATCATTCTATGCAATCATTCTCTTGCATTCACAGGAGCTCATGAAATGCTCTTAGGATTGTCAATAGTTCACCATTCCATCTATTATCTAGTTGTAATGAAACATACACCACAATCATGCATTCTCACAATCCATCGCATCATGTGCACCTATACCTATGCATGCACATTTACATCACTCACATAATCTTTTAATGTGCATTTACTCAATGCATAACCACAAGATTGTGCATAATATTTTAATGCACATTTCCTCAATTCTACCTTGCATTAAGTTATGAGTAATATGCGCTCAACATAATTCAAACATAGTTGAAGGGATCTTACCAAATCCTCTTTCAACATTCATGCAATTTATGCACCAATAACCATTACCTGCATGGCTGATATTAACATCACTTGATGTTACCTGATCAGTTGGCCTCTTACCAAGGCTAGACAGTCCTTTTGCCAACTTCATGATCATAGATTTGTTGCACCATCCCTTCCTCATACGGTTGTTGGTCATATGCAACAACATCATTCTCGTCTTTAGCCATGCTTCAGTTGCCTTTGGCCCTATAACCAATGCGAACACAACTAATGATTAGCAACCACAATCATTGTCTCAAGTGGCTCATTGCACATGTAAAACTTCACTATTTTACCAATATGCAATATCCTATTCATGCATAACATTTCCACATGCACTATGCAATGTTTGTTAATATGCCATCTAGTGCATATGCATCTATGTAATCTCTTACATTTTCACATTCCTATGCCATAGTTTATATGCATGACAATTTTATAATTATAAATACGGTATCAAAACAGGGGTTAAGGAATTCTTCCTTTCCAATCCCTCATCGTAGCATTGAATCCCTCTTCCATATCATAGTTGGTCTGATTCCTTCCAGTCATGCAATTATAGAAATTGCCCATATTGACAACAAAATTTTGTTTTTGTCAAAACAGCCGCTGGCACTCTTCTGCACCAAATATCTATGATACATGTGGACCCCATTCAAATTCTGGTCATACATCCCTATTCTCCTCTGGACAATCTTTCCAACTCCTATCCCTGTGCTCCATTCCGACCCAGGACATGGAATTTACATTCTTCCAAAATTGCAAACTTTGCCCAAATTTTGCCCGAAATTCAGCACTTTTACACAGCTGCAATTTATATTTTAAAGGTCAACTTCAGCGGCTTGTAAAAGCAAATTTAGGAAGAATCATGAAAATTTATCTACTGGGTGAAGGTAGGCCATATAACAAGGAACACTCAGCAACCTTCAGATCCCTGTTCTGATGCACCAATCAACTTCTATAAAATTCGGGGTTTGGCTACTTCTCACTTTTCACTTTTTCCCCAAAATCTCAAAATTTGGCCAAAAATGGCTATCTCCCAAACTATGCATTTCTGGAAAATCTTCGTCTAACGGAAACTATCCATCTTAATGAGAAGATGAAATGTCTAGTTCAGTAAAAATTTTGATTCCAACATCTAGGGTCACTTTTACTATCCACAAGCTTTTCAAAATCCCCAAAAAGTGGCCCGGAACAGTGCATTTCGGCCTTCTGGTTCACCCCGACTCCACATCCTTTGGAGTTTGGCTCCAATATTTCAAACTTAACATTGTGCCTGCTCCATGGCCGTGCCATATCAATTTCAGCTCAAACTGACCTTCCGTCAAGCCTCGGGACACCCTCTTGCAAAAGTCACTATTCTCCATTTTCTGTCAAATTGGAGCACACTGGGTTCGGGACCCTCTCTGGTTCTTTCATGACCTTCGTTAATGGCCTCCGAACCCCACATGAATCATCCCATTCTGATCCCGACTGCTCCTTCTGTCCAAAAATCAAGTTTTTGGCTCTATACTTTTTTTTTTGTTGCTCCTCCCATCGCTGGTCGCGGCTCAACCTCTGCGACCATCGTTGGATTTGACCTTAACTCCCCTATCGCAACGCAGATTTTATCCTTAACGTTTTCGCCCTTGGCGTTGGATCTAACCCTAAAATCACCGCCGTAGTGCAGGTTTTAACCTTAAAGTCATCGCCACACGTCGCAAACTTAACATTAATTCCGCCGCCGCGTGCCACGCATGGCGCAGATTCTATCTTTAACTCTGTCGCCGCGCACTGCGCATGGCGCAGCTTTTACCCTTAACTCTGCTGCCGCGCACCGCGCATGGCATAGATTTTACCTTTAACTATGCCGCCGCGCATCGCGCATGGCGCAGATTTTACCTTTAACTTTGTCGCCGCACACCGCGCATGGCACAGATTTTAAAACAAGACACTTAGAAAATTTTTGAATCTCTCTTCCCTTGCAGTGCAGCATTTATGCTAATTTTGGCGTCGTGCGCGCATAGTTATGCTTAACTTTGCAGCCGCGCCCGCGCATGGCGCAGGAATTAGCGTTAATTTCTCCGCTGCAGTAAACACTTAGAAAAATTTTCAATTCCTCAAAAACAGTTAGAATTTCTGGGAATGTATCATTCTTTTCTTTATAGAGTAAGCCACTCACAGATCATACTTGCATAGAACAAAACAGTATTTCAAGAAAAATTACATCTCTTCTATGTCAAAAATAAAACAACACAACAACAAAATAATATAGGATGGCAAGCATTCAACCTTGAAAAGGGATTTCCTTCCTCCCTCCTCACTTTCATAGAATGAAATCAGTGCAAGCAATTTTGCAAAAATCCCCAAAATAGTCATGGGAATGATTTCTCATTCTAACAAATAGAAGCCATGAGATCTTCAGTTTTCCTTAGTGCATTTTAATTCCAAATACTAACTAAATATACACACAATGATTTATATCTCTATGAAGGGCCCAACAACCGTAGTGTTGAACCTTAAGCTCTGATACCATCTGTCACAACCCCACCCATCCATCCAAGGCAAGGGAGGGAACATGATGCCAATATGTGGGGCTTTCACATAATCTCAGCCCATTCATTAGAAGCATATGAATAAATCATTTGTGTGCAGCTGTAAAACTAATCAATTATGCACAGCAGAATTAAACTATCCACACACATATTTCATATGATTCCAACATATCAGTAATAAACATTAAATTAAAACATTTCAGAAGTAAAATGCACACAGAGAACACTTATCTTCATTGTGCAATTGTACCAAGCAACTAGCTGTGTCGCTGCAACGTTCCACCCAACCATAGGCTCTTTGACAGCATATGCTGAGTCCGTCCGAAGGCCACCCCTGAGTTGGGCATGATATCTATAAGGAAAAAGAGGATTTCGAATTCATACACAACCAAACAGCCAAATAGTCATTTGGATCCAAGCCAAGCTAGACCACTGCTGGGTTTATCAAGCTAAATATGAACCCTCTTCAGATGTGGATGCTTCCACTCAAGTTCAAGCCAAAACAATGGAAACCCATTTCAACCCCAACAATCTCCTACCCACGGAAACTCATAAACTGGGCATGGGTACACATAACAACAAAACCCCAAGTGTTGGGTATGGATGGAAAACGTGGGCAACCCAAAAACGAAGTGAGAAATGGGGAGAACAAACCTGGAAAGGAAATTCATTTTCAGAAAACGTTTAGGGACAACCCAGGAGCAAAAACAACCTCCATTAAACTCCCAATTCGTGGTTCTCTTCTCCCAGCCACTGTGCTAGCCAAAAACGAGTTTACAGGCATGGAAAAATGCAGGAAATGGTAAAACGTGGAGGATAAAACCCCAGCAATCCAAAACGCTCAGCAGGATTCAAATAAAAACGCCCAACAAGCTAAAAACGCCTAGCAAGCTAAAAATGCCCAACAGGCTTCAAGAAAAACGCCCAGCAAGCTCCCAAAAATGCCCAGCAAGCTTCAGGAAAAACGCTCAGCAGGCTCTCCCAACGTGAGAGGGTGAAGTCTGACCATCAAGAATGGCTTCGGAAGGCAATTCGTGGGTGTTTACTTCCCCAAGAAGGAGAAAAACGATTTTTCCATGAGGGTGGCTTGCCCATACTCGAATTTGGACAACCATATCTCCCTAATCCCCAAGGCATTAACTACTTCATCCAACTCTTGGGAGAAATAAATGATTGGGCACCAAAGTCAACATGGGTAGTTGATGGTTCATGGGTTTTCTTATTGACACTTGGCTTGACTTGATTGGCTCAAGGGTTTGAATATTTTCCTCCCAATTCCTTGCAATATCATGCACCCATCTCTTGTTGCATTGCATAGCTAGTTGTGGGCTTTTATATTAAATGCATATTTACAATTTCCATGGTTTTCTAGCACATGGGTAACATAATTTCAAATACCTTCCTCTTTAATATCAAGCATTCACTAGCGGGGCCTTGGCCTTGAGCTCCACACTAGGAATCATACAGAATATGCATACAATATTTACATTACATCCCAAAATATTACAAGGGTCAAAATGGGGTACATGACATCCCCTCCCCTTGGAATAACACCATCCTCGGTGTTCCAATTACCTAGGAATACATACTCGTTATATATATGTCCAAAATTCATAAAATATGGTAGGTCTGCCCTGCATCTCACCCTTTACTTGGGTTTTCAGGACCAAGTCTTTTGGCCTTCATAAACTGTTCCTGCTGGCGGGGACCCTCTAGCTATGCATGAGGGAATTGTTCCAAAACTATCCCTTTCCGCTGATATACAAGTCTATAAACTTTATGGCGGCTATCCTCTTGATGTTTCATTGTTTGGCAGTTGCGGAGGAAATGATTTTTGTCACATCCCCAACATTTCACTGGTTGCTTTACCTTTTCCTGCTCAGATTCCTTTGAGTCTTCCCACCTGGAACGTTTCTTAATCGGATGATTGGATGGATGCTTCTTCACTGATCCACTTTCCTTTCCCCTACTGATTTCTCCCAAAATGCTTTTTACCTCTTTTTGCAAACGAATAGAGGCCTGCAGAACCTCGTGGTTCATCTCATTCTGTTGCCTCTGTAGCTTGAGCATCTCCCCGAGATTTTCTTTGGTCTTTGCAATTGTTTGAAGAAGACTTTCATCCAACTCTAATAGCCCTTGTTCTGCCGCCATGGTCAATGTGCATAATTGACCACACTTTACTTACTAGCAATACTTGCTTGTGTCGGCTGCTACCAATCGTTTCAATTTCTCACCTATGAAATTTATCATGGAAACTCTTTGTTAGGACAAGCATAATATAAGCATTAAAATTAGTCAATTATTTCCCAATTGACATGGAACGTCCATGCTTCACCCATGAGACTTCCAAATTTTCATGCTTTCCCAACATACACAGGATTTATTCCATGTTCATCCTTTCACAGTGAAATAACTATTTTAGCATTCAGAATTTTAATTCAAGCAAATAAACACATTCTTCTTCTAGTCATGACATGCATTCAACAATTCTTTGTTTTATAAATGCATCAAAAAAGGAAAGAGAAGAGTAAGAGTTTTCTCCCTCTTAGTCTTGTTTTATTACGGAGCTATGCCATCACTGTGGTTTCATGCTCTTTAGTCTCTTTCACTTTAATGTGAATGTTTGAATTTCCCTTTATTGGCTATGACACTTAGTGTCTAAAGTCTCTCTAAAGCTTTTCAACTTGGGTACCCCTTCCCATTCTGCTTACAGAACCTCTGGTTGCTAGGACCCACTCATGTTCACTAGAACCATCTTTTATTACTGCTCATATTGAGCTCTTTTGGGACAGTCATATGTCCATATGCATCCCTATGATGCCTTCCTGGTCTTTGCTTCCAACAATACCTACATTCAAACATTGAATCAATTCACATGTTTAGTTTATTTCATAAGGTTTTTCTTTAAACAAAAGTTTGAGAAATCATAACCAAATCATATACACACGTATATTCATAAGCAAGAAGTTGCAAGATAACCAAATACTTATCTGTATTGGATGTCTTCACTTTATTCCACGGGATCCTTCTTGCTTTACGAGCCTTGGATTTCCGTGGACACAATTATGAATGTTGGGCCAGCACGTAGGCTGCTCCACAATCATTCGAATAGGCAATGCCAGGCCAGTACGCTGACTGGTTTTATCAATTGTTTAAGGGGTATTGGGCTAGCATGCACGCTATTTTCACAATATTAAGTGATTAGTGCCCATCCAATTACTCCCTGGATTTATCAATAACTTTATAGCGTTCCACCAGCTACTCTCTGTATTTCTCAATAATTTATATCGCCTACTCATTTACTCTCTGGATTTACCAGCAATTTATAGTCTTTCAGGGCCTTGCCTTCTTGCAATGACCAAGGTTTCCAACAAGGAAAACAATAGTGTATCAGCTTAGCTGTTAAAAGATTTATACCTGAAATCTTCATTATTCCAAACAAGACATAAATGAAAACGAATACTTATCTATATTGTGTGTTTCCCCTCTGGTCCACAGGATCCTGCTTCGCTTTGCAAGCCTTGGGATCGCCTATGGACTTGGATGTAGTTAATGATTCACCAGTACACCTTCACGCCGAATGGATTTATCAAGCATTTGGTGGTGCCCAAACAGTCCCATACCTGGTTAGCCCTCTCCAGTGCCGAGCCAGCACATTCGTCTGGGTCATCGACCAATGGAAGAAAACTATGCCACCTGACCATTATAGGTCAAAGCTCTACTATGGAGCCATAGGCATCTCAGGGTTTTCAGTCAGTCTTCGGCACCCTCCCTCCCACTGCTGACCCAATAGAGATTTTATGCCTTCACCAATGTCACCACACCTTCTTGCACCATAACCCTTCACACACACATCAACTCTTCATTCATACAAGGACGCCACTCCTTCTATTGTGCAAATCGGTGGTTCATTTTTGGAACTTTGTAGGTGACTTTCTTGACTGCAGGTTAACATGACCCCACTCACACAAGGATAATACCTCTTCTTATTACACAGCTCTTCAGGCCTCTCCATCCCTTATGGTAATATTTCGCGTGAGCATAGAAAGGTTGTCAATTCCTATACAGTCTTTTTGTGTACCCTTCTTTACTTTGCCTCTTAATGTGCAGTATCAATCTGCATCTGTGTAGGATGACAACACAAGAAGGATAAGCAAGCTCATCAGTATTGCTGTTCAAATTCTTAACAACATTTCATATCTTTCACTATCAAGTATTGAAACACCAGGAATGCGTCCATTCCCTTAGGGTGTAGTCAATATTGAAAACCCTATCATGACCCAGCATCAGAAAAGGTGTGCACCCCCTTTCCGATGTGCGCCATGTAGGCCCTAATCATACTCAAGCAGTCTACAATGATATAAATAAGATAGAGCATGCTCTACATATTAACCCCAATAATTTAGACATGCATGTTCTAGTCTAGGATCTCAGAATACCTATTCACTTTGCAAATGTATCTCACATGCCTTCTTGGCATAGCTTTACCATCTCACTCTCATGGTATACCGACATGCGGTTTAGCTAAGATATTGTCAATGGTGTTTCACCCGAAACCCATTTCTAAAGCATGGGGTCCTTCCCATCTGGTTTGGCTTCGGCAGGCCATCACACATGGTCTTCCTGCAATGTGTCATCCTGGCACACTTATCAAATAGCCAAACAGTCAGCAACATTTAGCAATAAGCTTCAAATATGATTGTTCCATAACCAATCAATAACATTAATAATTAATTTCAACATGAATTTACAATTCTGTTTCCTACAGAAATTGATTCACTTAGCCATGAGTCTGTTATCCTATCATTTGGCTCTTGCTCATGGTAGATTCCAATCTTCATCATGGACTTACCCACATTTGCCATGCCCAAAACAATCTACCTGAAATCTAAAACTTCAATCAGCCAAACGCTTTGTAAGTTTCTATGCATATAATATTTCATTGCTGCCACAGTCACTGAAGCATTTTAATATCACCAAAATTATCTATTTCATGTTAATCATTACCATACTAGAGTTGAATGGTTTAATTACATCATTCTATGCAATCATTCTCTTGCATTCACAGCAACTCATGAAATGCTCTTAGGATTATCAATAGTTCACCATTCCATCTATTATCTAGTTGTAATGAAACATACACCCCAATCATGCATTCTCACAATGCATCTCATCATGTGCACCTATACCTATGCATGCACATTTACATCACTCACATAATCTTTTAATGTGCATTCACTCAAGCATAACCACAAGATTGTGCATAATATTTTAATGCACATTTCCTCAATGCTACCTTGCATTAAGTTATGAGTAATATGCGTTCAACATAATTCAAACATAGTTGAATGGATCTTACCAAATCCTCTTTCAACATTCATGCAATTTATGCACGAATAACCATTACATGCATGGCTGATATTAACATCACTTGATGTTACCTGATCAGTTGGCCTCTTACCAAGGTTACATAGTCATTTTGCCAACCTCATGATCATAGATTTGTTGCACTATCCCTTCCTCATACGGTTGTTGGTCATATGCAACAACATCATTCTCATCTTTAGCCATGCTTCAGTTGCCTTTGGTCCTATAACCAATGCGAACACAACTAATGATTAGCAACCATAATCATTGTCTTAAGTGGCTCATTGCACATGTAAAACTTCACTATTTTACCAATATGCAATATCCTATTCATGGATAACATTTCCATATGCACTATGCAATGTTTGTTAATATGCCATCTAGTGCATATGCATCTATGTAATCTCTTACATTTTCACATTCCTATGCCATAGTTTATATGCATGACAATTTTATAATTATAAATACGGTATCAAAACAGGGGTTAAGGAATTCTCCCTTTCCAATCCCTCATCGTAGCATTGAATCCCTCTTCCATATCATAGTTGGTCCGGTTCCTTCCAGTCGTGCAATTATAGAAATTGCCCATATTGACAACAAAATTTTGTTTTTGTCAAAACAGTCGTTGGCACTCTTCTGCACCAAATAATACATGTGGACCCCATTCAAATTCTGGTCATACATCCTTGTTCTCCTCTGGAAAATCTTTCCAATGCCTATCCCCGTGCTCCATTCCGACCCAGGACATGGAATTTACATTCTTCCAAAATTGCAAACTTTGCCCAAATTTTGCTCGAAATTCGGCACTTTTACACAACTGCAATTTATTTTTGAAAGGTCAACTTCAACTGCTTGTAGAAGCAAATTTAGGAAGAATCATGAAAACTTATCTATCGGTCGAAGGTAGTCCATATAACAAGGAATACTTAGCAACCTTCAGATCCCTGTTTCGATGCACCAATCAACTTCTATAAAATTCGGGGTTTGGCTACTTCTCACTTTTCACTTTTTCCCCAAAATCTCAAAATTTGGCCAAAAATGGCTATCTCCCAAACTATGCATTTCTGGAAAATCTTCATCTAACGAAAACTGTCCATCTTAATGGGAAGATGAAATGTCTAGTTCAGTAAAATTTTTGATTCCAACATCTAGGGTCACTTTTACTGTCCATAAGCTTTTCAAAATCTCGAAAAAGTGGCCCGGAACAGTGCTTTTCGGCCTTTTGGTTCACCCCAACTCCACATCCTTTGAATTTTGGCTCCAATATTCCAAACTTAACATTATGCCTGCTCCATGGCCACGCCATATCAATTTTAGCTCAAACCGACTTTCTGTCAAACCTCGGGACACCCTCTTGCAAAAGTCACTATTCTCCATTTTTTGTCAAATTGGAGCACACTGGGTTAGGGACCCTCTCTGGTTCTTTCATGACCTTCGTTAATGGCCTCCGAACCCCATAGGAATCATCCCATTCTGATCCCGACTGCTCCTTCTATCCAAAAATCAAGTTTTTGGCTCTATACTTTTTTTTTTGCTGCTCCTCCCATCGCTGGTCGCAGCTCAACCTCTGCGACCATCGCTGGCTTTGACCTTAACTCCCCCATCGCATTGTAGGTTTTATCCTTAACGTTGCCGCCCTTGGCGCTGGATCTAACCCTAAAATCGCCACCGTAGCGCAGGTCTTAACCTTAAAGTCACCGCCGCGCGTCGCAAACTTAACATTAATTTTGCCGCCGCGCATGGCGCAGATTCTATCTTTAACTCTGCCGCCGCACATCGCGCATAGCGTAGATTTTACCTTTAACTCTGCCACCGCGCACCGCACATGGCATAGATTTTACCTTTAACTATGCCGTCACGCACCGCGCATGGCACAGATTTTACCTTTAACTCTGCCGCCGCACATCGCGCATGGCGCAGATTTTAAAACAAGACACTAAGAAAATTTTTGAATCTCTCTTCCCTTGCAGCGCAGCATTTATGCTAATTTTGGCATCGTGCACGCTGAGTTATGCTTAACTTTTCCGCTGCACCCGCGCATGGCGCAGGAATTAGCGTTAATTTCTCCGCTGCAGCAAACACTTAGAAAAATTTTCAATTTCTAAAAAACAGTTAGAATTTATGGGAATGTATCATTCTTTTCTTTACAGAGTAAGCCACTTGCATAGAACAAAATAGTATTTCAAGAAGAATTACATCTCTTCTATGTCAAAAATAAAACAACACAACAAAAAAATAATATAGGATGGCAAGCATTCAACCTTGAAAAGGGATTTCCTTCCTCCCTCCTCACTTTCATAGAATGAAATCAATGCAAGCAGTTTTGCAAAAATCCCCAAAACAGTCATGGGAATGATTTTCCATTCTAACAAATAGAAGCCATGAGATCTTCAGTTTTCCTTAGTGCATTTTAATTCCAAGTACTAACTAAATATACACACAATGATTTATATCTCTATGAAGGGCCCAACAGCCGTAGTGTTGAACCTTAAGCTCTGATACCATTTGTCACAACCCCACCCATCCATCCAAGGCAAGGGAGGGAACATGATTCCAATCTGTGGGGCTTTCACATAATCTCAGCCCATTCATTAGAAGCATATGAATAAATCATTTGTGTGCAGCTGTAAAACTAATCAATTATGCACAACAGAATTAAACTATCCACACACATATTTCATATGATTCCAACATATCAGTAATAAACATTAAATTAAAAAATTTCAGAAGTAAAATGCACACAAAGAACACTTATCTTCATTGTGCAATTGTCCCAAGCAACTAGCTATGTCACTTCAATGTTCCACCCAACCGTAGGCTCTTCGATAGCATATACTGAGTTCGTCCGAAGGCCACCCCTGAGCTGGGCATGATATCTACAAGGAAAAAGGGGATTTCGAATTCATACACAGCCAAACAACCAAATAGTCATTTGGATCTAAGCCAAGCCAGACCATTGTTGGGTTTATCAGGCTAAATCTGAACCTTCTTCAGTTGTGGATGCTTCCACTCAAGTTCAAGCCAAAACAATGGAAACCCATTTCAACCCCAACAATCTCCTACCCACAGAAACTCATAAACTGGGCATGGGTACGCATAACAACAAAACCCCAAATGTTGGGTATGGATGGAAAACGTGGGCAACCCAAAAACGAAGTGAGAAATGGGGAGAACAAACCTGGAAAGGCAATTCGTTTTCAGAAAACGTTTGGGGACAACCCAGGAGCAAAAATGACCTCCATTAAACCCCCAATTCGTGGTTCTCTTCTCCCAGCCACTGTGCTAACCAAAAACGAGTTTGCAGGCATGGAAAAATGCAGGAAATGGTAAAACGTGGAGGATAAAATCCCAGCAAGCCAAAACGCACAACGGGCTTCAAATAAAAATGCCCAACAAGCTAAAAATTCCCAGCAGGCTTCAAGAAAAACGCCCAGCAAGCTCCCAAAAACGCCCAGCAAGCTTCAAGAAAAACGCCCAGCAGGCTCTCCCAACGTGAGAGGGTGAAGTCTGACCATCAAGAATGGCTTCAGAAGGCAATTCGTGGGTGTTTACTTCCCCAAGAAGGAGAAAAACGATTTTTCCATGAGGGTGGCTTGCCCATACTCGAATTTGGACAGCCATACCTCCCCATTCCCCAAGGCATTAACTACTTCATCCAACTCTTGGGAGAAATAAATGATTGGGCACCAAAGTCAACATGGGTAGTTGATGGTTCATGGGTTCTCTTATTGACACTTGGCTTGACTTGATTGGCTCAAGGGTTTGAATATTTCCCTCCCAATTCCTTGCAATATCATGCCCCCATCTCTTGTTGCATTGCATAGCTAGTTGTGGGCTTTTATATTAAATGCATATTTACAAATCCCATGGTTTTCTAGCACATGGGTAGCATAATTTCAAATACCTTCCTCTTTAAGATCGAGCATTCACTAGCGGGGCCTTGGCCTTGAGCTCCACGCTAGGAATCATACATAATATGCATACAATATTTACATTACAGCCCAAAATATTACAAGGGTCAAAATGGGGTACGTGACACATAAGCATCCCTGGAGGTTATAGTGGCAGCGGACCAGAATTGACCTTGTGTCATGTGAGTATGAGCATGATCTAGTTACCAGTTCTACCAAATACACACACACATCATCCAAAAAACATATATGTAATATTTCCCCCTTCTATTAGAATTACAAATGTATATTGTAAATTGGTATAAGGCCCTGGTGAGGAGCTCAAGGCCAAGGCCCCACCAGTGGACCTTGGAAAAATGTATAGTCATTTCTTCGTCTAGGTTGTATGTTATAAATCGTAAATTTGTAATAACACCACTAAAATGATGGACAAACAAATCCGCTAAGGGGAGTAGCGGGATGGTTGGAAGGCCATGAATAGATACGTAGTCGTACGTATCCCCTTAAGCTCGACGACAAAAGTTCGGCACTATAAGGATTTCCATTCATGGTAAGCATCTGACTAAGATACTATGACCTAGTTGTTTTAAATCCCAGCATGTTTAAGCCAATTTAGTAGATAATTATAACCACATTTAAACGTTGGCATGGAATGCCAAAGAAGTACCTACAAGGCCTTAAGATAGAAGCAAGCCTAAAGGTCGAATTTGGTTAAAGCACTATATGCGATAGTCATTATTAAAAGGAAATATATATATATATAGTGATAAATATACATAAATACCATAGCAATTATGCCAATAAATTATGATAGAGCATAGAGTGCTTATAGTCACTTTTTATTTGAAAGGAAGGCATTATAACAATCATGCTATGATAAAGTATTTATTGCACAATATATATATATATGTGTGTGTGCGCGCGCGTATGCGTATAGGTTGTAGTGGTTATATGTTGGGATATTAACATATGAAGAGTTATGATTATTAAAACATATTATATATGTATCATAACCTATAGCTTGCACACATCTAATGCTTCGAGTGGATAACCATATATATATTTCGATATAAGTAAACTCTGACACAGTTGGTACTGTTAAAAGAAGTATACCTTCTCATCAAAGAGAATGATATTAAAACCATGTTTTAGTTTGAAAAACCGCCTCAACCCTGATCATGGGATTCGAGGACGCCTCCCTAAAATCTTTAGATATTCCCCCTAACATTAATATATATTTTGTTATACCTCACCTAGGGTACACGATGAAGGTAGTTAATGGAATATTATATTTTTGTGATAAAACGGGTAGAGAGATTTCTGCGAGTTGTCGGTTCTCTGTTGGAGCGCCAACTCAAGAAGAACGCCACTTGTTCCCTTGGAGTCTGCGTTTGAATCCACCTCGTAACTTCAGAAACTAGATCCCATCCCGGAGAAAGAGGGATATCGAATGGTCATATCCGCTTGAAGGGGAACTTTATTTAATTTCTTCAACTGTGATTCCGAGGGAAGGGGGAAGGTAGGTATGGCGCATCCTCACGATGATCTTGAGCACTGTCAAAAACTATTTAAGGGATTTCACTCTTCGGGGAAAGGGGGATTGTATTAAGCGGATCATCGCTGGATACTTGCATGGCGAGCCACGAGTCCCAGATTAGAGTTCTGGTATATTTTTCAGAAAGCCCTGATCTCTGTCAAGATCATTATGCGAGCCTCGACCGGTTATAATACAAACCTGTAGAAGGCGTGGATGGACACCCTTGGACGATGGGAATCTTATCTCTGTCATCATACTTCTCTCATGGATGGAATGCAATCACCTTGCAAGTCTGTGAGTATGCTTTTTACGAATATGTTGGGATAGATTTAGAAATTGAAAACTTTAGCAGTCTATTTCCGGCATGGATTATTTAAATAAACACCTTGTACACTAGAGGTATGCGATCCCTGTCTTATGACAGAGGTATGCCTGTAATTTTCCGAGTAATAGATTTACACACATTGTTGTATCAAAATACAGAGGGAGACATTTTGAGTGATGCTTTATTTTGGGAACGGCGCTACCATTGTCGAATCTGGAGAGCTGTTACTTTGATATGTTTATATTAGTGTATAGATATGCAGAACCCGGGGTCTTTTATTTTTGAAATTTGCTTTGTTCTTTATCGACTATTTGCAATAGTGTCTCGGTACTAAGCGGATCTGGTACCCGGCGTTGATTTGTTTGATTGTTGATCCCTTTCACAAAAGAATATCACCAGGGTGTGATAGATCTCTGTAAAATAGCGATAGTAGTAGTTGCTTATACGTTTTTGCATTGTTGATTTTAACCCTGTGTGACCGGGGATCTCTACATCCAGCGTGGCCTTGCTTAATATCTAATGCAGGATTGGATAGAGCTAGCTTCTATTTTTATGGATCTGTGTATACGACGGTATCTCTACGGATATCTTAAATTTATAAGATCACCACATGGCTAAATATCGGCGTTGACAGTGTGAGAATTTTTTTTAGGGAATTACAGAGCCGATATCTGTATTGTTCAGTCTCGGTTCTACCTTTTATACATATATATATCTGCGTTGCTTGGTTTACGTTTGATTAAAACAGTTATATACCATCTCTTCCTAAAATAGATATCGGAGTTGTTTCCTTTATTGTTCTGGAGTTTTTAATCTCAGATCTCCGCAGATCTTTAGCGCCGGATTGTAGAGAGCGATGGTAACATCTTTTGACTAGATAGGGATCCTGGTATTCCTTAGTTTTCCTTTCTTTCTGAAATGTTTAATCTCAGATCTCCGTAGATCATTAGCGCCAGATTTGTGAGATCTATGGTATCATCTCTATCTAGTTTAGGGATCGTGGTATTCCTTTACTTTTTCTATGCCTATTGATGAATGTGACCTGCGAATATATATATATATACCTAGACGTGATTGATATATAACCTTAGTTGGGGTATTGATCATTTTAAGGAATGTCCTTTTGATCAGCTTGGTATCGTCGTCTTAAACTTCACTGCTTGTGATCAAGAGTATCCGATCCAGAAGTTTAGTTCTTTTATTTATGGTTGAATGCTTGGAAGCATGACAAATCCATGAAAGGTTCGATTTCCATGATTCTTATATACAGGGTTTCTTGGGTGAATGTCTAGGGTAACAACAGTGTAGTGATAATTCTGCCTTCGTGAAGTTGTAAATAGTTGAAAGGAGAAGCAACATAGAATCTAAAACTTGCGTAGTTACCTTTCTATTGCATCATCCCTTTTAGGATTGGCTATGTATAATTTTTTTATAGTTCAGAGATTTGTGTTGTTCTAAAAGTTCGTTTCCATGTGGAATAACATTGGAGACTCTTATAAATTGTACTGAGAAACTATAAATTAATGTCCACGGGGAGACGATAAGGGCATAGCCTTGTATAGCCTTTCGAGGTTAGTGTCCAAGTTTATAGTCGAATGTTAGGTTTTGAAAGAAATTATAGGGAACAGAAAAGAATCTTTATTTTTATGGGATCTTGAGAAAGTGGAAGGATATGGCAACAGTTATGTTGTATTTTGTAAACCCTCGTTATTCTTGATTAATAAAAGAATTGACCCTCCTTTGTGGACGTAGCCCAATAGGGGTGAACCACCTGAATATGCACTCTTTTTATGTATGGTGGTTGTTTTATCTAGATGTATCTTTATTGTAGAATCTTAAATGTCGTGGATCTAATGTCATGGAGTTGGAGTATGATAATATGGATAGTTTTAATTATATGAATTGAAAAATAAGAAATGAATACAAATTATTGTGTAATGCAAATGTACAAATGGAATACATAGTAGCTAAATAGTCGTTGTCTTTTACTAAATGGTTTATACGTATTTGCTTAGATATTCTCATAAATAAGGTGACTAACTTTGAATGTGGTGATAAGAGAAGAATAAGTTTTAATTATCCTTATCAACGATAATATCTTTGAGGAGACTTTAGGTGTTATGAAATGTGATCAAAATCCTAACCTATCTTGAGGTATGTTACATCTGGTCTCTCGATCGTTTGTGTAATAATTATGTAATACTTAATATCATAAGCAAATCAACTTTTATAAGAATGTCAAGTGTATGTACAAGGACTAATCACATGTTGGTTGTTTTTCTTATATTGTTTTATTGTGAAGAACCTTAAGGTAATAAATTTTTTAAATTTTCACCAAAATACTAACATGCAAATAGGGAGGAGACGTTACAATATATTTTCTTTTTCAAGGAGAATTAAAAACATATATATCAAGGTACCTTCTCGATACTTCAAAGAGTTATGTCTATTTCCTTTTTTTGAAAACAAAGATATAACCTAGAAACTTCTAAGACTAGTTTTATTACACAATCTTATAATGGAAATACAACAATATAGTGCCATAACAAAATAATCATAGGCCTAAAGCCTAACAACTAAAATCTAATATAATCCAACTTTTCTAAATAGAAAAAAAACTCCCCTTATTTATAGGTCTTCAATAAAGGTGAATAACTTTGAGAAGTTATTACTTATAACATCTTTGCATCAATGGATCTTCTTGAAGGGGAAGTGCTTTCTTGGAAATTTTATTTACTTTCTCATTCAACTATTTGAACACATGTTGAAAATTAATCACAGAAAACATATTTCATTCCTTATTTACATTTTCCATAATCAAAAGAAGTATTAGATTTTACCATTTTCCCAATCAATTATAAGTTTGGAATCTCCCAAAATTTTCAAATTATTTATACCTATATCTCATGCAAGTTTGGGTCACAAACATACAATTCAAAACTTTACTATATTATTTGTGCGAAATACACATGTTGATTTCAATGAATTATAATGATTTTAAAACATATATAGAATGCAACCTCCAACACCACATATACTTGGGGAGCCCTGGCTTGCTCCATCAAAGTAACTTCATGCCTTTGAATGATCCTTTTATGGATATTTTAATACTATAGTATTCTTATGTGTCTTAGGGTTCAATATTCCCCCATAAACATAAATGACTTAATGGCATACATATATTGGCATAATCTCTTTGCATTAAAATATCATTTCATCTCTAGTGAGTGATAAAGACCACACTATTGTGCAAGGCATTGCCTTATGATCTAAAGACTATATTGTGTTTGTACCATATTTAAAAAAATCTAAAATATCTTTTCCGACCCATTTCCCTTTTCCATTTGTTGGTTTTAATATTGCAAAAGATACTTCTTTTGAAAATGGGAAATGCACAAAATGTTGATCTATAGATTCATCATTCAATTTGCACTATATACTCCTACCATAACCTCTTTGCATATCCTCTTTTTGCAATTATTACACATTGTGAGAACTTTTTTGGGTAGAGCCAACCATAAAAATACCCTTGATTTTAAGAGGCAATTCAAGTTCCAAATTACCTTTCACTACCATTTATTTTCTCCTTCTTATTCATCTTTCATCCTTATGTCATATGCCAACTTTGTTTTGTAACTAATAGATGCTTTATTTATAGACTATATAATTTCATTATATACATAAAAATATGATAATAGTGTGTTTTAGTTTGAATATATGTTTCTCCCATTCATATGCTACTTCCCCTTGCAAATATAAGTAAGAAGTTGATTTCCATCATTATTTCAATATATTATTATTTTCTTGTACTTTTACATTAGCAATTCTATAAATCCTTTTATTTTAAGGGATCTAAGAGTTTGAAAGAAAATTTACAACCCATCCATAGATCCTCACCTATATTTACATTATTTCCCCAATCTTCTACATTATCCACATCCCTAGTAATGGAAATCCTTTAACCTTGGCCTTTCAAATAATTATGCCTCCTCCACAAGCCTTCACCACTTTTCCGATCCAATCCTCTAGTGTTCCTGGTGCTATATATTTTGCATTCAGAATTTTTTCCTAAAGGCCTTTACTTCGCATCAATTTCCATAAACTTTTTGTTGTGAAAGCTTGCCAAAAAATATTTATATTCTTCAATCCCCAATCTCCTTCCTCCTTTGGATTTTCCAATTTTTTCCACTTCACAAGAGGTATACCTTATTCTTATCCCTTACCTATCCACAAGAAACTAAAGCATTTGTCCTTATTTTTTAGAAGATACAATTTTCAATGTGGGCTAATGATAACTAGTAAACATGAATATACTCCATAACCTATTTTATTAAATTTAATTTTCCTCCTCTGGGGAACCATATATACACTAGTTTCTTACCTTCCCTTCAATATTTTCATAGATCCAATACCAATATTTATTTCTATAATCATTAAGTTTTAAATACAAACCTAAATATCTCAAATTCTATTGAAAAGGAACGGAAGTAAAGGACCTTACTTCAGTACATTGCCTTTGTATTTCTTCCTTAAATCCACTAAACTTCAGTACATTGCCTTTGTATTTCTTTCTTAAATCCACTAAATAATATTGAGGAGTTAATGGCATTCACATCCATTCTCATATCTTTTTTATAAAGTTTCAAGATGTCCTTATACTTTTTAGCTTCCCTTATTGTTCCTACTCTATATAAATATCATCATTTACAAATAATAAATGAGACAATGATATATAATTCTTAAAATTGATACACTTGATCAATCCTTCTATATTTCAAGTTGTCACCATCTTACTTAACCCTTCTACAACCAAGAGGAAGATAAATGGGGTCATTGGGAATCCCTAATTCAGACCCATTATGGCATAAAACAATATGAAGGTTGAACCATTAATCAATCTACAAAATAAGTTGAACAAGGAAAACCCACTATCCAATTAACTACTTGCACTCCCAATTTACATCAATATTAGTTTGAGATAAATCCAAATTAATTTATCAAGCCTAATCTAAATCTAATTTCATCACCACAGTTAGCAATTTTTTAACCTTCGTAATAGGTAATCCTTCTTATGTTTCTCCCACTTCCTCATTTGTTTGCATTTTATGAAGAAATCCAAACTACACTTTTGAAATTTTCATGTACCCATTAACCTCTGTCTACTATTAAGTTTATGGAGCACCTTAATTTTTACCTTTGAATTTTTCCTCTATTGTTCGAACATTATAATCAATGGTTGACTATAAATTCTATGAGTGGAAGAAACTATAAAAACATTAATTATCTCTCTAGAATTCCAATTATGAACTCTACTATGCATACATTCATAACCATGATAATTTCATTCCATAAATAAAATTGGAAATCTAACAAAAGCATTGAAATGCATAAGAGAACATAAATAAATGGCGTTCCATTAAAAGAATTATAAACATGCACAATCAACACTTATCTTTATGGAGTATTCCTCCAATTGGATATCAATGAAGGATGTTCCTCCCATACTTAGGTACTCTCTCACACTAAATATTTATATGATAGAGGCCACCCCAAACGTGAGGCTATCATTCCAGGAGGGTGAAGTTCCCAAACTATTTACTCAATCCACAACCCAATACCCTTTGGTACAAAACCCCCCCTTATAGTTATCCAAATAAACCAACATTATTCCCCCTCATCCTACACAAAATTAGGAATGGGATCCCCTTCTCTAAATGTAGTCCCTCAGGCTATCCCGTTTCCCTACAGTGTTCCAACAAAATTTGGCGAGGGAATATATCTATTAGGACTCTAGGTATTCTCACCCCTAAGTTGAGTTCCTCTCACAGTGGTACAATAACATCAACACCAAATTCTTGATGGAAATTTTGCATAAGCAGGTATGGAAACTTAGATTCCCCCCCTGTAATGTACCGATAACCAACTCCTGAGAATGATTGGAATAATGATGAAGGAATGAATGAACGATTCTCTAACTCAATTTCCCACATTGTATATGCATGTTTCCAAATTTCCATGGCATTCCTCAAGAGGAGTCCACTTTTCACCCCTTTAATCCCAGTTTAGAATAATTATGTAATGTTGAACCAAAGCAACCCTCATAAACATTTTTCTAGGGACCTTGGGTTAAATTCTTAATTAAGGTTAACAAGTAAGGTTAAGGACTTAGGTTAATACTAACTAGGGTCATCTCACCCTTATCACCCTTTCACTTACCCCACTTTTAGAGTCATATACCCCCTTCTCTTCTTCATCCTTCTATTGATCCCTGAAATGGTCCAAGTCGTCAATGCAAAGGAAACAATCCAATTTGAAGGTGTCGGATAACCCTACACAAGAGTCACCCTAGTCCTCAGTTGTTTGGTGTGACTGTTTATAACGAATACAAGGCCTCTGTTGGCTACAAATGGGGTTTTACTCTTTCAACAAGATATTTCAACTAACAAAATCCTATTCCTAACATATTTATCTAAGTTAGCTACGAAATGGGAGAAAATATAAGTACAAGTTAATCTAAACAAGAAAACCTAATTAGAATAAAGATCTTCTTACTTGATCTCCAATTAAAACAGAATGCAGTGAAGTAATTAAGAACAAATCCTTAATTAATCAAGACAGACTTACTAATACGACCAAGATAAAAAAATTTATCAAGATAACATCAGTTTACACATTTGATATCTAGTAAAAGTTAATAAATCTAATCAGAATAAATATATTCAATTCTAATTAACGTAAGCATTGTCAAATATTAATCAATCACAAAAGCTTTTATCATAAACATAATTACTGAACATATTACATGTACTATGTTCACAACAATTTAAATTTACTGAAGAATAAATCCATTAGATTCAATTATAACCCCTGTAATTACATCCATTCAAACCATTAAATAATATGTTAAAATGATAGAGATTTAAACTGAAGGAAACACATAAAGGTTGAGAAAACTCAAACTTCATTCATGCTGAGATCCAAATGCAGAACAGTCTCCATCTTCCATTAACAAGCTTGCAAATAATTGCATAACTTGCTCAAAATATACAGAAATTTCGACAGTGTATGGTACAAGAACATTCCACTAGAGGTTTGGCTAGGGTCTCCTCCCCTTTTTCCCTCCGATTGATTGACAATAAATAAAACAAAATTGATAAGATAGACTCATCTACAAGATCAACAAAATATTTCCTAAACCCTAGGGGTAGCTAACTATCCTGACTAGGATTAGTAACATAATCCTTCTAATTAGAGTAAACATCCCACATCTCTATTACATCATGATAATTGGCATGCTCCAACTGGAGTTGAGCCTTACATAAATAGGATATGACTTCCTTGCTTCTAATTTTTGACCAATTATCTAGGAATATTTGCAAAGTGGATTTCAAATGTACATGAGTGGAAATAAATGATCTAATAAAAAACATATCAACTTGAGAAGTGTTTTGGATCACATTATCCCATTGGTCTCTTTATTCGTCCACCTCAACAATCCTTAATTTCGTTGGCATTGACTTTTCCATCTCAGCAAACACAAGCATATCAGGAGTCTCCATATAAATGCCAGTCAACATCCATTTCCTGGAACAAATATTCTTCCCTATGTCAATCATATGGGAAACCTCATCTCATACAAGTTCCCAAGACTTAACAGATATTCAAATTCTCATGAGCTTGAGCTGGTCCAAGCAAAGAACATATTTGGGATCATTTTTAAGATGGGTATTCCATTCACAAATTTGCTCATAAGATGAATGTGCTTTCTTCCTTTTATCAATATGATCTCCCAGAAGATTAGATAGATGCTCAAAGGAATTGTAATAAACCTGTAGCTCATTCAATCCCTAGGAAAAAAATGTTTGTGCCTGAGTAAAATGATCATCTATGAAAGCTTTTGGGTCATGCATCCCTTTAATACCAAACCCTAACTTCAAGTCATCCAACCCTTTTGCTAAAAGGTAATCACGAGTATATTTTTGAATGATTAAGTTCCCAACATATAAAGGGAATTTTGGCCATGCTAGATTCTCTTCTGAGAATGAAACTCATTATGAACTCCATCAAAAGATGTTTGATAAGATACCTTTGCAAGAACCAACCTACCTGGAACGAATATTGGTAGCAAATGAACTGACTTGCTATCCCATATTTTGAGACAAGTAAAGAATTTCCCATCATACCAATCACCCATTGGTGCCACCAAAGAAATGGCATCCTCAAAAACCATGGGGGCATCCTTTTTAAAGATAATAAAATATACGACACTGAGAAAATTATCGCATATATCATAAATATAGGACTTATAATTATCTTCCAATAGAACTGAACAATAGATGTAAACGGGAGGATTTTGTCTAGTCCAATGCCAATTCATGGAGGGGTATGCAAAAGAGGCACAAATGATATCCACCAGATGTGATGCTAAGAAAAACTTAGGATTCCTTTTGTCCAAATATTTTAATGCTTGAGCAATTGTATCCCTAACAGTAATGGAGAAAATCTGTGCCCAATTGAACACTTGTCCTGTAGTAACTACATGATGGGCCAGAGTAGTCCACTCCAATTTAAGATATGCACAGTTGTCCAAACCATATATAACCTGCACAACATGGAAGCGAGTAAATTGTATGGTTCCTTGATTAGATAGATAGGGTATTTCTTGTTAGGTTTCATTATGAATATTTCCGGGTCAACCATCCAAGTCTTGACAAGCACGTCTACCTCGTATTTCTGCTCAAAAGTCCTTATGAAATCTTGAATCAGTAGCTACTGAGGAGTCTTCAGGGAATATATCTTGGAAAAAGTGTTTGGCTTGAAGGTAGCAAAGGGGATCCGATTAGAGTCTCTGAGAGTGCTTGTAGGAATGTCTGCATAGTCAATCATATATTTTACCAAATCAGTGGATGGAATGATGACCGGGCGTGCAACAATAGCATGAAGGTGGGACTTGCTGATATTTTGGTAAATTGGAGCTTCTTTGTTGAATGCTGAGAAGTCATCATTATCAAAAATATTGTAGATTCTTTCCCAATATAGGCACATGGTATCAGAAATTCGCTCGTTTGTACTTGAATAAATGCCAAAATTAGGGTCTTTTAACTTTAGTTCTTCCAATGTAGCTTTCGACCTGGTCTTTTGGGCCATGGGTCCAGAGCTGGTTCTGAAGACGAAAAGTAAGCAACATAAGCCAACTTAAATCCCAAAATAAGAATAAAAAGCAAAAGAAAAACTGCAAAATACCTAGAGTAAGCTCAAACTAGTATTGCAGAAGAAAAATACAAGCCTTTTGAAAACAACACTCTAGTTATCATGCAATTTGATTTATGGCACCAAAATGGTGAAGTAGGTTTTAAACATTTGGCTAAGTATGAGTTTGATTATGACTAAATACACTTACCATTAATTATGAATGAACGGGTCAGATATTGATGGTTATGTAATAATTAACCATTAATTAGGTCTGATCTGATTAGTTCTTCGACCAGTTTTGGTACATGCATTAAAGTAACAATTTCCAAGATCATAATGATAGTTCTGAGGTGGGACTACCGAGGATTTAAAATAGTTGGACGTTGGATCTCAGGTCATTTTAAAATAGGTTACAAATTACATTGTCTACGCATCTAGGATGATGAAAGCTTAGCGGAATTAGAAAAAATTCAAAGTAATAATAAAATTGGGTATAGGATACATCAGGGAGAAAATCACAACATTGACAATAAAACTACTGAGATCCAATGTCCGGTGTAAAGATCAGCATCAACACATTGGAGTGAGAATTGACTAATGAATCAATGTCGTTCTGACTTCCGAGGGCCAAGATTTAAATTAAAATAGTAATCACCGGCATTGGCACATTGGTCATCCAGCTACAAAAATAAATAACCTCCCGACTTATGAAGTCTGATATTTATGGTCATAGAAACATCGACATCGGTACACCCAAAAAATTATTATGGAAATATAGACATCCCAACTTCCGAGGTCCGATATTTTTTGCAAACATAGGAAGTAGAACGTCGAAAACATCGGAAAATGCCTAATTTTGCAGCATGATTTGTTTACATTATCTCCAAGGTACTTGTAATGAAAAAATTGCCAAAAATTTACTTCAAAAATTAGATCATAAAATTCTTCAAAAATAAACTAAGGGAATTGAAATTTAAAAATAAAAAGGGGCTCCCATATTTTTCTAACAAAGATGGGATCTAAAGTGGCTACAAAACCTTCTTCATTTGCAATTGTCATAGATTTTTATATTATATAGAATTTCCATATTCACATTATCTTTGATCATCCTACACCATTTTAGTCTGGCTTCTATCCATTTCATCATTACATACATAGTTACATTCAGGGGTCAAAATGGGTTATTAAATTCCCCTTCCCCTTAGTTTATGCACTATCCTTGGTGCAATTCAACACCATATACAAAACTACGTCAAAATTTTAAAATAAATGCAAATATGCCTCCCACGTCGCATCCTAAATATTCCATGCCACTTCATCAAGGCTAAAGTGGGTCCATTGGATCTTTACCTTCCCAGTTGCTCAATTCATGGGAAATGTGACTTTGCTATCCAAGATGTATGATGGTGTTACCTGCATACCTCCTTTTAGTTCCAGCTAAATAGAATCCCAATCAATGACATGGTTAGGGTCAGGTGCATAATTCTCAATATTGATACATGAAACACTTTATGAACTTTTATGCAAGTAGGTAATGCAAGTTCATATGAAACAGGCCCTATCCTTGCAAATATCTCAAATGGCCCATACTATCTAGTTGCTAACTTGGATAAGCTTCCCAATTTTAAGGATCTCTTCTTCAGTCTAAATTTTAAATACACATGATCCCCAACCCTGAGCTCTCTTGATATTCTACTCTTATCTACATATATTTTCTACCTATAATGTGTTGTATTTAATTTTTGGTTGATATTAACCATCTTCTTTTCCATTTTCTTGAGTAAATCTAGCCCAACTATGACTCTATCTACTAGATTTTCCCAACTAATTGGAGTATTTCACTTCCTACCATACAAAACTTCAAACAGACTCATCTTCGAAGAAGCATGATATCCTTTGTTATATGAAAAATCCAATAAATGCAAGTAGTCTTCCCACTTGGATGTTTTGTCCATCACATACATTCTTAGCATATCTTCAATGAATTAATACACTCTCTCAGTCTATCCATCTATTTGTGGATGATATGCTATACTTAAATTAAGATTCATTCCAAATCCCTTGAATATCCCTTTCCAAAAGTTTCAAGTAAACTTTTGATTTCTATCTCAAACAATTTCCTTAAGTATACCATGCAACCTAGCAATCTCTTTCGTGTAAATATATGCTATATTAGTTTCCTTATGAGTTGACATGATTGGAATAAAGTGAACAAATGTTTTCAACTTGTCCACTACTACCATGATTGAATCATGTTGCTTTGTTGTCCTAGGCAATTTAGTCATGAAATCAATTGTCACCACTCCTGATTTCCACTTTGGTATTGACAATGGTTGTAGCAATCCCGTGGAATGTTTGTGCTCAACCTTTAGTCTTTGGCATTCCATACACTTGATTATATATTCAAAAATTTCTTTCTTCATTCCTGGCCAAAAGTATCAACTTCTTATGACTACAATTGTCTTTTGATATCCTGAGTGTTCAACATATAATGGTAGGCATCTCATTCATTACAAGTTTGATTAATTCACTAGAATTAGGAATCCAAACTCTATTTTTATGCATAAGAATTTCATCGGCTTCTAACCCACACCACTCAAATTTATGTTGTATATCTAGCTATTATAATCCTTCTTTGACCTTTAGATAATTCTCATCTAAGATAATAAATTCAAGAATTTTGTTTCTTAGGTCTTACTTACACGTGCTTATGGTTTTAGAATGCATTGCATGTATCCTTCTATCGAGTGCATCATCAACCTTGTTCTTTTTTCCCTTAATATGCTTGATATCAAAATCAAATTCACAAAGGAATTCCAACCATATTGTCTACCTTGAATTCAAATTCATGAGTTGTTCAAATAAATACTTCAATCCACTATGATCTTGTAATATCCCTTTTTTTACCCCTATGCTTTTATAACTAAAAATGTAACATTGCACCAGTTCTTGGTGAGGAGCTCAAGGCCAAGGCCCTGCCAGTAAACTTTGTAAGTATGTTTGTGATTTCCTAAGTTGTATTTTGAATTTGTAGACTTAGGAGACTGAAAGGCTTGACACAACTAAATGATACGGGCATGAACCCACTAGATGGAGAGTTTGAACGACAAGGAAGCCATGAGTTTGATGATAGGTGTCTTCTTGGTGCCAAGGGCACCATAAGAAAGGTGAACATTGAATGTTCACTTGATGATCCAAAGCTCTTAGGTGCCATCCTATGTTGAAGTTAGTCTTGAATAAACTAAGTTACCATTTGTCAACTAGCAAATAATAGACTTATACAATTATGTTATTGAATGAAAACTAACTAATATTATTATAAGCTAAGGAGAATTAAAGAATTATCCTAATTATTATAATTATATTAACTTTGGCATCAAGTACCAAAGACATTATTTTTAGAACTTTTAATCAAGAAAAAGCTAAGCTTCTATTACTTTAAGAGTGTAAGAAACTACATTGTAGTCACCCTAATTAAGAGAAATATAACTTATTTATTTATTCAAGACTATAAACTTAAAATAAAGCTAAGAAATGCTCTATCATACTATTGCAAATACTATGTAGTAATGTTACTATGGCAAGTTGGGCCATTCATGTTACAAGAAGTAATTATAAATATTTATGCGTGAAAAGTATACACATAAATTGTAATGGAAAATTGTCTAAACATATAATATGGAATATAGAAATTATTGGAAATAATTGATTGCTTATCTTTTAATAAAAATGCAAAAAGAATATTATATAATAAATTATGACTTATTAGCTAACTGAAATAATATATGTAAGAAGATTGTATTGGAAGTGGAGATGAAATGAAGCATTGGGTTCTTGTAGAATCCGTTAGGATTCTTAAAGCAATTGGTTATGGTTAGCATTTACATCAACTGATTATTCAGTTAGGGTTCCAACTCTACGAGTTCTCTAAAGAAAGGAACCTGCTTGAAAAATGGCTAGAGGAATGGGAGGATGACGCCAAGATTGTCATTATGCAAATGAAGTTGAGGGACCCCTTTAAATTAATTGGAAGGCATCATATTAAAAACCTCTCCGTGAGCAATGGAGCCAAGCCCCAATTCTGCGTTGGGTAGGTAAGTAGAATGTTGTTGTTAACTAGTATATATTGTTGCGTTAATAAAAGTTAACTCTGTCTTTATTTATGTTCTTTTGTATTTAGCATTATAATTCCATAATAATAATGAATGGTTGGAAAGTGTGTTAAGGAGTGATCATAGCTATTAATTACGATTGAAGTAATTTCAATTTTTGTGCAAGGCATTGCCTTATGATCTAAAGACTATATTGTTCGAACATAGTCTTAAATGTGTAAAGGAAGGAATTTTAGTATGTGATTATTAGTTCACAATCAAGAAAGTGTGTGGAAATTGAAAGAAGATTTGAGTTATAACTAAGAATCAAAGGATTCTGTTGATAGGATAATCAAATGGTTAAATAGATGTTATCGAGCGTAAGCATTTTGTCACCACATTCTTGAGAGGGAAAGAACCGATGGAATTCAAAGACATGGCCTCTAAATGGTCATGAAATATTAAACTATTAATTGACAAAGCAATTGCAGAATTAATTTACCTTTAAATAAGATCAAGTTTAGTGCTTATTTCGTTGTATGGTAATGTATTCGTTGATTGAAAAGGACTTCTTTTTCTATGGTTTGATCTTATTTCTTATGATTGAACAATTAAGCATAAACTATAGATGAACCTTTCGTTGTTTGATTATGTTTATGAAAATGAAATTACGATCATAAATCCATATCCTTGTAACATAATCTTTATACGGGCTTTAAATTTTCCATTAAATGGACATTGATGTTAACTCTATGGCTTGTTTGAACGATGATTAAAGAAAATTTGTGTACCCCATTTCCATGAAAATGCATTGTGGAAATTGGGTACATAACATATCTATCCTTAATTCAAACCTTCTACCCATAAGGTAGTGTCTCGACAACTTTAATGCATGTACAATGGAAACAAGTTATAAATCATATGTGACATATTTCTTATCATGCTCCATGATATTTATAGATTCATGTGATTTGAAATAGATCAATATATAATTTTTCATCTATTTTGGTACTTTTTGGGTCAAAAGTTTGGATGAATTGGCTTATAGGGCCCACTTTAGGGGCGGGTCTCACTTTGCAGATTTGGGGTCCATAACCTTTCGGGTCCTATTTGAGGGATTAAATGATGCTTTTTTGGGTAAAAATTTCATTGATTGTGCCATGACCCACACTTTGATACCTTTCCAACAATGAAAGAATCACCTCAAACAAAGTCCATATGAGGAAGTTATGCTTCCCACAAATTCACCTATCTAGTTGAACACAATGGTACTGAGTGCATTCTACGTTGGATTTTGTTTCTCACACATGTGGAGATAATCACACGTGTAATTTCAAGAACATTTTAGAATATCCAGAACCCTAACCCTAATCAGTAATTGAGGAATAAAAAACCCTAAAATTAACCCTAGACGACTATCATGCTATCGTAATGTTAAATATTGGGTCGTTAGGAGAAGAAGGGGTTCCATTCTTATGATGTTATTGTATTGTTCCATATTTGAGAAACAACACGAGAGTGGATATTAGAGTAGAATAGAGGAAGTAGGAAATCCTATAGGAGCCATTCTAGTTAGAGAGTCATATGTAACTCAATAGAGAGTACAACTTTCTTTGTACTTGCACTGCATATTGGATAATAAAAGAGAAAGGCATAGTCCTCATTAATGGATGGTTTTTTCCCCTTGGTGGATTTTCCCACGGTATATCTTGTGATATTTGTGTGGATGTGTTATTTTTCTCTAGTTATTTTGCTTTCAATTCCACTTATTTAGCATTCAATTAAAATAAACTAATAAAAAGAACTAAGTTGTAAGATATATTGTGACGAACTATTCCAAAGGAATAGCCACAACAATTTACAGATCATATTTAGCATCAGAGCAGTTTTCTTTGTGGTTTTGTGGGAAATTGCACGATATAGTGGTAGAATAAATAAATAAAAGTCTTCAAACCCTACCCATGGAGAACAAGTCTAGTGAAGAAGTGGTAGGAGATTATTAGTAGCAATTTTACAAATATGGAAATACAAGTGTTGAATATCTCACGTAACATGTCAATCCTCATGGAGGTTCTAGGGAAATTTTGGACCTTTCGATGACTTTGGAGGCTCTAATTCAAAGTTTGGAATAGAGGGGAAATAAACAGATAAAGGTGACCAAAAAAGGAGTCAAGGAAAGAGACCAAAAAAGTAGCTAAGTTCTAGTACCAATATTCCTTCCTAGTATTTATTTAAGATGGAAGTGAGAGTGACTATCAATCCCTACCAATGTAAGATTGATGATTTAAAGTTGAATCATTGTCTATAGAAATTAGAGGTCTATTTTCACTAGTAGAAATTGGAAAATAAATGACTACATGACTAAAAAAGTTAGTCATGACAGTGTGTTTAGGCTAAATATGACTAAATTTGAGCAACACAACTAAAAATGACTAAATAAAATGACTAATTTAGTCATCGGATAAAAAATATAACTAAATAATAAGTGACACAACTAAAAATGACTAAAATTTACTAAATTGTTGAAGTAGTCCAAACATAATGAATATTCCCTCTATAGATGATATAACCCACAAGCACATGAGCATGTTTGATGTAGATCACTACGAGACTTATACACATATATTATACATATATATAGCTAATTATAAGTTGAAACTTGATCAAGCCTTGACGTATGTGGTCCAATGAAAATAAAAAATTGTAATTTTGCAATTTAGTAAATTTTAACACTGCAGAAGGATTCAAAGTAGGGGGTCTTTGAATCCATTTGCAGTGTTAAAATTTACTAAATTGTAAAATAAATAGGGGGTCTTTTAATCCATTTGCAGTAATAAAATTTATTTACTAAACTGTAAAGTTACTAAATTTACAATTTAATAAATTTTAACACCGCGCATGGATTCTTTAAGTGACTGTTGATGGACGTCCATGGTGCTAAAAGTTAAAATTGCAATTTTTCATTGTTGGATTCTATCAAATAACTTACATTAAATAGAAGAATGCTCCATGATTATTATTAGCTTGCTTCATTGGTCATGACTAGCTCTATTAAAACAAACCAATTATGTGCACCCACCCTCAATAATATAATATACACACTCTATAATATTAACAAATAATATATAATATATAAAATAATAATATATATATATATATATATATATATATATATATATATATGTTTTTAAAATATAAACATATTAACAAATATATAAAATAATAATATTAATAGATTTTGCAAACTCAAAATACATGGATCTAAATAAAAATTGAGGGAAAATAAAAATTGGGGAATGTTTCTTCTATGCCCAAATAAGCAAATCCCAAATGGCCATGGATGATATTCAATATACAACTTACTTTGCAATGGATCCCCATAGTGTCTTGGTTAAAGGTAAGCATATGAATTCAAGCTTTTGATGTAGGTTTTCTTTCTTTGTTGTGGGTAATTTAGGGATTTTTATTGTTCCATGTTAAATGGAAAATTTTACATGGTTTGTTAAATTGCAATAGAATTCATGTGCATTCTGCATAGACTGGATCGTAGGTTCGCATTGTTTCTTAGTGTTTCCTCCTCCATCTAATTCGATTCTCCAATGAGTATATCTCACTCCGTGATAACATCTATCGCAACTATAAATCCTGGAAATTATAAAATCCCGACACTATCAACAAATCTGTACCCGCTCCTTGGATAAGAATGATCAAACAAGCTGGAGCTTTATGTGCGCGACGACCCCACTTCATAAGATATGCACTTTTTGGAATCCTTGGTGTGTTCTCTTTAAATGAAATTGTGGCTTCTCGATCCCTACTCGTAAAAAGGTACCAACAAATCTTAAAGAAAACATAAAACTAGGTCTACCATTGTCCATAGCTAACCCTAATGGGAATTTGAGGGTTGAGGATCGAGTTAGGGGGGAATATCCTATAAAAGTATGCAGGGTTTCTCTTGAGATGGTTGATTCTTCAATACATCGAAATCATTTTTCTATAGATAATATAAAGGGGTCAATGGCTTGGAGTTGGATTATCATGGACCATTCCACCACACTTAGTCAACAGATTTACAGTTCTTTTATCAGATCGTGATCAGATCTAATCATTTAGGTAGTAACTTTTCCCATCTACGAATAGATCCATGCTAGGGAATACATTAAAAATTCATTTATCATGCCTTAAAACAATCATTTCGAAGGAATCTTGGGCTTCATAGATTAAGGAGTACACCTATGAAGAAGGTTTTACGAAAAGGTTAAGATTTGAAAGAGAAAATGGATGTCAAATACATGAAAATTGTGTCTATTCCTCATCAAAATTTCATAATATATTTTTTGGGGGGTAAGATAGTGTCTTATATTACCTGGTAATTGAATTTACAAGCATTCCAACCAAAGTGAGCAGGGCTTCCATGGCTGGAAACAAGCCCTGACTCACACCCAGTTCAACAACGAAACTTCCTTGACATGGTTCCAAAATTAACTAACTTTTTATATGAGGCAAATTACAAGAAATACTTGTTCTATTCAGAAAAATTCTACATCTATGATATCATGTACTAAATATTGGGTAACCTGCCATTAACCAACGATATTATTGAAAGTGAGGTAACCTTCCATTAAGGCATGCAGGCCAAAGGTACTTGACTAGTTTCGAAGTCCAATCCTTGGATGATGTGTTGTAGTCGAAAATGATAGACCTGTCGAGGGAGGGCCATGATGATTCCCCCATCATCGACATGAAACAGGATCAAATATTTTTCTAGAGCAGATCGGACTGATGAACGAATTTAGCACTGAATCAAGAGTAATTGACTCAAAGGGAAATGAGACAACTGCAAAGGTTGACTCAAATGATAGATCTCCCTTGAACATTTAACGACACAAAAAATGGCTCAACGACATTGACTCAATGAGGTGAAGACCCAGACATAACATAACACATGACTATAGTACTCTTTGGATGACTCAGAGGAGTAACACAACCCATGGAATTGGAGTGACTCGAGGACAAGATGATTATCCAACTATTTGAATAAGACATAGACAGGTGCCATGTTCAAGGGTGACTATAAGCTGCCATTAACACAGGTAATACATGCTCTTTCCTTATTCCCCGTCATGATTGACAAGTACCTCTTTATTTATTAATGAGATTGATGAGGATAATAGATGCTTGGTGTAGCTTGTCCTTTAGACGATTGCAATCTCACATGTTTTACGAACCTAAGAAAGGAGGGGTTCGTCCCTAAAGGGTCCTTCAATGTTAAATTTAACGAGTCCAAAGAAGGTAAACTCGGTGATTTTTCATGTTTAGAGAGTCTGAAATAATCTAAAGAAGACTCATAATGGTTCTTTTTCGTAAACGTTAGTCTCCTCACTCGAAAAAGGATAAAACAATGTGAGAGAGAAATCTTCTAATCATGATTGACTAGAGTATTCCTTTTTCGTAAATAGTCCAACCGGTCCGACAAAGGGGCAAACTATCACCGGAGAGACGATATTTCTAATACTTTTACAAGTGTGAAAGAATCAAGTTCGCTTTGCGATATTTTCCTTTTTCATAAATGTTTTACGGGCCTGAGAGAGTGATAAAAGTGTACTCGACACCTTTTTACTTGGTTTTTAACAAGCACAACCATGGTATCAAAAGCGCTCGGAATTGTTTTCATGTTTGAATCCAGAGCACGAAAAAGGAAAAAGTAAGCTCAAACCACTTTCCATGTTTTTCACCAAAGCATGAAAAGGTGAAAAGTAATCTCGAAACATATTTTTCATGTTTTAACAAGAGCACAAAAAAGTGGAAAAAGTAAGCTCAACACTATCTTACTGTTTTTAACGAACTCGAAGATAGGTTGGAAGAATAATCATGGTATCTGCTTCATTTTTTAATGAGATTGGAACAGAAAATGAACTATGCTTGGGATAATTTTCATGGTTTAGTGAGCTCGAAGCCAAAAATAAAGTATGCTCGAAAAGATTCCCATTGGATGATGTTTTCCCAACATGATACCTGGAGGTTGGTACATGCCCCAAGTGTGATTGCTAGAAGTAAACGACTTAATTCCAGCATTATGTGGAGAGGCGGTCGAGTTGACTATAACATGATATCCATAGATTGGTAATTTCCCCCCAGCACGATCAACAAAATCTAGCGGCTTGACATGCCCCCCAAGATTCGTTTCGTCTGACTACTCTTATTCTGTTGATGTATATGTAACTTCGGAATGTATTTCATCTGTGTATTTTATATATATTTATTGTACCCTTATAAGAGATGTGTTATTCCTATATAAGGAAGTGTCGTCATGTGGATTGACAAGTGTCGCAAGTGTGTGTACTTGCCGATGCATTATTAGACCACCATGTGTGGGGTCGGCCCTAAAATATATATTATATTGTGGGTGTATCTAGATAGACAAGTAGGCCCCATAAGGTCACTGGGCAAGCAGGTTAAGTATAAATAGAGATCAGGAGATCTCTATTTTGATCATTCGGAAAGTTATATCTCTCTCACTCAGAAAGTGGCGCACTAGTGAGGAGGAGGATCATCTGCTCTAGGAGACTATCTCAAGTGTATTTTGGTTGTACTTTGGTTGAGCCATTGCTCTCTCTATATCTGAGGAAGTTGTGGGGTTTTTCACCTTAGGGTTTTCCCCACAGAAACTCTGTGTCTCTTGTCTCTCATGCTTTTGATTCTTGTGATGCTTGTCATGCTTATTGTGATTGTTATGCATTGATATACTGTATATGTTATTCTCTCAGTAAAGATCCAAGAGTATTGTGAATTAATGCTCAAAATTTAACATGGTATCAGAGCTAACCTGAGAAGAAGACATTTTGCAGTAACGGAAACTTGAGTTTCTTGTTTATTGGGTTTCTCTCCACAGTTTTTGGAAAAGCAGTATAGTAGATTGACTCTACTCATCAAGGAGAATCTATCTATCCAATCAGAATTCAATTCTGAGCATTTTTCAGATTTGGCCCTAAAAATTAGGGTTTCCACAACAATAGGAATTTCTGAAATCTGAAGACATAGCTGGAATCTCCTTGCAAAAATCGAAGTTTAGAGCTTTGGATCGAGATTTTTGGCTGGGTAGATCTTCGGGAAACTCAAACCCTAATTCAGGGCTCTTCCTAGTGAACCCGAGAGGACAAAAAGGAAAATATGAAGGGTAAAGCTTTGCTGATCTCAAATTCTGAATACACCAGGCTGATCAGCTCATCAAGGCGCATCTTTCTATCCTTTCAGAAATTTGAAATTCACATTTTGAATTTTTAGGGTTTTTTCGACCAACCCTAATCCAGGACCAGATCCAGTTTTCAGCATTTCAAGTGGTAAGATCTAAATCTTTTCTATTTCCATTTGAAGTACTCTTTAAGATGTCTCACCACACCAAGCTTGAGGATAACCTTGAATGGGATGATAACTTCTGAGCTTGGAAGTATAGGATTGGGTTAATCCTGGAAGAGAATGAGTTGGACTCATATATAAAAGAAGACATCCCTATCCCAGAAGATGAAGAGGCTAAGGTATTGCATAAGAAGAACTTGGTCAAGGCAAAGAGAATCATTGATGATTCTATCAAAGACCATCTCATACCCCATGTGTCTTCTCTAAAGACACCCAAGGCTATGTTTGACTCCTTGACCAAGCTATTTGAAGGAAAGAACATAAATCGGAAGATGACCCTGCAGAATCAATTGAAAGGGGTCAAGATGTTGAATGGAGAAACCATTCAATCCTATTTATCCAAGGTCTCTCAGATCAAGGAACAACTTGCAGCTGTATATGAAATGGTGGAGAATGGTGAAATTGTTATGACTACTTTGAATGGCCTACCTAGGTCATGGGACTCTTTTATCCAGGGGATCTGTGCCAGAAAGAAGTTAATCTCCTTCAGCAGATTATGGGAGGAATGTTCTCAAGAAGAATCAAGGCTTGTGGCAAGAGAAGAGAAGATGGGAAATGAAGTTCAAGCTCTCACAGCTCACACTAAGAAGGGCAAGTTCAAGAGGGAGCCATCCCATCACAAGAAGAAATCTTCTCCTCATTTTCACAAAGACAAGAAAGATCTAAGGCGTTTCACTTGTAATGAGAAGGGTCACTTTGCTTCAGAATGTCCCAAGAACAAAAGGGACAACCACAACAACAACAAATCCAGCAAGAAGAAGAAGGGTAACAAAAGAAGGTACCATGCTCATGCTGCCGAAGATGCTGAACCTCCAAAGAAGAAGGCTAGGGCAGAAAGTGATGATAGTAATGATGACTCATCAAGTGAAGAAGAGTATGTTCTAATATCTGCTCTCACAGGTACTATCTCCCATGGTTGTAATGATTGGTTGATTGATAGTGGGGCTTCCAAACACATGACTGGGTTTAAGGAATCCTTTGTGAATCTATCTAAACATGAATCACCCCATAAGGTGAAACTTGGGGATGATTATCAATACCCAATCAAAGGAAGTGGTGAAGCCTCATACAACCTAGATTCTGGAAAATATTTGAAGATGAAAGAAGTCCTTTATCTACCTGGGCTCAAGAAGAACTTACTCTCCATCTTTGCATTGGATGCAAAAGGTATGAGGGTTGCATTTTTGGATGGCCAAGTCCTAATGTGGCCAAAGGGAAAGACCATAGATGATGCAGTAGTGATTGGAGAGCAAGAGGGAGGTTTGTATAAATTAAAAGGACAACCTGAACATGCTATGGTGCATGAATCCATGGATCCAAGTGAACTTTGGCATAGAAGACTTGCTCATATGCACTATAGGGCACGTCCAATTGCAAGCAAGGCTATAGAGGGTCTCCCTGAAATCAAGACCAATCATGAAGGTGTTTGCAAAGGATGTGCAAAAGGTAAGAATATTAAGAAGGCTTTCCCAAGCAGTGAAAGCAAGGCAAAAGATATCCTGGAAATCATCCACTCAGATGTATGTGGTCCTATGTCATCCAGTTCTCTAAGTGGGTATGTTTACTATGTCTCATTTATTGATGACTTCTCCAGGAAGACTTGGGTATACTTCTTGAAGAACAAATATGAGGTGTTTGATAAGTTCAAGGAATTCAAAACCTTGATGGAGAATCAAACTGACAAGAAGATCAAAACATTCAGATCCGACAATGGTGGAGAATTCACCTCAGGTGACTTCAAGAAGCTTTGTAGTGATTTAGGGATTAAGAGGGAGTTGACTGCTCCTTATAATCCTCAACAGAATGGAGTTGTAGAAAGGAAGAACAGAACAATCATGGAAGCAGCAAGGGCAATGCTGCATGACCAAGATCTACCTATGCATCTATGGGCAGAAGCAGCTAGAAAAGCTGTATATGTGCAAAACAGAACACCCCACAAGATATTGGACAACAAAACACCAGAAGAGATCTTTTCTGGTAAGAAACCTGAAGTCAGCCATCTCAAAATATTTGGTTGTCCAGTATACACTCATGTCCCAAAGGAAAAGAAGACCGAAGGGTATCTTTGTGGGTTACAGTGAAAGCTCGAAGGCCTACAGAATATACTTTCCAGGGTTCAAGAAGATTGTGTCAGCAGGGATGTAACATTTGATGAAAACTCAACATTCATCAAATCAAGGAAGGCACCTATCGAAGTTTATGAAGAACCTAAGGAAACTAGATTTCAAGACACTACCATGACAGAAGCAATTCCAGAAGTTTTTCGTGAGTTTGAAGATCCGCAAGAACCTGTAGATCCACCCCGTGAGGATAACTCTCACAAGAGGAAACCTGCATGGGATAGAGAGCTCATTCAAGATGCAAAAAGATTTGGCATTCTAGAAGAAGAACACAGAGCAAAGAAGAGAACCAGATCACATACTAGCTATGTTGCTTTACTCTGTGACATTATGAACAAAGAACCTTCCAGTTATGAAGAAGTAACAGAAAAGAAAGAATGGAAGGATGCCATGGTTGAGGAATACCAATCAATAATGAAGAATGATGTTTGGGATGTTGTCCCAAGACCTAAAGAGAAGTCTGTTGTGACTTCCAAATGGATCTACAAAATTAAGCATGCTGCAGATGGCAGTGTAGAGAAATACAAAGCAAGATTCGTAGCTCGTGGCTTCTCTCAGAAAGAGGGAATAGATTATGAAGAAACTTTTACACCTGTAGCCATGTATACTTCCATCAGAATAGTACTTGCCCTGGATGCAGCAATGAAATGGAAAATACACCAGATGGATGTCAAGACTGCTTTCTTGAATGGTGTAGTTGAAGAGGAAGTATATGTGGAGAGCCACTCAGTTTTGAGATACATGACAGGGAGTCATATGTGTGCAGATTGAAGAAAGCTTTGTATGGCTTGAAACAAGCTCCCAGAACCTGGTATGGTAGGATGGACAGTTTCCTATCTAGTTTGGGCTTTACCAAGAGTAAAGCGGATTCCAGCCTCTACTACAAGGTTGAGGAAGGGAATCCTGTGATTCTACTCCTGTATGTGGATGACTTATTTGTAACAGGAGATGACAGATTGATTACATATACTAAGAGGAAGCTTGCTGCCGAGTTTGATATGAAAGATTTGGGAATGATGCATTATTTCCTAGGTATGGAGGTGTGGCAAAGTGCACGTGGGATCTTCCTTGGTCAAGGGAAGTACACAGTAGATATCCTGAAGAGATTCGGGATGATGGATTGCAAGGCCATGGCCACACCCATGGCATCGAATCTAAAGCTTCTATGTGATGCTTCATCTGAGCCGGTTGATGTCTGTATGTATCGTCAGATGATTGGGTCCTTGATGTACCTGACGAACATGAGACCAGATATTTGCTTTGTTGTGAACACATTGAGCCAGTTCCTGACGGATCCGAGGAGTGTTCACCTGGTTGCTATAAAGCATGTTCTGAGGTACCTGAAGGCTACAGTGGATTATGGGCTCAAGTATGAAGTGAATCAAAAGTTTAACCTACATGGTTATGTTGATTCAGATTGGGCTGGCAGTGCTGCAGATAGGAAGAGCACATCTAGGTGCTGCTTCAGTATGGGATCAGGTGTGATCTATTGGTTTAGCAGGAAGTAGTCCTGCATATCACTGAGTACAGCCGAGGCAGAGTATGTTGCAGCCTGTTCAACTAGTTGTGAGGCAGTATGGTTACGGAAGCTACTATCTGAGTTATTTGATCTCCCATTGGATGCTACTGGTATATTTTGCGATAACCAGAGTTGTGTGAAGCTGTCTGAGAACCCAGTGTTTCATGACAGGTCGAAACACATAGATATAAAATATCACTATATTAGGGATATGGTGCAGAGAGGAGCTGTGAAGCTCCTTTATGTTGTGACAGACGAGCAGATTATAGATGTGCTGACAAAGCCACTAGCCAGGGTGAAGTTCGAGTACTTTAGGGAGAGGCTTGGTGTTCTTCAGATCGACGACACTTCGAGGAAGAAGTGATGGACACATTTGCTGAAGCCATTCCAAGCATGTTGGAAGGAGGATCCTTCACATGGCTGTGGATGTAAGCACTGGATGATGAGTATCAAGACGATGCTCCAGTTACTGCTCTGTATATGCATCATGTTGGATGTTGGATATGATCAGTTGGATCATTTATATTTGTGTGTATGTATGCATCATGTTGGATGCTGGATATGATTGGTTGGATCATTTGTATGTATTTGTGTATGCATCATGTTGGATGCTGGATATGATCGTTTGGATCATTTGTATGTATTTGTATATGCATCATGTTGGATGTTGGATATGATCGGTTGGATCATTTGTATGTATTTGTATATGCATCATGTTGGATGCTGGATATGATCGGTTGGATCATTTGTATGTATTTGTATATGCATCATGTTGGATGTTGGATATGATCGGTTGGATCATTTGTATGTATTTGTATATGCATCATGTTGGATGCTTGGACCATGTATCTGTATATGTATCAGGTGGATACATTGTATGATCAGGTAGATCATGTACGTGGATATTTATCATGTATTTGTATTTGTATCAGGTGGATACACTGTATGATAAGATGGATCATGTATGATGATATGTATCAGGTAGATACTTGGTGTGCATCAGGTGGATGCATTGTATGATCAGGTAGATCATGTATGTTGATATGTATCAGGTATGATCAGGTGGATCATGTATGATGATATGTATCAGGTAGATACTTGGTATGCATCAGGGGGATGCATTGTATGATCAGGATGATCATGATGATCATGATGATGAGCTTCAGGATGTTGCTCCAGATGATATGTACCAGGATGGTACAGTGATGATGATCAGTATGATCATGGGCATCAGGATGATGCCTCATGCGATGATGATCTGTTGGATAATGAGTATTAGGTTGATACTTGGAGGTCAGAGATGATATGTGGCAGGTTGTGCAAATAGCATGTAATCAGTCTTGGGAGATCTTGCCGGTCGTGCTACAACACATAAATGTTCCTGGGGTACTCTTTCCAGTATTGCTATGTAGTATGTAATTAGTCCTCAGATATCCGATAGGTTGAGCTGTGTGCTCGTAATCAGTCCTGGGATGAGGTATTACTACGGAGACATGTAATCAGTCCTGGAGATCTGAGAGGTTGAGCTGTGTGCTCGTAATTAGTCCTGGGATGCTCTTTAGAGATCTTGCCGGTCATGCTGCGGCACATAAATGTTCCTAGGATGTTCTTTAAAGGTTTTGTCTATCCACATGTAATCAGTCCTAGAGATCCGAGAGGTTGAGCTGTGTGCTCGCAATAAGTCCTGGGATGCTCTTTAGAGATCTTGCCGGTCGTGCTGCAGCACATAAATGTTCCTAGGATGCTCTTTAAAGGTATTGTGGAGGAGATGCATGTAATCAGTCTTGGGAGATCTTGCCGGTCATGCTTAGGCACATAAATGTTCCTGGGATACTCTTTCCAATATTGCATCCGCACATAAAATTAGTCCTGAGAGTCCACCTCTATCAGACCGTTCACACAGATGATGAAGACCTGCAGGTGGTGGGCCTACATCCAGTATGAAAAAGGACTGGCTCTGTAGAACTTCCTATGACGAGTAGAGTCAGAGATTGGTTGAGATAGTAGCAGTAGTGACGATGATGATGACGATGCATCGATGATGATGATCCCGAGAAGAATACTTGTCTAGCAGAACTGTGTCGAGAAATACCTTCCTAGTTAAGAGGGAGTGTTGATGTATATGTAACTTCGGAATGTATTTCATCTGTATATTTTATATATATTTATTGTACCCTTATAAGAGATGTGTTATTCCTCTATAAGGAAGTGTCGTCATGTGGATTGACAAGTGTCTCAAGTGTGTGTACTTTTCGATGGGTTATTAGACCACCATGTGTGGGGTCGGCCCTAAAATATATATTATATTGTGGATGTATCTAGATAGACAAGTCGGCCCCATAAGGTCACTAGGAAAACAAGTTAAGTATAAATAGAGATCAAGAGATCCCTATTTTGATCATTCGAAAAGTTATATCTCTCTCACTCAGAAAGTGGCGCACTAGTGAGGAGGAGGATCATCTGCTCTAGGAGACTATCTCAAGTGTATTTTGGTTGTACTTTGGTTGAGCCATTGCTCTCTCTATCTCTGAGGAAGTTGTGGGGTTTTTCACCTTAGGGTTTTCCCCTTGGAAACTCTGTGTCTCTTGTCTCTCATGCTTTTGATTCTTGTGATGGTTATCATGCTTATTGTGATTGTTATGCATTGATATACTGTATATGTTATTCTCTCAGTAAAGATCCAAGAGTATTGTGAATTAATGCTCAAAATTTAACATATTCTTCACCTAATTAAACTACTGGATACTAATAGGAAAAGGTTCACCAGAGGGGTGGGAAGAACGAGGATCAAGTGACACAGGCAGATGAAATGAAGGTTCAAGTATATTCTGGGTTCGATCCCCAGTGGAGTCGCCAATTTTATTTCAAGACACTTCGTCTATGCATACAAGGACAAAGCTCTCTAGTCTAAATGTTATTGATCTAGAACAAAACACAACATAATACACGAACTTTCCTAAACTAACCAAATTACAAAGGATGGAAAGGAATTGATTACCTAGAAACCATAGTGATGTGTCCTTGCTTGATGTAGCCTTTGATCTTCAGCTGTCAAATAATATACAACAAACAAACAATAATAATATGCAATATTGATTAATCTAAACTAGTGTTCAAGGAAACTAATTCCAAATATTTGATACGAACAATGTTTATGGAAAGAGTATATATTATTGTAATGAAACAAGTACAAATGGAGAGATTACAACCACTCCTTGACGTCACAACTTCTTCCAACTAGCCTCTTGTCTCAAATATCCTACCTTGTTCCTACTAAAGAAAGGGAAATTAGCTCTAAGGAAATTTCAACATCACTTGGATACTCTCTTCTTCCTCCCCCATCCCATGAAGGTAAGCTTGCATTTATAGGCCAAAGAGGATAGTATAGGTTGAGGATCTCATGGATAAGTTTAGGGGATCATCCCAAAAGGATAGGGGGTTCGATTGACACCTATGCATATTTGTAGGGATAAGCCTCTACAGGAGCTTCATTCTAGAAGACTCTTGAAATTTCTGTTTCGTGCCCTTCAACAATCACCGATGCATCTTGTCAAAGAGAAACGTGCATCACTAAGGAATGACAGATGTTGAATAAAGGAAATTAGGGTCAGCAAAGCACTTTGTTAATGTGCAGAGTGCGTCATCAAGTGTCTGACACATATTGCAAAGGGGCAAGGTGCGTCGGCCTTCCAAAACTAGGAAAATGAAAGAAAAAACCCCTTCCTAAGTCATTTGGCACTTGGCACTTCAGGGATCATGGTTAATCCAAGGGTACACACCTCAATATCATGGCGATGACGAGATTTTGGTGTAACATACTGTCATTTTCTATTCATAGTTTGATATGCACTTCACATTACTACCATTTGCACGGGGGTTCACTAAGTGAACTTGTTACATAGCACGATCGTTCGCATGATATTAAAGAATATCCCTAATTTCACTAAATATTGGAAAATGTGTCCTAAAATTGTATTGTTGAACCCCCCCTCCAAATATTCCTTTTCAATTAAGAAAACCCCTAGTTTCACCATATTGTAGGTATCCATTTCTATCAACCCATTTTTAACACCCCCTTTATATCATATTATCAAGTTGTAACAAACAAGATCCCTAACACATCTTAGTATAAGCAAAAAAGATGCTAAATAAAATAATAGTATAATGCTAATAATGATCCCACTAAGATTGCAGGGGTGACTAATCAATTTGTAGCATTGGGTAGTGGAAGACCCAACGAAATAGTACTGGGAAGGAAAATTGTGTTGGCACGGGTCCAAAGCACACAAGTGCGGTACCACCAAGCGGAGAAAGGGTCATCGATAGGAACAAAGGACCGGTCGCGAAGTATAAAAGAGCCAATAAATGTAGAGTATTTGGTTAAGTTAGTTAGTAATGGGTCATTTGGAACATTTTGTACTGGCCAAGTGAGCCTATAAATAGGAGTATGATTGTAATCCTAAGGGAATCTTATCATCTATCTTTTGATGTATCTGTTTCGACACTTCTATCTTTTGTGGAGTAGTGTTTCACTCTGAGTTTGTACTGGTTGTGTGATATGGAGAATTCTGCGACGTATTGAACAGTTTGATGGATAATGAGAATGATCGATAATGTTATATCTCTATCTCTTTGTCTTGTTACCGTATGATTGAATGCAAGTATCACAGAGCTTGATGTTCTAATGAAATTGTAGTTATGTTATGTAGCGCAGATTCCTTAAGCATGTTTTGATAATTTGTTTAATTTGTTAGCTGTGAGATGATAATGTGTTGATGAGAATGAGGATAATGGTTAATAGGTTGATAATGTGATGTTTTGATGTGAATGTGAATCTTTGACTTATGTTTCGAATGAGTATGAGATAATGCATGTCTTCTTACAACTGCGGAAACTTGGTTCCTGCAGACCCCTAAGACATCTCGGGTGAGACTTCACTTGCTTTGTGGGTGTTGATGGAAAGGGTAAAACCTTTCTAGGCCGATGTTTAAGGGAGTCTGTGTCGATTTTTGTTGACAACAGTGCGAAGTGAACCCCTGTCGACAGAACTGTGTCAAAAAATGGTTCTATTTACGGTACTGTAGTGTGAATGGAGAGAGGTCATGTTGTGTCATTTGAAAAAGCCGGAGATCGAGGAGTGGTTCCACAAGAAGACGCAAGAATTTTCCAAGGAATAAAATCAGAACCCTGGATGGTTAGTAATCGATTAGTTGCAGAATTATATATACTCTGGTATCCATGAATTATTCTTCTGCAAGTTTCCTATACTGCTACATGAATGGTTGGCACAATTGACTTTTCAGAAAAAGAATTTCCAAGGAGGTGAGCCTGAACACTAGACCCCATAACTGATCCAGCAGTTGAAACGGGTGAACAACAAAGTGTCAAGGGTTGTTGAGGTTTGGGTAAACAATATTTTGGAAGGATACATCACTGAATTTGTTTTCGACACGATTAAGTCATACATCGACGTAGAAAGGAAATTTTTCAAGGGACCTAGAGGAAGGTATCTTTTGTTGCTAAAACTGTGGATCAAGATGAACTCCGACGAGTAAATCTCGGGTGTGCGGAGGCTATGGATACCGTGCAGATGCGGGTCTTATAGAATGATTCTGGGTAGATTGATATGAGCTACGATGAAATATTGAGGGAAGCTGCGAAAGACTGTGGTCTCCTACGAATTGGGGTGAGGTTCTGGACGGAGAAGAAGAGGAGGACTGAGATAGAGATAGAGTCTCCTAGTGCGACCGGAACAAAGAACTATGAAATGGGACCACAAGGGACTAATCGAACCTACTGTGACGAAGAGAACGACCAGGCTACCCCTGAACCCAAGGAAGGATAGACCCAAAGCTACAACGTAACCATAACCACGTGTATTATGCCAAACTTTGGAGGAAGAAATATAAGCTCTTCATAGGGTTGTCCTGCATTTGAGAACAACGGTAAGAGTAGTGGATCTACAAACACCAGTAGGAAACCAAGGATGACAGGCAATGGCGTAAATATTCCTCTTTTTCAGGGTAATGGGACCAAGGATCCCAAACAATACTGGTTCTTATGCGAAGCTGTGTGGACAGTGAAACAAGTCCAGGATGATGATGTTAAGAAGGGACAATTAGAGACGAACTTTAGGGTCTATGCACTGGATTGGTTCATGAAGTTTGTACAAGTACCTACATGGAGTCTGTAGAAAACCTTGGCACAAATCAGAGCAGGATTGATCCACAAATTTAGGAAACCAAAATCAGAGTCGTAGTATATCACAAAGTTAAAGGAAATAAATTAATTTCCTAATGAATCAGTATGCGAATTCGATCAGAGGTACAAAAATATGATGGCCAAAGTAAGTTTTGGAATGAGCCACATGCAACATAAAGAATGGTTCATTGCGGTATTGGTACCACACATTCGGATGCCACTAATGTAGTGGAAGATTGTATCCCAGGCAGAGGCACTGGAAATTATGATGAAGCTCTAGGCTTCGCTGGTTGGAAAAACGGGGATTAGCATGAACCAGATCCAAGCGCAACTAGAAAAATTGACTATCCAACTACAAGATATCAAGGAGGGGAAGGAATTAAATGGAGAAATATGGTACAGTCGATGCAAGTCTGAAGGACACCATAAGGATCAATGGCCAAAATTTTGTGACTACTTACAGTCTGGCACACTGAACCCACTCAGTCAAGGGGGAATTCCCTCATGTCGAATTTGTCAAACGAGGGGACATCGATCAGAAGAATGTGCCTACTTACAAAATATTGTGTTGAAACTAGATAACCTGTTTTGTAATTTCTATCGATCAGTTGATCATGAGGAGAAGGATTGTAGAGCATATGATTTGATCCAAGAGAGAACTGCGGATACATTTTTTATGAAGGGAGAGGAGCAACCTCCTTTAAAACCGAAACAACAATATAATCAACCGCAACCCCAATACAACTAGTTGCAGCCGCATTATAAGCAACCGCAACCTTAGTATAACCAACCACCGTTGTAGTACAACCAACCACAGTATCAACTACCGCAATATAATCATTAGCAGTACAATCAACCGTGAGGAGGATTCAGAGGAGGATTCCACGGAGGTCGCGGTGGAGGATTTGGTCGCGGAGGAGATTTTGGTTGAGTTCAAGGGTCGATTACGTGCTATAATTGTGTCAAGATTGGACATTATCATATGGATTGTACGAATCCAACTCTGCAGTGTACCTATTGCAGTGCAGCAGACCACAATGTCGAAGATTGTCCCTAGTTGATTGCGAAGTGGTAGACTAATAATGCGCCACAACCACAACCAAATGCAAATGTAAATCAGAATCATAACCCTAATCCAAATGTGTAGAAGATCTCAACGGAGATAAGAGGTTGACCCGTGAATGTCGCAGTGGTAACCAGAGGAGGAGTTGCGACAGGAGAAGATAGACCACTGCCTAGTGTCCAACCTGCAGCACAAAAACAAGTTCAATTTTATGCGAATGTAGAGAAGGAAACCTTTTTGGAAGTGCTATATGCGATGAGAAATAATAATACTAATTTTCCACCTATTATCCAGAAGGAACCTGTCTATGAGATGTCGCCAATATTTGATACAACAAATTCGCATAGGTTACCAGGGAAGGTTAGCACCCTGAGGAATTTCCTGGAAAGTTGTTTGACGTTGGCAAAGGATCAGGATGCACTAGCAGATATAGTTAGTTTATTGTATCAACGAGAGGAAGGGTGGCTAGATCAGATAGTGAACCAATTGTACAAGAAGAAGACAAGAAGAGAAATGAGGATGAATGCCTAGATTGGTGCATACGATGTCAATTCTATCATTTTGGACTTAGGATTGGATGTAAACATATTGACTAAGAAAACATGGGAGATGGTGGGGAAACTACAATTGGTATGGTCCCCTGTGTAGCTTTGATTGGAAAATAAGAGCAGGGTCACACCAATTGGTCGATTATCTCATATTCCTGTTGAAGTGGAAGGACTGGAGACTTACGCAGACTTCCATGTCATAGATATATTCAACTACACAATCCCATATACGATGTTGTTGGGAATATACTGGGAAATGGAGAATCAAGATGCCATCAAGTTTAAGAAGAGGACAATGTCTTTTGAAAACTACGACATGAGGGTGATCGCCCTGCTTGATCCAATGGAGGGGAAAAGGTATGTTGAACCAATGAGGGATGAATTTATAGAAGGATGGGACAATGTCTACAAATTTTCATAGGATTGCATCAATCCCACCGTGGACGGGGAATTTGGGTGTAAAAGTGTTAGTTCAGTATCGTCAGACTCTGACGAGGCGCTAGAAAACTGGCAGAACCGATTGCATGAGGTTTCATTTAGAAAATGCGCATGAATCAATCAGTCATTGAGATGGGTAGCGATGAAGATATGTGATTTTTCGACCTATGAAGGATTACCTAATCTGTCTATGTTCATTTTTGAATTCAAAGAAAATGTATCAGAACCACAGCAACTTCTTGCACTTGAAGAAGCACTGAAGGTTACTCTAGCAAGGTGGTCGGCTGCACACAAATCGTCGATAACGAGCTGGACACTATATCGACAATTGATGGAAGTCATATTTGGGGAGAAGGAATGTTACTATGGAAAGAAATACAATGGAAGGGGTGATCCAAGGGATTGTCTAGGAGAGTGTAAAAGTGCATGGGGAATGAGACCGAAGCAGGAATGGGTTCATGCGTTCATCCATACACTAGATGAAGTACCATGAAGCTAGTACATTACAGCAGAATTGCGACAAGGAAAAACTACATGGGAAGAATTGACCATTAGTTTCATCTAGACATTCAACTTCGCTGATGAGAATCCCTTCATCCACAATGCATTGCAGGAGATCCACGAAAAGGTACTTGAAACATTTCTGATAGAGAGACTAATGGGACTGCAATGGATTGCGACACCGAAAATGATGATGGAATGCTATAATGTGTTGGGAGGACCTGCCGACAAGGATGATCCTAGAGCCATCTATGTTCCAAAGTCGGAGGGAAGCCGTGATGTCGAAGCACCAGAGATGCCATTCAAAAAATTCCAACAACCGCTAAAAATCAAGAAGGTTATTATTGGGTCGAAGGAAAATCCCAAGTTCATTAGTATTGGATATTAATGGGATGATTCAACAATTGGAAAAGTTACTTATCTATTGCATGAGTTTCAAGACTTGTTCCCGACAAAATTTTTAGAAATGAAGGACATTTCCGGGGACCTAGGTGAAATGAAGATCCCTTTGAAACCTGAGATAGAGTGAATCCCAGGTATAAGGAGCGGGTGAAGGATGAGATAGAGTGAATTTTGGAAACAGGTATCATAGAACCTATCGAAGAATCAGAATGGATTATCCCAATGGTCATCCAAGATAAGAATATTGGTGAAATCTGGATTTGTGTCGATCTAAGGAAACTGAACGATGCATGCCTTCATGATCTATTCCCCATGCCATTCACTGATGAAGTACTGGAAGGTGTTGGAGGCCAAGAGATATATTCATTTATAGATGGATTTTCAGGATACCACCAGATAAATATCATGAAAGAAGATCAACATAAAACAACTTTCGTGACAGAATGGGGTTGATTTCAATACACAATGATGTATTTTGGTCTTAAAAATGCCCATGCGATCTTTTCAAGGTTGGTCATCACTGCATTTAAAGACTTCATTCACAAATTTCTGGTAGTGTATATGGGTTGGTTAAGGACCACGTTGCTAACCTAAGGTTGATGTTGGAAAGGTGTCGACAACATCAAATTTCGTTGAACTTAAAGAAGTGTATTTTCTGCGCACCATTTGGAATCCTACTGGGACACATTGTATGCAAGGAGGGGATGCTGGTCAACCCAGCGAATATTTCAATCATCATCGACTTACCACCACCAACAACAGTGAAGCAACTAAGGGAAATGTTGGGACATAATGAATATTACAGGAAGTTCATTAGGGGATATGCAACGATTACAACACTGGTGGAGAAGTTGTTAAAGAATGATGTGAAGTTCGAGTAGAACGACGAGTGCCAAAAGATCCTCAACATACTAAAGGCGAAGATGGTCACAACACCAATATTAGTCTTTCTCGATTGGAAGAAATAATTCAATGTCCATGTGGATGCATCGTTAGTAGCGCTAGGAGTGATATTGGCCCAGCCAGGAGAAGGGTCGATTGACCACCCGATCGCATTTGCGATCAGGAAGTTGTCCACTGCATAGAAGAATTATACGACGACAAAGAGAGAAGGTATGGTGATGGTATATGCACTGCATAAACTATTAACAAATTTGGTAAGTGGGAGCTGGCTAAATCCCTATCGGGATAGCCAGGAACACATTGACTGAAAAATAAATTGAGTCGACATGAAAAAAAAACTAAGTACATTGCGAAGTTTGGGAGTCTGTTGACAGCACTATGTCTGTCGATGGAACAACAACGAATTCCATAATAGCAACAATATTTGGGGCCTATCTACGTTCGACAAGGTACGAACAGGTCAGTTCGGGTAATAAATGCAGCAGTTAAGCTGCGATGGATGACAACGCAAGTGGATGGAGACACAATTAATGACCATTGAGTGCACAGGATTTGGTAAATCAACGAAGGATTCGGTAAAATCAATGGACGATTTGGAAATCATTGTCCAAGATCGACAAGATGGATGGGAAGTGGGAAATTGCAGTTATAAATACATACACAGATGGATAGTTTGACTCACTGTTCGTTACGAGAGCTATTGGAGAAATTGCAAAAGAAGAGTTAGAGTGAAGAGTGACAGTGAAGTTAGGAAGTCGCAATGGCACATTTCATATCCACCACAGGCACACAAGATGTGCTAAGGGCGAGGGCGAGCATCATCCAAGAACAAACAGAAATTGCATCACCATTTAGAAAGAAGAGAAGTTCCAGTCGGCTGGCGGATACCAACAGAAGGCCGAAAAGGGAGACTCGTAGTTCGGCACGGGCTACGACAGGAGAAGCGAGCACATCAAATGATACAGAATAATAAAGGATAGCAAGAGGATGGCAACATGTCCCAACAATAGTGGACATACCAAAGAAAATATATTCAAGAGATCAACATAACAAAGAATGGAATAGACTAATAGTCCAATAGTTAGTGGAATGCTTAGAAAAAGATGATAATTGCAGATGTTTGACACCACAGCTTCCAATCTACCAATTTTATATCATGTAAATACAAGTATATCCATAGAGAGCTCATGTTTTCTATAAGATTAATAAATTAAACTCCATAAAAATGAAAAATTGAAAACCTTTCGTGGATGGACTCCCCTGCCTTCCTATCAAAATAAACATCATTGATGTTTGAACCCAAATGAACATTGAAAAAATCCTCTTACTTTTCAATAACACGATATGATCATGTGCATAGCTTGGATTTGGGCCATTCACAAGATCCAATGAATTTCCTCCACTTCCTCTACATTTATTCTCGCAATCAAGGGAATTAACAACATTTACTTACCTTTTCTTGGGTTATATCTTGTCTTTTTTTTAATCTTTATAGGAGAGGGGAAAATATCCATTTTTAGGTTTCAAACATGCAATAGCTATAAAGATACACAAATGGTAAAACTTATATAATACCATTTCATGGTAACGATAATGCATAGGGTATGTAAATAAGGATTTATATTTTCACCTATGTTCATGTCAGTTTCAATACAATATTAAGATGGATGCCTTGCATATAAGAATTGAAATTACAATTATGAATGTGCCAAATATAACTCAATCTAACAACTATTCCTAACTGGCAATGTGAAAATATTAACGAAGAATACAAAATGTTGAAAGAAATAATTCGTCAAGAAACATTGATCTAGCTTTTCTTGGTTCCAATGAACCAAGAAAGTTTTACCTCACTTTTCTTGGTTGTCGTGGATCAAGGTTTAATCGAATCTTAATACCCACCTAAACCCCAACCTAAAAAATGAAGAGTTAGATCTTTTACTTTTACTTGAATGCCTACAATAAATACAATACAATTGGTCAAGTCTGTAACTCCCGATTAGCTACATCTCTTAACTTAAAGATGAAAAAAGTATAACATCAATTCAAACTAAGCCTAAATAAGATATGAAATGAGGATTGATCAAGGCCAATAATCCAAAGAGACTTCCATCGATATTATCATTGGTACACTATTATCATATTTATGCAAAACTTAGGATCAGAAGCAATATCAAATAAAAATGGAGGGTCCTTAAATTTTAGGTGGGTATGAATTAAGCCCATGATTTGGAGGTATGAATCCATCCCACAATTTAGAGTTTATTCCTCAGCACACCCAAATAAAATAACCCCCAATATTTATATTACTATGTCAAATTAAAAAAACCCATTGACCCCTTAATATGGGGAAATATATTTTTGGGGTTTTTAAGAGTATTCAAACCCCCAATATGAATAGACGTGATATGATATTGCCTCACTAGTGAACTCCCTGTGACTATTTGAGAATGAGGAAAAGGTTCCCAATCTGAGGAAGCCACACCTTTGCTCTTGACCAACTCTGGTTGTGGAGCACATCTATAAAGTATAATACATTCCAACTTTTATATCTAGTGTGGATTGTATTTTTTAGAATTAAGCACCTTTATATATATATTTATATATAGACATTATGTTTTTATATACTGATTTGATTCGCTGACATGTTGCTTCAGTTCCTGTCTCGCTTTTTCTATGTGCCCCCTGAATATTTAGAACTCATAGTTGAGAAGCAAAATAATTCAACAAACTTGGGTCAAAATGGTAAAATGATTCAACACTCCGAAAAATTAGCGAAAGGAAAAGTTGTGCTTGGTCCATCAGATAGTGAAAAAGTTTCCAAGGTCCTGAATCAAGAGGAAACATTGGCAGAAGCCTTTGCTACTTTGACAGAATGTCGGGATAACTTGGCACTATAATTTATGAGAACCCTAACGTTTGAATACTTTAATATTTTTTTACTGATTATGTTTTACCTTATTCAGTTTTGATGTTCTGTAGATACAATGTTAACTGGGGCTTACCTATTTGATATGAATTTATAGGTCCCGATGTATCGCTGCAAAGATTGACTCATGAAACAAAAAGAAGAATCAAATTAAGGTGGGTTTAATTCCACTAGTAGGTTACCATTTATGTTTCAGTTTATTTTAATGTATAGAATTCGCCATGTTATGAGTTCAACTCTTTGTTGGTTTCTCTTTGGTTGGAATTATTACCAAATTCCCTTTGTATTGCAAGCTTTCCTGAGAATGATTTCTACTGAAACCTATTTTTCGTAATCACATGCAAGATAACATTCCTATGAAGAATCAAATTAGTTCAATTCTTTGTTGGTTTCTCTTTGGTTGGAATTATTACCAAATTCCCTTTGTATTGCAAGCTTTCCTGAGAATGATTTCTACTGAAACCTATTTTTTGTAATCACATGCAAGATAGCATTCCTATGAAGACGAGGCAGTAGATATTCACATGCAAGCTAACATTCTTTTTCTCTAGAATTTATTTCCATGATTTCATATCATCTTGTTAGAGTTTTGTTTTTAAGGTAATATGCCATTTGTTAGGTTATGGTTTGGTGGCTGGAAAAGATAATGCTAGTCCATATTCAAACACTATATATGTAGAATGCTTGTGTGGAAGGAGGTGTTTCACCTCTCTAGTTGGCTTCCCAGCTGTACATATTTTCAAACACCAAATTGATCCAAGTGAAATGAAATTTAATAAAATACTTATTTTTTGCAGTCGCTATAAGATTTCTAATAAACGTTTGAAGCTTGTATACTTGATTTCCAATATTTTTTTAAGTTTGTATATGAAATTTGAGTGTATAGGCACACCCTGCACTGCAGTGGCTAACATTCTCACAACTTTGATCGGGGTAGTATTACTTTTGTCATGGGGTGTTGCACAGTTGGGATGGATCGCATGCCTGTATCCATAATTATCTTTGCTCTGGTATCATTGTATTATGCTCAATTACTTGTGGATTATTATAGGTATCTAGATCCAGTATTTGGGCCCATGAGAATCTATTGTTATTGGGATGCAATACAAGTAAATTTGGGTGCTATATCTATCCATGCTCAGATTGATTTATATTTTCTTTTTATATAAAAATAATCTAAAAATCTCAAGAATGCAATACAATTAATTTGGGTGTTATATTTATTCATGTTTAGATTGATTTTTTTAATAATAATAAAAATAATATTGTAATTTTATTGTGGAATCCTATATTAACACTAAATTGGCATATCAAAATACTAAAATTTTAAAATATTAATATGATATACAATTAGACCAACGTAATCATTTTGTCATTTTACTACTCAACACTAGTATGTTAGAATTGCAAACCCTTTCCAAAACCCAAAACTCATGGAATTTTAATGCCTTCGTGAAGTGTTCAGGTTTTCTGAAATTTTGTATCCTTCATGTTCATCAGCAAAAATGGCATCCTCACATATAATATTGTTCCCCATAGATGTAAACATTGTCTTGAGCACAACTTCTAGCTCAACCCTGACTTGATTGTAACAAAAAAATATCTAGAATGGAAATCCTTTCATTCCCTACAACCTTTTGCATCATCTAATCCATTTAAGATAAGGGTTAGTTTTATTTGAGAGAGTCCTTATTCAAATTTATGAATTCTACACACATTCTTATCTCTCCATTATTTTCTTACAAGTACGAGGTTAGCCACCCAAGCAGAATTCCTTGCGAGGATGATCTTTGCATCACACATCTTTTTGATTTATTTCTGAATAAGAATATATAGCAAGGGGTTCAATTGCCTTTGTTTCTACTTGAATGGATTGACATCATCTAAGAATACCATGTGCAACATGTTTAATGTGATACCTCATCTTGGTGTGAGAGGATTCTTGTGATACTTGGCCATGGTGCGAGATTGAATCAGTTTGTTTCCTACCTATATAGAGAGCCTCTTGACAGTAGTATCATTTTTTGAGAAGCAAAAAATAAGCATGTCGGGAAGCAATGAAACCAAACGTACCCAAGGAATACTTCACAAGGAAGATTTAAGAGTCCCATAGCGGTGTGTGACTTGGAATAATAGTAAGAGTATCATGGTGAACCTAATAAATGTGGAGTTACATGTCAACTCCTAGTTTGGATAGTTCAAAATTGAAAAATTAATTACCTAGTGTTTCCCTCTTGTTGACCACTAGATAGCTAATCTAGGTTGTTAAAAGTATTTACCCTTATCAACATGCTCACTATAGTTGGAACTTGGTGAAAGAAATGCTTATTCAGTACAAATATGATTTTTTTAAAAGTAAAATTTATTGCCTAGAAGTCTAGTTGCCTTGTAGTTGAAGAAAAAGTCTCATTTTATTCATTGCAAGTCAAAATGGTCTACCAATATGTTTGAGGATTGAGCATAAGGAAAGTTTCCCATCTACAAATTACTGTTTATATAGGAATACATGTTTATGAGAACTACAATATAAGTGAGATTCTATGCCAAAATATGTTCTTTTGTATTCCATTTTTATTTCCAGTCTCCAATTGGTGTTCTTGGATATTCCTCCCATCCCATCTTGAAGGAATCTAGGTGTATCTATGATTATTTCTGAGCCCCCTTGTTATCACTTAGATTTTCCCTTTGGTTGTAGAAGGATAAACCCCAAGGAAACTATTTCAAACCAATCTTTAGGAGGTAAATTAGCATTTTCCCTACCAGAGAGGGCTCTCTCAAAATATAATAAATGGATAAGGATATATAAAAAATAAACTGAGTTTTTAAAATGAATACTTGGTTGAAATGTAAACAAGAAACATTGGGCATGGAATCAAACTTAGGAATTATTGCACCAATAGATAAACAACAATAAAGATTTTCACAGATGAAAGGTAGCTGTCATATTATGATCAAAGCTTTTTGCAGGTGATTTAGAAAGAAAGAAAGTCAGTCCATCAATAATGGGAACCAGATTTTAGATGAATCCACTATCAACTTTAGAGAAAGAAGTGGATACACATATGCGATAAATCAAGGCATAAACATATGAATCTTAATTTATTTCAACGTTCATCTAAGCATAGAAGACATAACATAATGGAAGTATAATGAAGAAGATAAACATGCACATATAAGAAGAGAGAAATACAGATTGTAATAATAATCAACACATGAATCTCTGATTCTGTAAAAAATGTTATTTCCTATGTGGTTTTTTATATCAAAAATATCAACTCGATACAAGAGTTCTTGTCTCTCAAAAAGTTTCCAACCCTTTCAAAAATGACTTTCATTGTCTTTTATACAAAAATTTCTTGAAGTAAGACCTAACTGCTTCTTTTAACTAAAAACTGAAATAACTTAACTAAACTTGCCAAATGTCTTTTAATCAAAGTCATAAAAATATTACAAATTTCTTTAAAATAACAATATTTTTGAGTCTTCACTTGACGTAGGATCCAACAGCTGTTTTTAAGAATGAATTGTGTACTTCGTTTTCTTGTATCTCTCCACACTTGTCCACTGATCAGCAGTTGGAAGATCGTATCTCACCATTTCTTTTACCATAACTCTCTTTTCAATGCGATCTGCAAGGGAAATTTGTGGAAGTCTTTCACCAATTGAGACCAACTTGTTTAGAATTTCAAAATCTTCTGCGATCTTTTCCATTAAAATTTTCCCTGTAAGCAAATGACTTAGATGTTGAAACTTCCCATGATCCATCCTTATATTGAATAATAATTTTTTATATTCATCTTGGGAAATTAACTCCTGATTTTCATCCCAGAATGCAAGTAATCCCTTCTCAACCAATTTTTCAAACTGTTTTTTGAACTCTGTTACTCATCTACTCATTGCTCCAGCTTTGGCTTCCACATTCTTGACGTGTGCATGCTTTCCAAAAATTCTTCTTGCTGTTGTGATTGCTGTAATCCTGTTCTTAATACCTGAGGCCTTTAGATCTTCTTCTGTTAAACTATTCAGAAAGGTGATTGCATTCTATGCTGTCTCCTTGGGTTTCCTGTTCAGATTTTCTCTTATTGCAGTACAACTTGTAACAGCATCTTTAGCTACTTTTTCCTTTACTCTCATAAAATCCAAATATGGTCTAATATTTTCAGCTTCTTTAATGATTAAGTCCCATACCATGTTCTTACATCCCTGCATAACTGCTTGCCCTGTCACCTGATGTGCCATATTTTTGTTAGTTTCAATCAATTCCCTATATTTGTCTTGTAAGGATTTTGTTTCTTCGTCTTTTTTCTCACTTTATTCTTTCAATCTCTGATCTTCTTCTCTTAACTCATTAATCTGGACATCCTTTAAACTAATTTGGGACATAGCCTGTAAAATACTATCAACATTATTTCCATCTCCATTTGGACTTATACTTGTTTGTTGCTGGCTTAAATTTGACAAATTATTTTTCAAATCATTAATTTGATTTCTCAAGCTTATTTTTCTTTTTCCCAGCTAGCTTCTCTTTCATCAAATTTCAATAATTATGCTTTGCTATCATTGACTTCTTTAGACAAAGCTTCTTTTTCTTGCTCTAGCTTTGTTTCTTCGGGAGCTTGAATCAACTAAGTATTTGGAATCTTCATCTTTTTTCTGTAATACTTCAATCAAATTATCTTTTTCTATCAACAATTGTTTGTTTGCTTTACCTCCACCATCGCTTGCAACTAAGTCAAATTGTAATTTTTTGACCTGTTGTTGGAAAACTTTATTCTCAAGTCTTTATTTCTTCAATTGACCTTCCATTTTATTTACAACACTTTCCAGTTTAGCAACTTTCAATGTTGCTTCCCCAAAATATTCATATATCACCTCTCCATGAATTTTCTTATGCAATTGGATCTTGTCTGGTACTGGTATTTTCTTCAAATTGACCTTTATCTCAGTCATTTTATCTTCTGTTGATACTACCAAGTTTAAAGTGTTCTCTTTTATATCCCTGCTTGTTATTAAGGAAGTCTCTGAATTTGATAAATCTCTGATTGTTGGCAGTAAATTGTAAAGCTTTTGGGCAGAGGCTTGCTTATTTTGTCCATAATGTTTATACAGGTCAAGCCTAGATTGAAATTTATTTACATCACCACTCTCTTTAACTTCTTGAAATTTATATTCTTGTATTTGGACTTCTAGAACTAAAGACTTTTCTTCTTCAAATCTTTCACTGTCTTCTGAAATAACCAGTTTGTATTGTGTTTCCATCTTAAGCCTTTTGTATTCATTTCCTCCTTCACTATCTGCATCTATAATCTCCCGTGAATCTCTTTTTCTTCCAATTTCCAAAGTTTCTGGTACTTGATCTTCTTCTATTGTCAATTCTGTCAAAATAAGATCTCCCACTTGTGAATTTATAATTTCTTCATCGCCAGGTTCATAACGAATTAAATTTCGTCCTTTTAGCAATCCTTTTGTTTCTTTATGCTCAAAATCCTTCATATTATTTTTCTTCTTCCTCTCAGAGATGATATGTAAAGGATCATATTCAATTGGTACATCCTTCTTAAACTCCATATTCTCCAATAAATTTTCCACATCTAAAAGAGCATCTTTGATTTTTATAATGAACGGGCCTACTTTCCATGGGTATTTTAAATTAGAACCCTTTTTAAACTTTAAGAATTGCTCGTCTTCTAAAGTCAATTTCTGTCTGATGAATTCGAGAGCGAAAATTCTCAGAGTTAAGAAGGCAGGTAATATATATGGTTCATGAACAAAACCATATAATCTAATCACTGTGAAATCCTTCAATAAAAACCAATCATCTACTACTACTTCATTTTTCAATTGCATCAAAGACTCCATTTCAGGTAAAACCCTTGGTAAATCTTCTCCAAAAATCACTTTATATACCGCAGATATAATATAATTCATGTAATTGAATACATTATCTTCTAAGGTATCTGTGTAGAGTATTTGTGAGAACTGTAAATCTTCTATGCTGCTAAACATAACCATCTTCATTAACTGCGCCTGAAACCTAAGATGTCGTGTATTGGAGAAACTACTCAACTGTGAATGAATTTTATTTGCTAAAAAGTCTTCGAATTTGAGGCACGGCATCGAATCATTCTTAGTTCCTGGTGAACTGATACTAATTCTGAATAATAAAATCAATTGCAATTCTGTCACCCACATATCTGTATCTAAACCTAAAAACTGAGCTATTAAAGAAAGGACCAATTGGGTATTGTCATTGAAGAAATTTATATCCAAAGGTTATGGGGTATTCTCAGCTTCCAAGTCAGGTTTAATATAGGTCGTTAAAAAGGCTAGTCGGTTCTCAGAAGAAGACTGTCTATATGCAGCAATAACAGACTCCTCGGAAAAAATCTCGGACTCAAGTACTTGGGACGGAGGGATTCCAAAAGAATTGCTAATGATAGACGAATTTATGGTGCAAACAATTTTAGACTTCTGGGAATTCATAATAACTCGTTGCGGTTCAGAATAATTGGACTCACACCATGATACAAACTCAGGGAAGGGAATAATTTGGTCAATGCAGAAAAGGATGAAGGACGACTGAAACACTCTATGCACATCTAGACCTTCCTTAAGCAAATCTTTCAATCTTATCTTAATTTCGGGTACAGGAAACCGAACTTCTGTATCAAATACATCAAAATACCTATCTTCCAGAGCAACTTTAACCCTAACATTTCTAGAAACTGGTTCTTCGTCCATTTTCTTGTTATAAATAGACTTAGATTACTAATAGCAGCAATTATAAGGTCCTACCTATCACCGAGAATCTCTGAGAATGAATTTTCCTATTGTCTCCTTCGTCTTCCACACATCCAAAAACTTCTGACTCCGACAGGTCCGAGGAACAAATGTCAACTTTTCATGCCAATTGTTATATATATAACTCTTTTTCTCTTATCCTTCGATCTTCTTTTCCATCTTTCAACCTTTTTTATTCGTTGATTTCTCGTTCATCAATCATAGCCGTCATATTTGATGTCCTTTTAATGCTTTACAATATGTCTTCGCCAACCGTCAGATGATCTTCCATGCTTTAATCTCCACCGTCAATTATTAGCACCATATATCTACAAAGCGGTGTCGCGATTTTCTAAAGTGGTTCCCATTACCACTTATCCCCCTTGCGACAGAACCTAGTGCCGGAACCTGTTAGGTGGTATGGTTTTCCGCAACCACCTACATCTTCTAAACATCGTGCATCTTCCCGATGCGTCAATCATCCAGGACCATCGATCAACCATAAGACAATCTGGACCACTCTTTTCTTTGCTGCATTCGTACCTTTTCAAAACTTTGACATTTTAACCACAGGATCTTCCTTGGTTCATCTTAGCGGTCCACGTGGTCAGTAACACACCCTTTTTACTTTGGCGGTATCACATCCTATCCAGCTAGCTTTGCATACCACCTTTCCCATTTGCGACATCTTCTGACTACGACGTGTGGCACTTTGCTTTCCCTTTCGCAACCACCTACATCCTTTTACTCCCACGCATCTTGGATATGCAACAACAAGTAAAGACCGTTGATCTTCTATTCACGCCCAATCAACGATACAACACACGCCATATTTAGCATTCACATATTTTATCTTCGGACTATAGTCTTTTGCTTCTTTTTACTCATTTTGGTCGCATTTTCATTCTTCCCTTTGCAATTTCTTTGGTTTTCTTCTTGATCTTTTCCTTTTACAACTTTTGTTCATACCTTAGCAAATTTTCATGAAAACCAAAGGCATCTCAATCTTTTTCAAGGAAATTTTCAAAATATCTATCTATTACACATCAGTACTTTGAGCTAAAAAAACTAGGTGCTAACACCTCTCAACTTCTAACTCTGAAATCTTCAGCATCCTCACATATTGTAGGTCCTCTTATTTTTGTTAAATTATTACTTGTTTCTCCAATATTATGGGCATAGACATACAATGGCTCTCTCTCATGATTCCTAAAAGGTCCACCATTTCCTTCTTTGCCTGAATTTTACCTATTTACATCGTTGAAACCTTAGAATCATCGATTTTCTTGTTGAAAATTGACTTAGGGATTAATAACATGTCGATTGTTTATTACTCAGACTGTAGTCACTTACATAGATCAAATGGGACTTTTATGTTTTGGAAAAAATATTTATATGCCCAAAATTATTGTTTAAATGAGAAATAACTTTGCTAAAGGAAACAAAAACATTATTAACTTTTGTTCCAAATCATGACTAGAAAAAAGTTTATGGTTTTTTATATCAATTGTTCCAATGGATTTAGTTGGATAGGTATTCTCTCTTTCAAGTTCAACATCTTGATAATGAGCTCCACCCCTACACTTTCCATATTGTCTACAATAGTTTTTACAGAGTTCTTATGCTCCTTTTCCATGGTCACAGTACTAGTATGCATTGATATTTGACAAACTACTTGGAACTCATATTGTGTTAGTTTTCTCTGTTCTACTAAGCATGCCTATTGCTAAAGAATGATGTTGGCTTCACCATATGTTCAAGAAAATAAAAATGTTTATTAATTGTATATTTAGATGGGAAACCACTGGAGAGGAAATATATTGAGAAGGATTTTTCACCATATATTCATCAACTACTTAAAGAATCGAAATGGACATTTCTTACACAAGAGGTACCTTCATATAGACACTTTGTATGTTTTCTTGAGAAAATTTATGTGTTTGGTATATGATTACTTAGATTAGAATTTCACTCTACAACTTTGTATATTTGTGTTGTTTCAAGAATTTTGTTAATATGGCAGGAACATCCTTATTTAAAATAGCCATGGTACTCCTTACATCCTTGGATGCAATATGATGGCCTCTATTCATGTGTGCTTGCAAAAAAAAATTTATATCCCATATATCCTCTCATATTCCTTGCTACAATAGTTGTGGTAGAGATATTTCCTGATTTAGTCCATAGGTTTCAAAGGTTTCAAGTAGTGCATGAAGAATTGACTTGTGTCAAGGTAAACTTTGGTTCTTCCTTGCTATATCTTTCATCTTCTTATTGTGTTTAATAATTGTGATCCTTTTTCAAATGTTTTATATGTAGCACTTGTTAGGCATGATTTTACACTATCATTTGTTAGAACTTACCATTAATATTTTGGCTGGTAAATGGGAGCATTTTTCAAAATTTCTTAGGCCTCTCATGATGGTTCTTATCTTGGCGCTTTTCCATAGTTGAACCATAGCATTGTTTTATGGGTATTCTTCTCCTATGGATGCGTATAAACACCTGGATAGTTTGAAAAATGTTCCCAATTGTAAGAAGAAACATTCTTGTACTTGAATGTTTCTCAACTCATTCACATAAAAAATATGAGGCATATTCATTTATATATATGTTCAAGATGTGCATGGCTCTTCTGTATAAGAGGACTAATCAAATGTCTATGAAAAATTGGTGTTTTATCATCTATGATCAACACTTATTCTTCATGGACAAGAATTGAATGATTTTTTATGAAAGTGTCGATATGCTTATTCTAAGTGATTTCAAACAACTTATGTAGTTAGTAGAAATCATGGCATGCACTGATTTCATGGTGTATCTATATCCTTCTGTGATTCTCATGCCCATCTGTGAATTGGACATACAATTAAATTTATGTTTTCAACTGTAATTAATGACTTCTATTTCTATTTGGTTGTTCCCCGAAGTTGAATTAATTGCTTGATTACAGATTGAAGCTCACAACAATTCCACTATTAGAGCTATTGAATTTTCAATTTTCATGTTATATATATATGGCATTTCCATGTATCTGTAGCTATCATCTGATTGTCTTGCTCAACAATGATTATATTACTGTTGAAGCATAAATTTCTAGGCATTGCATTGTTCCTCCAACAAAGCATAATCATTAGTGATATGGGCATGGAATAAATATTCACCATCTGGAAGACAAATGCACAAAACTTGTCCTTGCACCAGAGCAGCTTCAAGGATCATCCTAGTGCATCGGCTACAATAACATATAAAAAAACTGGCTAGGGGGAATCCATGCTTAAGCGATCATTGTGGCACAATGATGCTGAAATGTTGGAAAGATGAAACAGAGAATCATTTTTTAATAGAAATTATCATTCCAAAGGAACGCATTATGGATGTGGACTTCTCAGATAAATATTAGTGCACTGCACTATAGACAATTTGAATTCCAATTGTCTATTTTTTTGCACTTGATGTGTCACATACCAAACTTTGTTATTTTTGTTGCCATAAACCTAAATTTCATGATTTTGAATTTCCTTTAGTTGCAAATTATCATACAATGTAAATTTGTTTATTCCGATAAGTCCTTCTCAGCAAGTGAATGTTCTTGCTTCATTCCATGTGGATAGAGATTGGATTTTCTATTGAAGAAGAATAGAAATTTGGGAACAATTTTTTTGGTGTGAAATTTGATTATTCTATTTAATTAAGGGTGCTAGCTCAATGGAAGAGCACCTTCCTTACAGGAAGGAGGTTGGTGGTTCGATTCCTTCATGCCCTATCTACATAAATCAATGACTAATTAAATGACTAGTTAACATCAATCAAATGAATAAATAAATTACCAGTTAACAACAATCAATGACTAAATAGATGACCAGTTAACTGCACTTAATGACTAACTAAATGACCAGTTAACTGTAATCAATGACTAAATAAATGACCATTTAATAGTAATCAATGACTAAAGATATGACTAGTTAACTGCAATCAATGACTAAATAAATGACCAGATAATAGTAATCAATGACTAAATAATTGACCAATTAACAACAATCAATAACTAAAACAATGACTAAATATATGACCAAACTGATTAATAAGAACAACCAATAAATGACTAAAAAAAATTAGTCACGTATTTAGCCGCATTATAAGTGACTGGAAATAAATGACTATTAGTCATGTGACTAAATTTATTCATTTATATGCAATTTTTAGTAGTTTTTTAGTCATATATCTCACTTTTTCTACCAGTGTTTAGTATCCATCAAATAGATGATAAGAAAAAAAATTCATTTGTCTGGATGAAATTAGAAGGCCATGCATTAACCTAGTCGAAAAACCACATGGAGGCACTTAGGCTAGAGGGTTATACACTAGTAACTAAGTGGGAGGATTTGAAAACCCTCATTAAGTCCCATTTCTACCATATCGGGTATGTAGAGGACCAGTGGGTTTATTGGAATTACTTCAAGAAAAAGAAAGGGAAGAATGTGCAATAATACACCATCGAATTCAAGAAGATGGATATCATGATGGGTATCTTACCCAAGAACCTAGATATAATCAATTATCTAGTGGGTCTACATATTCATTTAAAAATAAAGTGTTTCTCTTCAAGCCCATGACAAATGATTAGGCTTATGTGCAAGCACAATACTTGGAAAATATATAGGCCACAAGAAAGGACAACCAAGTGATTATGAACAGAAAGAGAACCAATATGCTTCCAACGAGGGGAAGAAGAAGTGGAAGGGAAAAGATAAGAAGAATAGAACCACGAAACATCAATGCAAGAATCCTAAAAACCATTGTAACATCGATGGTCACCATGAAGAAAAAATTTGGAAGCTAAAACAAGATTTGAACCCTAAGAACCACAAGAAGGATGATAAGATCAAGAACCTTGTTGAAGGAGCCTAGTCGACTTGCCGACTAGGTCCTCTGACCAACTGTGGTCGGGTCGATCTAGTCAGTCGATTAATTTTATCTCTGTTAATACAAAGGCTTGTTGCTACTGTCCCAATTACTCTTGACCTTGTTCTTGTATTTTATATGCTCATGTGATCTTATATATATATATATATATATGATGTACTATTGGTAATATATATGATCCCTAAGACTACAACATCGGTTCTGTTGCCGGTAGTACGTAATCATGATGAAATAACGAGCACATTTAGATGTTAAGCGAAAGAGATATTTGAGAGAGGTTGAACAAGAAAATAACAAATTATATCCAGAATTTTTCAAGGCGGAACAAGCTAACAATTGCACAGGAAAGGGAAAATTTCTTCACTAAGTCCCATGAAAATTTCATAGAGGCCGTGCCTCGTGAAATAAAGAAATTCTTGGACATCGTTCATGGCCAAACTGAACACTTAGAATGAAATACTTCTAATGCATAATATTTACAACGGACGGAGAACGAATTTATATGAATGGCTCGAGAAGATATGCGAATATTTTTGTGAAGAACAAGCTATCGAAGAGAGATCATCTATTGATGAAGTCCGATGAAAATTCTACACTGACCTTCATGAAGGATTCTTGTGTTCTATACCGAGCTTGCTATATAATTTTTTGATTGAAAAAGGTTCCAAACACATAGTTGAGCCACGACCGTCGTTAATCAAAACTGCTTCATTAGATTGGAAGAAACAACAAAAAGAGTGTGAGCGTTTTGTTAATGAACGACAGTGGGAATATTTCTTAAGTAAATAAAGACCATTGTTGAGCTCACCTTATTCAAACAATAAGGGTCGGGTCTACAATGGGGGGGTATCTGACCATGTGTTATGAATAAAAGAATGAGGCTAGTCAATGAAAGAAGAAAAGAATGAAGGCCTGCAAAAATTTGAGTCCACTTAGACAAAATAAGTACCCAGCAGCTCACAAGAAAATAACAGATATACAGAAAATAGAATGAGAAAATAGGTACAGATGACGAGAGAAACTGAAATATATTTCTATTCCATTACGTACAAAAATAAGTATAAAGAAGATGGGTGAGATCATCGAACAACCAAAATTCCTTCCTGAGTCAAATGAAATTCAACCATATGAGAGAGAAGGTGGGGTGTTGATACCCGAAGACCGCTCACACGCAATGGTGTTAACCCCACAAACGTTGTGTATTACTATCCCGGATTAATCGACCCCATTCAACTTTGTACCCATGATAATGACGACTAGGTTGACCATTAGACAAATAGTCGAGTGCAACATGGGACTCGAACCGGGCGATAGGAGCATATGGAATCAACTATACCAGTGTGGAATAATTGCAGATAGGTTGATGATTCAGTGCCCAGAACATGGTAACTATATTACTTTCACACCTAAATTCAGAAGACACTCTTTTAACTTGTTTTATTCAGAACATATGGTGGTACCCCCCCTACCAGCAACATTATTGATTGAAGTGATCAAACCATCAGAGAGTCAACATAGTAATGAGGGGTCTATAGAAGAAGTAAGTTTGTCATGGCATCGATCAAAATCACAAGAAGTCAACAGTAAGTGTCAAACAATAAGTTAGTCAGTTAGCCAATCTGCCTTGGTAAGTATTAAAAATTGTAATTCTAGCAATATGGCTTATCATCTTCCAGTTAATTCTCCTATTTTTTATGGGGATGGTGACCCTAAGAAACACTAGTTTTTATGTGAATCCCTTTGGAAAGCTAACCTTATTGATGATGAGAACCAACAGATTGCACAGTTTGCAGGAGGACTTAAAAATAGAGCATTTACATGGTACATGAACTTTCTTAAAGAAGGTCCAAAGGAAAAACGACAAATAAAAGATAACTTTCTAGAATTCTTCGAAACCGATGACACCAAGCACCTGCCTGGACATAAGTTAAATTATATCAAGAAAACAATAGAAGAATCTATACGAGAATACGACGGGATATTTAAATATTTTCTCAATCAAATTCCATATAAGATGGACCCTGTACTAGTGATCCAATTTTTTTTTGAAGGCTACAAATGAACAAATATACAGTTTATGACAACATCTTGAAGAAATATTTGAGAGTCGAATCGAATTCAGATTATTCGACTGGACCTATCGACAAAAAACTTGAATAAAAAATTGAAACTATATATAAATCACTACAACATCTTACATTGAGGCGCAATGACATATGGTGTACCACATGCTCTAAAGAAGGACATACTAGAGACACCTTCCCCTATGATGAAATAAGAAGGTACCACAATTACTGCAATTCATACCAATAGGAAACGAAACAATTGGAAGAGATCCCAGAAGAGAGAAAGCCAAAAAACTTACAGACGGTACAGACGACATATTTTTTCAATATCTGTGAAATATTCAAGCGTCACTCAACTACAGACTACCCATACAACGTCGACAACGTAAATCCAAAATGGTGTGAAATTTTCTGACCAACACAACATTTGACCACATAATGCATAAAGAATTTAAAGACTAAATAAAACTACCACATGGTATATCAGACACAAACGGTCGAGTAGAAAGGTCGGGATGGTCGTAACAACGACTAGCGCAACAATGGAAACTATAAACAAGGAGGATACAATGGTCTTGGAAGAAATAAAAATCGATGATACCGAACACCAGTATAACCATGCATGTCATCCACATACAATAAAAATACAATATATCTTCCATTATCTAGCCTCTTGAAATAAACACAGTGGTCAGAATGACATCTACTATAACCATGTTCTGTCATAAACCTGTCAAATTTCAAATACCATTGCCTTAGAGATTTCTTTAAGCCATACAAGCTCTTCTTGAATCGGCATACTAAATTCTCCTTCCCTTTGACCTCATACCCCTGTGGCTGCTGCATATAAATATCTTCCTCCAAATTCCCATGGATAAAATTTGTTTTTACATCTAACTGTTCAAGATGCAAATATTCTACTGCCACTAGACTTAAAATAGTTCTAATTGAAGTCATTTTAACAACGAGAGAAAATATTTCATCAAAATCTATACCTTTCTTCTGTGTAAACCCCTTTACAACAAGTTTGGCCTTGTACCACTTCTTTCAGCCATCTTTTTCCTTCAACCTGTAAACCCATTTATTCTACAATGTGCTTTTACTAGCAAGCAACTGAATCAAATCCCAATTTTGGTTTCCAACCAATGAGTCCATCTCCTCATTCATGCCTTGCTCCCATTTCTTTCTAATTTCCACCTACATTGCTTCTTCATAACATTCTAGTTCACTAGAATCAGTCATCAATAAATAGTACATTGAATGAGAGTATTGTTCAGGGGGGTTACTTAACCTGGTATTTCTTCTAACACTTGCAGGAGTTTGAGGTACCTACTGCTGTTCTTGTTTTTCCAACACCTTTGGAACTTCATTTTCTTTTATTTCATCAAACACTATGTACTCTGTTTTCATTTTCCTGTTTCTTTCCCTACAGCTGATATTTATACATGACATTTTCATTGAATACCACATCTCTACTCCTAATGGTTTTGTTATTTTCATAATCCCATAAGCAATAACCAAAATCATCAACCTTGTATCCAATAAAGGTACATTTCTTGGATTTAGCCTCAAGCTTTGTTCTATTTTCTTTATCAATATTGACAAATGCTTCACAACCAAAAGTTCTAAAAAATGAGGAGTTTATCTTTTTACATGTCCATTCCTCCTCTGGAACTATCCAAAACGCTTGAAGGCCCTCTATTTATTAAGTAAACAACAGTATCTACAGTATCTACCCAAAAATGTAAGGGAAACCCTACATGCTCCATGATTATTCTATTCATCATTTCTGACACACCATTTTCTTTTGGTGTTCCTAGGATTGTCTTCTCTCTATGAATCCCATGGTATGAATAGTAACTATCAAACTCATTGCCATAGTATTCCCCTTCATTATCATATCTGAGACACTTCAACCTTTTTCCTATCTCATTCTCAACGAAAGATTTCCATTTATTAAAACAAACACATCATATTTCTGTCTAATGCAATGAACCCAAGTTTTTCTAGTTGCATCATCAATAAAAGTAACATAATAAGGAGAGCCACGAAGATATTGTACCCAATCCGGTCCCCATCCATCTGGATGCACAAGCTCTAACGTTTCACTCTTCTTATGTTTCCCGACCCCGAGAAATCTGAATCTCTTATGTTTTACATAAACACAGTTCTCACGGAATTCCAAACTTACCTGCTTCAGATATGGTAGCAACTTCCTTGAGTGGAGAATTTGCATCCCCTTCTCACTCATGTGGCCAATCCTATGATGCCACAATGTCACATCTATTCCTGTGGAAGCTAAAGAGATAGAACAGTCAATATTATGAGGACAGAAATACAACGTACCTATCCTGTCTCATTTTTCTATCATCATTGATCCTTTAGTGATCTTCCACCACGTTTCTCCAAATGCAAATAAACAACCACCATCTCCCAACTTCCCTGTTGAGATCATATTTCTTTTCATAGCAGGAATATGCCTTACATATTTCAGTATCCATTCACCTCCATTCTTTAACTTTATCTGTACATTACCCATTCCAACAATTTTACATGGTTCATCATCACCCAATAAAACATGTCCAAAATCACCTTGAACATAATCATGAAATAATTTCCTATGGCGTGTAGCATGACATGAAGCCCCTGAATCTACTACCTAATAATCACTAGTATTATCTAATGCAAGAATCAAAGCATCTTGTAACACATCACCTACTACATTTGCTTCCTGAGTTGTCTCTTGTTGTCCATCTCCTTTCTTCTTTACAGATCTACAGTCTTTCTTCAGATGTCCTTTCTTTCCACAGTTCCAACACACTATTTTTCCTAGTCTAAACGTGGATCTGTCCTTCCTGGACTTGCTACCATTACCTAGTCTCTTTCTTCTCTCCCTTTTTCTTCCCTTTCTCTCCATGGTCAATGCATTACCTAATGTCTCACTTGTTCTTTTCCTTCTCATTTCCTTTCTAAGAATAACACCAACAACATCATCAAATTTCAAAGTACTTGAACCAGAGATAGAGTTACATACAGCCATGACCAAGCCATTCCAACTTTCTGGCAATGAGCACAATATTAGAAGAGCTCTAACCTCATCATCAAAGTTCACTTTTACAGAACTTAGTTGATTTGTAACCGTATTAAATTCATTTAAATTATCGACAATAGATCCACCTTCTGACATTTTTATATTAAATAAACGCTTCATTAGAAATACCTTATTGGAGGCCGAGGGTTTTTCATACAGTTTACCTAATGCACTCATCAAACCCTCCATTGTCTTTTATTTTGAGATATTGAAAGCCACCAACGAATCCAAGCACAACTGTATTGTTCCCGGTGCCTTTCTGTCAAGAACCTCTCATTCTTAGTCCTTCATAGTCGTTGATTGTTTTTCTTTTCCTCCCAACGGTAGGAATAGATCCTTATGATATAGATAGTCCTCCATTTTCATCTTCCATAACTGGTAGTTTTGGCTGTTAAATTTCATGACCTTAAACTTTCCTTCTTCCGCCATTTCTCCCACTCGAACCAGGAACCCTTCTTTTCTACGAGTTTATCTGCCAAATAGACCTTTGGCTTTGATACCAATTGTTAAAAAAACATGATCAAAAATAAATAACAATAAACAAGATGCAAATATAAATCACATAAACACAATACAAGAAAGACACCAATATACTTGGTTCACCCAATATGGGCTACGTCCATGGAGAAATTACCGGTCCTTTTATTATATCATCCAACAAATGAAGGGATACAACCTACAGCACATCCGCTGCAACTTCCTCTTCATTCTCTCTAAGTCTCTCTTATAGAATCACAGAGATATTTACAATACTACATTTCACATCCGTATTACAATGTCTTCCTTTTAAAGGGAAATTACCATGGGAAAATACCACATGATACCCAATACCATGGGCCTGTAAACTGTTGGCCAACAAACAACCCAAAAAATGCTTTCGGGGGCGCTGCCCAGGGACCCCCATGGGGGGGGGAGTCCCCCCCACACCCCCTGCTAGGATGAGCGTACAGTCCACCTGCACAGCATATAAAAATTGGGGTACAAACATGGATGAACAACAACATCTATGAATCAGGAATATCAGGATCCATAACCAACACCTTGGCACCTCATAGCTAACATGATCATGGTACCCACGATAAATAAATTACATGTAAAGCTAGCTTAGGTAGTTACACACAAGATGCAAGGGTGTCAGAAGATTAATGACCTGGATCACTCCAGTCCCTTAAAATTGCTTAGGAATTAACTAAAATGCATGAGCCTGAAGTGAAAACATCATCTGCACATGGAAATTTCTCATGCTTTTAGGCTCCCCTCGATAGGATTTCGGAACCATCTATGCCACAAGCTTGAAATTACTTACCAGAAGTGGTAGGGCCCACAGTAGTTTATGTATTGGTCGATAAATCGATTGCATTTAAGTATGGGAGGTATTCACAATCCAACATATGATCTAGCATTTTTGGGATCATCTTCATAGTGTAATTTATAAATTGATGACTGATATCCCATGAGTATAGTTGCAATTGGCCAATTTCTCATGGTTTTGAATAGTCCACTTAACACTCATTGCATCAGGTGATGCTCACAGGGGTGAAGAAGTGGGATTGAGACTAGAGAAATGAATCACATAGCATCAATCATCACTTATGAGGCTTGCACCCGGTAACCAAGACTTCCCAAGAGGTCACCTATCCCAAGAATCCTCTGGAAGTGATGATTGATGCTATGCGATTATTTTTGCTAGTCTTAATTTGTACCACTCAAACAGAATGGATAGTCGATTCTAGTTGTACTCATCATATGGATAAATATGTTTCTCCATTCTCTTCCTTTAGTGGAGCTCCAAAATAGAATATTCATGTTGATAATGATTATCATCTCATAGTTACTAGAAGTGATGATGTTGAATGCAAGCATGTTTGAATATCCAATTTCTATCATGTGCTTAGCTAGAGTGCTAATTTGTTGTCTGTTTCTCAACTTACACAGACCAAAAAGACTATTGTGTTTTGGTAAGATCACTTTATCGTAAAGGATCTAAGGCTTGGAGAGAAACTGTTTCTTTAGTATTTTAGATCCCAAAGATGGACTTTACAAGTTCTGTGATTCTCCTCGACTGATTGGACCAACTAGACCAATGGCACTCATTGCTCAGATCGACGACAGAAGTCGAATATGGAATGAATGACCTGGGAACCTAAACTTTCAGAGTTTGAAGATGATGGCAACAAATAATACGGTTACCGGTCTCCCAAATACTGTTCCACCTTATGGATTTTGTAGAGTATGTGTACTTGAAAAGCATCATCAGGAACCCTTTAATTTCGGGAAATCATGGCGGACACAAAACCGATTGGAACTTGTTCATAGTGATCTATATTGCATGAAAAAACCTTCATTAGAAGGTGCTAAATATATTTTGACCTTCATTAATGATTTATCTAGATATACATGGGTATATTTCTTGAAGAATAAGAGTCACATCTTTTAAAGGTTCAAGGAATTTAGGGCATTGGCTGAAAATCAATGTGCCCGACCCATCAAATGTTTAAGATCAAAAAATGGTGGTGAACATGTGAGTCGACATTTTGGAGAATATACTTTAAAAATGGAATTTCTTGGTAGAGATCAGTCCCTCGCACCCTATTAGGAACCCGTGTCAACCCTTCTCTTTACTTTGTTAGTATATTATTGTTGGATGCATATGCTTTGTAAGTCGTCTCGTAGTATTTGTTGATCCATAGTTTGTATTAGCCCATAGTATTAGACGCATATGTTTTGTAAGTCATCCTGTAGTATTATATGTTCCATGGTATTGACCCATAGTATTAGCACCTAGACTTAGTATATAAGTTTATGTTGAGGCCAATGAAGGCACCGTGAAGTTATTTCTATTCAAATTGATCAAAGGAGGTTTCCCCCTCGAAGTGGCCCGCGATCAATAAAAATATTATGTGATCTAATATATCATGTATTTCATCAATTAATTGTTGCAGGTTCTTCACATCTGGTATCAGAGCACTTTCTTGGGCTCATTGGGTGAAATTTCTGCCAAATGTTTTTTTTCACATCTATTGCAGGTTCATATCTGGGAATAATCCCTATCTGCTTAATTGTGTGAAGTACTTGGGCATAATCCCTAAAACTCATTGTGAGGAGTACCACAGAAACCCCGAAGTAGCTGGCCCATTAAGAGGACCTGCCAGTGAAAAGGGCAATGACCCCTACTTGATTGACTAGTTCCCACCCATGAGGTATACCAAGAGTTGTCGTTTGTGGAAAAGCGGTTATTAGTTTGACTTGAGCCGTGGAGTGAGGGGTACTGCCCCAATACACAAGCCGTCAGACAACATTGGTGGTCGAGTGAATCCCCTGAACCATTAGGAATCCGAGCATACCTGGGGTCAATATCTACTTTCAGCTGATAAATTGCAGATTACATATGTCCAAATCACTTCCACGTCGTTGCAGATCCATCTGTTTCCGATCACTTCCACGCCGTTGTAGATCCATTCCGAAAAGAAAAGAAAAAATTCTATTTTTTCACCATATCTCCCTTGTTTTAACTCTGTTTCCCTTGAAACTTCACTGACACCCCTGCAATCCCTTTCTGCATATTTCATTCCGGAGGACCCTATCCCAAATTCCACTTCCCAAAGCCAGAACTCGCACATTTGTCTATTTTTAGGGTTTTCCATAAATTCTTTGATTTACACCCAATCACCTTCAAATTTTTCCATAGTGTTCAATTCCTATTTCTGCTTCTTTGTCCCTCTCTATAAAATTTTCCCATTCTTTCACCCCACTTCTGAAATCCTCATTTTCTGCTTCCCTGTCCATTTGAAAGTGTCCAAAACCTAGACAAACTCCAATTAACCATCAGAGTTTTTCCCAAATCCAAATTTCCCTTTACTAAAGAAGCTTATGTTTGTATTTTTCTACCCATTCACAAAAAAAAAACTCCCGGTTATGGTTTTCACTTGCGCAAGAGCACAAATCATGGAGGAAGAACTTGCAACCCTCAAAACAAAACTCCAAGATTTGGATGAAAAAATATTCAGCCTCCATCTTCAACATTCAACCATGAACACTAAACGACAACCAGACTCTTATGCATACATTGGATTCTCTTCTTCCATAAATTTTCATGGGTCGAAGCTTGATTTTACTCGCTTCAATGGTAATGATCTGACTGGATGGATATACTGGGAAGAACAATATTTTAGTTTGCATAATACTTTTGATGTCCAAAAAGTTCCACTTGCATCCTTTCATTTGGAACAGGAAGCCCTTCAATGGTACCGTTGGTACATCAAGGCTCATGACGAGCCACAATGGACAGATTTTTGCCAACTCCTTTTGGATTTGGTCCTAGTGCTTTTGATGAATTCACAAGAGCACTCACTAAACTTCTCCAAATTGGCACTATGAGAGAGTATCAGACAGAATTTGAGAAACTGACCAATCACACAGAAGGATTGTTTGATGAATTCTACAGAAGTTTTTTTATCAGTGGTCTCAAGGATGAAATCCGCACATAGGTTAAAATGTTTTGTTCCAACACAATCATGGAAGTCCTAGGGTTGGCTAAATTGGCGGAGGACAAGATCACATCCCAACAATGCTCCAAATCCACTTTTGTTCCATTCAGAAATATGGTTTCCCAACGACCTCCCATCATGCCAGCTCCTCACACAACTCGTATCCATCATTTGTGTGAAGCAGAGATGCGGGCATGTAGAGAAAAAGTGATTTGTTATAATTGTGATGAGAAATTCACTCGGGGACATAGATGTGTTGAGAAACAGCTCTATCTCTTGGGTGTGGATTCTCTGCTTTCCTCTGAACTTGGTGAAGAAGCTCCAGATACAATAGATGATCAGGTCGACATTCAACAGCCTCCTATTGACCCTCCGTCTCCGGATGACCACCCAGAGATATATCTCTGTGATTTAGCCAGTCACCACCCCACAAACAATGTGGGTCAGGGGTTACTTCAAGAATCTCCCTCTTACAATACTCATTGATTCTGGTAGCACTCATAAATTCATTGACCCTCGGATCACCAAACATGATGATTGTTTTGTCCATCCTTGCTCCAACTTTGAAGTCATGATTGCCAATGGGGGCACCTTACCTTGCAAGGGGAATGTCACAATGTGCGTATCTATATAGAAGATTATAACATGCGCTCTGAAATGCTTTCCTTGTCCTTAGGCAGATGTGATGTGGTTTTGGGTGCTCAATGGTTACGCACACTTGGACCCATCTTATGGGATTTTGCTAACTTTGGATGCAATTTTCAATTAATGGGAAAAAACGCACATTTACGGGCTTGCAACCAGGGTCTCTCTACATCATCAATTCACATCGCCTGGAAAAGATCCCTAAGAAGAATTCACATGGTGTCATCGCTCAGCTCCATGCCATTCAGATGCACCCATCAATGGTCTCCACTACTCCCTTGGATAGATATACAGGTGTCTTTGCTGAACCAGTGGTATTGTCACCTTCAAGAGACCTTTCCGGTAATAATTTATCCACCTCTACATCTGAGAAGAAAATGATGGCTAATTTTCATGCAGTATAGAAATGGAAACCATACCTATTAAGGAAGTATTTATGCATCAAGACTAATCGCTAGAGTCTGAAAATTTTCCTAGAACAACGGGTCTCCTCCCCATCACACCTAAAATGGGTTAGCAAACTCATAGGTTATGCCTATGAGATCACTTACAATAAGGGTCAGGACAATTTGGTGGCGGGTTCTCTTTATTGCACATTTGATGACCCAAATTCTCTTTCAACTATTTCTATGCTTGTTCCAAATTGGTTGCAATCTGTTCAACAAGGCTATGTCTTCTATGAACTCCATGCTTCTCCATTAGCAGGGAACTCTGGGTTCCTCAAAACGTATGAGCGGGAACAATGTGACTTATTTTGGCAGGGACTGAAAATGACAATTCCACATATGGTGGTTGAATGTGATACTTTCCAAATCAACAAGGGTGAAATGACACTCCTTCCGGGATTTCTCAAACCCTTTCCCATCCCTACATGGATCTGGATAGATATTTCTATGGATTTCCTTGAAAAGATCCGGTAGTACAATAATGCATCTAAAATGACTCCATATGAAGCAATCTATGGTCAGGCACCACTAGTTCTTATTCCATACACCCTCGGTAGTCACCAATTCAGGAAATTAACTGGGTTCTTTGAAACCGCGATCAAATTCTTCTAATTTTGCAGGACAAACTTCATATGGCAAGAATTCGAATGAAACAACAAGCCGATCAGCACCGTTCTTAGCGCACTTTTCAAGCATGTGATATGGTTCTTCTTCATCTACATCCTTCCCAGCAATCCTCTTGGAAACTCACAAGGCGTCAGCTTCTCTCTCGATCTATCACATAGGTATTAATTCGGTGGCACAAAATGCAACCAAAGGATGCTACATGGGAACCACTCCTTCAGATTCCGCATCCGAATTTCCACATCTAAAGATTTGAGGATAAATATTTTTCTAAGGGATAGGGGATGTTAGGAACTCGTGTCAACCCTTCTCTTTACTTTGTTAGTATATTGTTGTTGGACGCATATGCTTTGTAAGTTGTCCCGTAGTATTTGTTGATCCATAGTTTGTATTAGCCCATAGTATTGATCCATAGTATTGGACGCATATGCTTTGTAAGTCATCTCGTAGTATTATATGTTCCATGGTATTGACCCATAGTATTGGCGCCTAAACTTAGTATATAAGTTTGTGTTGAGGCTAATGAAGGCATCGTGAAGTTATTTGTATTGAGCTTGCTCAAAGGAGGTTTTCCCCTCAAAGTGGCCCACGATCAATAAAAATATTATATGATCTGATATATCGTGTATTTCATCAAATAATTGTTGTAGGTTCGTCACACACCCCTCAGCGGAATGGAGTCACAGAGAGGAAAAATTGGACTTCGATAGAAATGGATTGTTTCCTATTGCAGACCAAAGATCTTCCAACTAAATTTTTGGAAAAAGTTTTTTACTCTTCAAATTATATCCTGAACCTTATTCTAACTAGAAAAATCACTGACATGACTCCAGTTGAGAAGTATAATGGAAGGAAACCACTTTTCAGACACCTAAGAACCTTTGGATGTGTTGCTTGGGCACATATCAGTGATAACTGCATGAAAAAATTAGATACAAAGATTCAAGATTGCATCATGATGGGATATTCTGATGAATCAAAAGCCTATTGAGTTTTTTATCTTGTCAAAAAACAAATCATTTTGAGCAAAAATGTGATATTTGATGAGAATTTTTTAGGTGATAAGTTGTTGAATTCCTCTTCTTGTCAATTGCACAGTGATCCACTTGATATTCTTGAAGAATATAGATCGAATATAACCTTCTTTGGAGTTTCGACCGAACCGACGAATTCTACTGCTGAGTCGACTAGTATTCAATCTACATTGATGGAAGACATCAACAAAATGACTCAATCAACTGAAAAATCACTGACCTAAATCATCGTTGACTTGTCTACCTCGATGGGATGCGAAAACAATTGAATTTGTTGGATTGAATGCTAGTGCTACTATTAGTCGACAGACCCACAGTAAAAAATAGCATGGAATTGTTGCACTAATGGAACGTGTTCTGGAAACCTATGATCCTAACACTTATGCTTATTCTTAGGGAGTTCCTGCATGGAAAAATTATATGGCTGCTGAAATTGATTCTTTGAACAAGAATCGTACTTGGTAACTTGTTCCTCGACTACAAGGAAAGAATGTTGTGAAGTGTCTATCGGTCTATAAGACTAAGTTTAATTTTGATAGTAATGTTGAGCATCACAAGGCTCATTTTGTAGCCAATAAAGTAGTCATTCTCCTAAGAACAAGAACCAACAATTACAACAACAATCTGCCTCAAATAGATGTATAAAGGGACAAAATGATAGCATAAGAAGGATGATATTTTGCAGGGGCATAGTGTAACTCCTATTGAGACTGATTGATCAAAGAGATATTAGAGACATGGCTTATGATTTTGATATTTTGGGATAAGCAGATTCAGACATTTTTTCCTATCATTCTATAATATCTACTGTACTTTGTACTATTCTTCTATTTTTTCACATCTTCCATGCTTCTATGTAATTGCTAGTCTAATATAATGAAATCCATTTTAGGCAAACATTCATCCCATTTCTTGGGTCATGTGATGTGATGAATGCCTTTTGTGCTATTAATATGTTATGGAATATTCATGATATGTTACATGGTCTAAAATATGTTTCTCTCACGATTATTATGTGTATGCAATTGCATAATATGTCAACTACTGAATTCTTTGTTGAGAATTATGTTTTCCTCCATATAGAGAAATTAGTTTTACCCCCTGTACTACCTTATGTCTCTATTATGTTTATTTAATCATTTCATTCATTTTTAAAGATATATGTCTAGTATCCCAATAACAATGCCTACCTAATCCATTACATCTCATATTCTTAATGATGTGAATCTAAAAATGCAGAAAATACACAAAATAAGTTACAATAGGTTTATGTTCCCTAAATAGAAAATTGTAAACACATAAAAATACATATTTTATTGATTCCCTCGCATATTTCCAACACAAACTAGAAAATATCAAGGGACAATATCTTTTTTAGCTCCATTGCTGGGGAGGGATAAATCGAAGCTATTTTTCTCTAGCATGACAACAATTAGATTTGATTCTTGATAGTGAGTAGGAGTAAGATGACTAGTTGTTTGAAGTTCACTTGGTGACTCCACAAAGGAAAACCTAGCATATAGAAGGAGCTACACCAGAGTGAATCCCACATCAAGAGAGTTCCAAATCCTCCAAGATCTTAAAATTTTGATTTCTTGAAGAAATCCATGTGAGAGGTTGCTTTCTCCTTTCTCGGGTATTCCTCAAAGAAGATCTTCCTCTCCCTTTGATGTAGATCTAGAAGATTCATCTTACAATTTCAATACTCCTCAAGGAACATACCCTCCATTTCTCATTCCTAGTACACCTTTAACAGATCTGCAATATTCTTATCTAAATTTTTCTCAAGGTAGCCAATCTCCTTTCCATCCCATCCTAAGAAAATCTAGGATCCCCATAACTCCAAAGGCCAAGAACATCATTCTCCAACATTTGATGGTTGGAGCAGGAGGAGAAGGGTTCACCTAACACCTCCACCACCAATTCAGCCTTAGTTCATAGAAATACATGGCACATTGAACCTCCCTCAAAATCTACATGACTTGCCTAAAAATTATTTCAAAATATTACCAAAATATGAGGGTGAAAAAGAGATTATTTTTTAAGTACACATGAAAACTTTCCAAGACTTCATAGACAATCTCTTCATTGAGTGTGATGATGTGTTCATCAGACTCTTTAACCAAACGCTGGAAGGAGATGTTAGAAAATGGTTCATAGGACCTCCTGCTAGTTCATTTGGATCTTATTAAGTTTTAGAATCCACTTACATGAGACGATTAGGAGAAAAGAGGTACCATATGTACTACTTGACAGAATTTTCTTCCCTTAAGAAAAGAAATGATGAACCAGTTTGGGGATTTTAATAAAATATTTAACAAATGATATAACAAGATCCCCATGGCCATTGAAACTACCCAAATAGCAACAAACGTCACCTATGTTGGGGCCTTTGAGTCTAACTTTTCCATTATGCTTAGAGAAAGGAGGTATGTAACCTTACTCATCATGAAAGACGATGCAATTAATGTTTAGAGAAATATGATATATGCAAAGAAGCTCAAACCTAGGCATGATCATGATCAAAAGGACAAATTAAAATTGAAAGAATAATTTGGTTCGTTTAGGTTCATCAAAGTTTCATGGGATGCTAAAATTGAGGAAATTTCAAGGATCACTAAATCCCTATCAAATAAAATAACTAGACTAGAACTGGAAGGTAATAGTCCAAACATACCTCCTTACGGGGAATTTCCAAGGAATCCAAACTAGTTCAGGAGGCCCTGATGTGGATAGGGAAAGAAGAGATAAGGTTCAACCTATTCAACACCCTGTGAGGGAAAATAACAATACCAATAACAACCCCTCAAATATCCCCTTTAAGAAGAATATTTGGATCTTCAAGATGAAATTCATTGGCTCCAATATTAATCTAGTACCATTCACCTAAGATGACTATGAAAATTCTCTAATATTCAACACATTTGACTGCCAGTATGAAAAAGAAGGTGAATATGAACAATCTTCAACTCAATACTGCCTATCCGTTGACACGCTCGAAGCTTAATTGCAAACAAAGTATGACCTCAAGCTGAGACCCATTGCTATAAACCAAACTGATCATCCATATCCAAACAAACCTCCTATAAAGTAGCTTAAATATAAGAATCCTAATCCCTCTACTTATGCCAAATAAAATGACCAATCAAAGGAAAAATCCAGTGAGCATGTTAATCTAGCTACTACAAAAAATATATGACAATCCTCAACCTAGAAAGCCAGAAAATGACTAGAGGGAACAACAAAAACCTATTGTCCCCTCCAATATTGATCATTAGTTAGAAAATATTAAAATTCCATTCCCTTTGATCTAGCTAGTTAAGAACCCTGTAATTATGTACATTTTACATTTAATCTAAAAATCATGACTATGGCAATCTAAGAAGGAAGAAGAAGATAAGGGAGGGCATAAATCCACGAGAGGGAGAGTGAGAAGGGGGTTTAAGGGGGAGATGACCCTAGTGACTTATAATTTAAGTCATTTTCTTTATTATTCCCTTTTATACTAAGTTTTATAAAGCCTCTTTAATTAAAATGCATTATCCCGAACCTGCATTAATTATCCTAAACTTGAGGATTACTGAGGGAAAATGTGAACTTCCCATGGGTGCCACTTGTCTAGTTCTCATCACCCATGCATGCCACTTGGATAGTTCTCAACATGCATATAATTAATGATAATCTAGTTCATTCATAATTCTACTATCATTCAAACATTATCAATCTATCTGCCATCACTAAACCATCACCTATACCAACCCATATTGTAGTCTATATCTATATAACCGAGAACAACTGAGTTACCCAGAGTCTCAGCATGAAGAGTCCTCATTTGTCCTATGCTAGATCCATAGAAGGGAATTGGGGAAAATAACTTGAGGGTCTATTAACTTAGAGAAGGGAACACGAGGGACTATTAACTCATATAAGGGTACTCCTTGGTATGTGCAAGCTGATGGGGCAGGATTCTAGAATATTTGGATGACTTTAGAGTGGAAATTAGACACCTTCTTGTGGATTGATAGCCTCATCTCAAGGGTGGCCTTTTTTATAGAGAGAATTGATATAACAAATTTCCTAAGATTGGGAGGAACATCCTTGGTCTGCAATTAGTTGGATTATATTTTTAGGTAAGTCTCCATCTGTGTATAAATGTTTCGTATTTATTTATGTTATGTATTTTATTTAATTATTGTTATCTTATGATTTAAATAAATGGAATTAATGGCATTGAGTGAATGAATTCATGTATAAAATATATGTAGCATTATTGTATATGTTTATATTAAGTATGGGTCATCATTTATATATAATTCCACTATAAATTTTAATTAAATCAATTGAAAAATGAAATTGAGTATCAAAGGGAATTTCGGTTAGTATTTTGGGTGTAAAACGAAATTGAGTATCAAAGGGAATTTCGGTTAGTATTTTGGGTGTCCTGTGGCCCTAAAGGTACCATGAGGTCACTAGTTATGTAAAAAAACAAATAACTTATCACCTCTCCACAGTCACAATCTCACACTGAGCAATCATAATAAGGAGGAGGTAGTTCTTTTGACCTTCATATAATGACCAATATTGAAGCTTGCATATCATTGTGTGTTCTTATGCAAAGTTGGAAGTCGCTTCCTCTCTGTACAAGTTCTTCAAAATTTTGGTTTAAGGATACAAACATTATATTTGCTACTTGGTATACTTGGTGTAAAGTTTCTTCCATTTCCCAACATTCGATATAGTTTTTCCTTAAGGTTGGGGATGAATCAACTAGTGAAAACCATATGAGAATTCAAGTGTCACTTGTGGTATAGTTTTTCCTTAAGGTTGGGGATGAATCAACTAGTGAAAACCATATGAGAATTCAAGTGTCACTTGTGGAAAGAAGTTTTGTGCATGCTCTCAAATGCAATATATTGTTATCTATAATGCAAGCGTCTATTGATATAAACAACCCAAAAAAACTCCAATGTCTTGAAGCAAAAAGTAAACAGTCAAACATAATATTTTCAGAGGAAAAAGAAACATGTTTTCCTGAAAACCAAAACAATAGACAATGCTTACATTCGCAGAAAAATTTTCATTTCTCATGCCAATCCAATTTTATCACGCATTTGTTGTAATACAAATTGTTAATCAGCCCAGGAATGTATGATCTTCCAAAGGAAACCAAAATTCTTCGGTCACCTTAGGGACTTATTTAAATCTGAGAGGAAAGAGACGGGGAATGAGGATCGAAGGTAAGGAGTAGGTATCGCTAGTTTCCATAGTATTTTTTCATTTCCATCTCAGATGCATTTTTCCAAGAGAATAAATGTGCGGCGATGGTAGGTAAGGATACTTCCAATTTCATCCATTAGGGTGAAGGAAGAGTGTTCTTCTATCGGGGTTATGTTTTTTTATTCTACGTTTTTTTGTCATTTCCTGTATATTTTTAAGAATGGCATCTTCACACGTGTAGGTTACCTTCAAGATAATCTAGGCATGAAGTACTCACGTTGTTTGGGTTTCACTTGGTTAAACCTAGGATGTTGAGAGAAGCATATGGTCTTGAAAACCTCTTGTTCTCAGGGCTATAAACCGGTCGCGACTCTTGTAATGACTCACAAGTTTCAAACTCTTTGTTGATCAATAAAAAATATTTTTAGACATACTTGCATCCTTACCTTCATTTTTATCATTTGAATTTCCTTATTTTCTATTTTTTTTTTTTAATAAATTGTAAATAAAGAGAACTGTAAATATATTTTTTTAATTTGCACATTTTTTTGCTGTAACTTTACATTGCAAGCGTTTAATCTTCTAATAAAAAAATTTAAAAGCAAACTAGATCCTAGATTTAGTTTTTTTTGTCTTTAACCTAACATGGAAATTTAAATTAAAGGATTTTGTTTTACATTAATGCTCACAACATAAATTTTAATACCTCACATAGAGAAATTCGTAAAAGTTTATATGCACCGCACATAAATTTAAGAATCAATCATGCACTTTAAAATTTCTAATTTTGCACTAAATCAACATAACATTCTGCAATTTAACAAGATTGATTTCGTAATGATATAATACTTTAGATTTATTATTTGGATTAATACATTAATGGACAACTATTACATTCCAATTATTTCATTAGTTTTTTTTCACTTTAAAAGGGTAACACTATCTTTTCTTTCATCTGTTAACTATTTTGTTTTTGTTTTTTTAACCTTGTTTCATTCCATTTCATAACTGACGATTTTTTAATCATTAGATTTTGTTACATACACTTTTATTTAACTTAGTTTGATTTCATTTTCATAATATCACTTCATTTTATTCTTGTATATATATTTTTGACTAACATTTTTAGGTGATAATAAACCAAGGGATCTAAACAATACCTAGATTTACATCCCTATCTTCTCCTTGACCAACCCTCCAAGGATAGCATTCACTGTATTTTATCGAGTCACATTTGAGCTTCAACAAGTCCCCCTAGACCTGACCTCGCAGTCCAACATGCTCCCTCTCTTGCCATAGTGCTTGGAATATTGACATCCATGCATAAAAAGAAGATTTTAGTATTTTGTCTCATGTCCTCTATATCCCTCTCATAGTGTATTTTATTGCCCCCTTCCTACCCTATCCTAGTGCAAAACCCACTAAGGTTTCATCCATTGGCCCTGTGTAGATCTTCCTAGCATAACCTCTACTAGCTCAGTGCAGATTTTGCTTCTAAGAAGTGCATTCCAAGCATATAAGAGACCAAGAATTACACTAGGTCTAAAAAAGAGGGAAAAGCGGTGTTACCCAAGAAAAATGACCTAATCTAAGAAAGTTATCCAGAGGAATTGAAAAGATGGATAGGACCACCAACATGAAAATATTGGAATCAAACTTCATCGGTCGGTTCTCTCTCAACAAGATCGACAAGATTTAGGGAACATCTTCTCCCTTCTCCTCTCCACAACTCCAAGTTCCAAAATGCACAAATGAATGAGATTTGGGTCATTTACCCCTATTTATAACCCTAACCCTAATTATTGCATTGCCTCCTTCTCCCTCATGAAAAATATAATTGATTCACTATTTCCATTGCAACATTCATAAATTGGAGAACTTCAGAAGAATAATTTTTTTCCATAATTTTACACTTGATTTGGGACCATTTTTTCAAAATTAAGTCATCATTTTATCAAATTTCACTTGTACACTTTTATGCCGTGAGAATTGATTTCATGTATGTAGGACATGATCATATCCATCTACATGCATTGAGAATCCCTTCAGGTATCCTTCGCAAATCTATGCATATTATAGATAGATCCCTCTCTCTACCTTTATTTCTAAACCTTGAAGATAACCTTATAAATCCACTATAGGTTTTATCCTATTTAGGAATGTAATCCTCCCATGTTTCCCTTATTACATTAATCCTTTACCAATATTAGCTACCCTCCTTTACATGGATTCCCCAATCTAGTACCTCGTTACTCAACACCCATGTTGATTTCAATCCTCTTAGGATTGGGAATCCATATAGTTCAATCCCTAGAGTTGACCAACATATCTCTCCTCATCATCTCCCATTTGATCATTCCCCTAGACTCCCTAACACTGTTGTTATATGTTTGGTATTCATAATTGACATCATAAAGTATCATGATCCCTCTGTATCACCCATACTACATCATTGATGTACGTTTGTCAACCTCCATCTCATTAACCCCAAGGAACTTCCCATCAATGACATACCCTTGCTCTATCCCATTATAAGATATTATGTCTTCCATTTGATTGTACGCATAGGGTGACTTATTTCCTTTCCTCCCCTGCAAAAGTTCCTCCCTAAGGGAATAAATATGGTATGATCCCTAGCATTCCATTGGGTTATTTTATTGTGCTTTCAAGCACTCCAAAGATATCCTTAACTATGATTCTCAATCCAAACCTAGTTTAGTTGCGAATCCCTTCGTTTCCTTGGTTTAGAGAATCTACATCAGTCTTCCCAATATTTTAACCTAATGAATCTCAGCCCATGAATTTTCACATACAAATCACGCTTATTTCCTCGGAGAAAACATATACCCCTTCCAAGCTAGATATTGTTAAAATACACCCTTGACTTACCCATCCTTTGCAAGTCAACCTCCTATTTCTTCAAATTGCATGTTAAATTTTTAGGCCTATCGTGCCATTATGATTTCAACCAAGGAAGTCTTAAACCTCCTAATTTTATGACTTCCCCACTTTCATTACCCAATTGGGACAGTCCCAATTATGACATAATATCTCAGCTCTCATGCTAGTCTTCAAACATATCCACATTCTTTTATTCTAGTGTATCTTCCCCTATCGAAATCAACACCTTCATTCTAGGGGATGTGTTTAAATACTATTGATGTACCTTGGTCCTACTTCCCTCATTAGTGGTTCACCATAGACCAAGAAAAGAGAGACAACATTTCTCTTTGACTTAGTATTTTTTCACGTGCTCGAGTCCACCACCTTATCACACCATTGAGAATGATACATTTCAATGGTCCCATTGTATCGCGTACTCACACATGTATGATTCATTCCCATCCCTAAGGAGGTATTTTCCCTTCAGGTAGGTCCCCGCATGTTTTGGAAGATAGTCCTAGTTCTCATAACATGTGTGAGTTGCACTAGTCTTAGGAGGGAGTTTCCCTTCATATAGCTCCCCACATGTTTTCCATTACCAATACAACACTTCATATTAGCACAAGAATATTTAGTTAAGTCATGGGAGTTCCCATTCAGAATACTTCCCATAGTTATCTCATCAACTTGCACATTCAAAGCACCTTCAAAGTTCACCAGTTGTTTTCTTGTTCAATATGATGTAACCCTCCTTGGGCATCCCTTCTATTATGGTAATACATCTATCTGTTTATTCATATGTACATTGACATGGATCCCTTTGCACCATTATCAGTTTATTGTATATTATCATGGTCCCCTATTCACCATGATACTTTTGTGTTTATTATTGACCTGAATTCACTAAGTATTGGTCCCTATTATAACACATTGAGATGTCTCGATGAGTTTGGATATACTTTGTTTATCCTTATTGAGACCTCATTCACTACTAGCCTATTTCTACTTCTAAGAGTGCTCCACTCCTTCCTTGGTACACTCATTTTTTCCATATAAAAGAAACTATGATATATTTTCGTCATATGATCATCTCCTAACCTCATACATCAAGGGACAATCGTTATCAGACTAATATTTCTCCCTTCTGCAATTAGAGTTATTCAACATGATAATACACCATATCGCATGCATAACCAATCATAATCAGTGACTCCATCTCTCTATGTGACCTCTCTTAGACAAATTGAAAACCTGTCTGGAAATTGGCCATCAACAGACCTCCTCCTCATAGAATTGGACCTCCTTATGCTAATGTAGTTATTTAGTGCAACAATAGAGTTGGCCCACTACAATTGTTTATGGAAATAAGTGCAATACCAACACAAATGAAGACCCATAAAGTGTGCTACCCCTTTATGCACAAAATTTGGTAATATCAAGATTTACCTCCAAAAATCATGGCTTTTGACAATCAATACAAAGCATTGGAAATCACAAAAGCATCAATTTTGAGATGAAAATACAAGGATAACCAAAAATTCACAAAAATCAAGCTTTTCTCCCTATTTGATCTCAAATAAGGAGAGTATTTTTCTAGGTTTCAACTTAGCAAGTACATAAGAAACCATGAGAGGCCACCTTATTCATCCCTATTCATTTATTTCTTCATCAAACTCCCTTTCATTCCATCCTCCACTGAACAGAGTTATGCTACCCTTTTCATGAGAGATCGAGAACACCACTTCTTCCTATATCTCCCATGTAGCCTACAAGTACCAAAGGAGTTAAGATCATTAAAAGGAGTAAAGGACCCTCATGATGAAACAACTTGGAGACCATCCTCAAACTACTCCAAAGGTGCATACATTGTAAAGCCTGCATTCAATGGTAAACGACAAAGGTGAAACCATTCTTTATTGTGTGAAATCTCTTGTTTATGCACAATTTCTGAGTAAGATTCTCATGTATTAATCCCTTTACCTTTGCTTGGTTAGTCGTTTTCTTTCACCACACTAATATTGTATGTTGTCTAAGTGTGTAGCCCGTAAATTAGGTTTATGCTAACCCTTTGTTGCAAGAACCCATCAACAAGAATGCTACTTTGAAAAAAAATTAAGATTTACTAAACAATGGTTAATTCAGACTAATTAAATTGGTTCATGTTCAGTTAATTTGCCATATACATCATAAATCTTATAATATGATGCATGATATAATTATGTAATGCTTGCCAACACTTTTAATGATATTTTATATTTTATTATATATTTAATATCATACCTAATGCTCCCCAACCCTTCACCGTAGTTAATATCTAGTATGTACTTCATTTGAATGCATCAATGAGATTTGTGAAGTAAGGATTTGGAAGTGACACGTATTTAAGCTACATAGTGTAAGGTCTAATGAAACTCCTATAAATAGAATGTATAACCAATTGTAATTGAGATCCATTCTACCATCTCCACAATTGAGCTTTAGCATTCTCACTAAGAAATGCTAAGGTGCTCATAAATTATAGAACCGTGTACATATGCCAGTATAGTTTGTATATTTGATCAATGGGAGATCTAAAGGCCCCTGATGCTTAACATAAATCTCAACAACACTATAAAGATCTACTTCATTTGTTTTTTTTAATCGATATTCAACATAACATCATGTCTACATACATAATGGAATTGAGGCATAGAGTTTTGGAATGAAAAGAGGTGTGTCATTGTGATGGAGAGATAAGATTTTAAAATCTCATTTTTGAAAATGAAGGGGAGCAAGTTGCTTTTATGACACTTGTATTGTCAATTAAACCAAATATTGTTTATGTTCTAATGAAAAAAGAATATGATTTTAATTAAACTTAAAAATGAATTGGTTAATGTTTATGTCTAGTAATTATTCTTTGTCATAAAAATATGATATTTAAAAAAAAATAGTTCACACATTTTCTTAATGTGATATATTTTCTTGACTGGCGGATATGGCTGCTGTAGGGTTTCGAGCTAAGCTGGTTCAGAAGGAGGCTGAGAATGGGTTTCGAAGGAGCATTTTTTGAGTATACAGTGACTTGGAGTCAAGCTGGTTCGATTTGAACCAGCCTAGTACAAGCCAAGTATAAAAAAAGTAGGAAATAATGTGTCCGGTGTTGCTCAAGATTTGCTTCTTTGGATACTTTGGTTCTCAGTTTCTTTTATTGGTTTGGTGGTCCCATTTCTTTGCCTAGGTACACTGTGGATTTTAGTTTGGTCTTAGGTTATTCTAGTTATTTTATCCTCTGTTTTTCAGGCTTTTTGGCCTTTCTGGAAGACTCTTCAGTGGGTTCCAGGTGTTTCATCTACCTAGAATGATAGTCAGATGTAGGTTACTATTGGCCTTCAACGGGTTTGGCCGGTCTTAGGATTTTATGGCTAACCCTAACACATTTGGACTACTATATTCCTCTTTGTCGTGTGACTCGGGGGATGGACTGGGTGATGGGGTTGTTGATGTATATGTAACTTCGGAATGTATTTCACATATATGTATATTGTATTACTATAGAGATGGTATTATTCCTCTATAAGGAAGTGTCGTCATTTATATTGTAAGTGTTGTAACTTATACTTGATGGGTTATTAGACCACCTTGTTTGGGGTCGGCCCTGTATAAGTCATGTGGGTCAAAGGGTTATTAGACCACCCTATTGGGGGTCGGCCCACTCAGCATTATGTTATGTGGTAAAGTTCGAGCCTACATGAGTTAGGTAAAAAGGCAAGTCAAGTCAAGTATAAATAGAGTGCGGGAGGCACTCTATTTACTCACTTCTTACACATGATCTCAAGGAGGAGAGGCGCACTTATGGAGGAGGAGGATTGCTGCTAGGTTATGGCTATCTCTATTGGTTGGTTGTATCATTGCTCTATCTATCTCTGAGGAAGTTATTGGGGTTTTTCACCTTTATGGTTTTCCCCAAGTAAATCTTTGTGTCTCTTGTGTGCTTGCATTATTGTCTCCATGATTGATATGCTGTAGATATGCTGTACATGTTGTTCTCTCAGTTAAGATCCTAGATCATATTGAAGTAAATTCTAAAAATTTAACATGGTATCAGAGCTAGCCTGAAAGAAGGCATGATATGGCATGTATGACACTTGTTGCACTAACGATGCTAGGGCTTGATATAGCAAAAACCAGTCATCGTAGAACTTTCACTATAAATCCGTTTTGGTGAAGTTTTCGGATCTGAAATTGTTACAGGCCGAAGCTAAGATCTCCAGGTATCTTGTGTCCAAAGGACAACCTCTAATTCGTTGTACTTTGTGATTTATGATCTGTACAATATAGGGTTTCTGCCTCTTCCAGATCCGAGTCAAAATCAGGTGACCTTGGGAAAAACGTCATATCTTGGGCTAGGAAGCTCCAAATGAAATTTCGTAAAAAGTGACAGGTAGTACACAGTCTGCACTATCTCAGAAAACTTTTTCAGAGGCCGAAGTTGAACCAGTGACACGTGGCAGGCCGTACAAATTCGCTCTCCTGTTTTATCCCATAAACAGGTCACGTTGCGACATTTGGCATAACTCTCTCTCAGAGAGTCCAATTGAGGTCAGACCTGTCAGGATGGAAAGGTAACAGGCCTAGCTATCTCAGAAAACTTTTTCAGAGGCCGAAGTTAAAACAGTGACACGTGGCAGGCCGTACAAGTTCGCTCTCCTGTTTTATCCCAAAACAGGTCACGTTGCAACATTTGGCATAACTTTCTCTCAGAGAATCCAATTGAGGTTAGACCTGTCAGGATGGAAAGATAAAAGGTCAGGCTATCTCAGGAAACTTTTTCAGACCCTGTGGATCAAAAATTTTGGAGTTACACCAGAAACAATCAGGTACATATTTCTGTCAAAACAGAATTATTTTTTGGTACCTTCATTCATGGCTTCCGGAATTTAGGGCTTTGGAGAAAGTTGGAATTTTTGTAATCGGAGACCACGGCTGGATGCTACTCATCAAAATAGAAATTTAGAGACCAAGATCAGAATTTTTGGTTGGGCAGAAGGCCGGGCTTGATTAGACCCTAGTTCGGGACTTTGATCAGAAAAGTGGAAAATTAGGGCTTCTGTAAAAATGGGAATTTTTGAAATCTGAGACCACGGCTGGAAGCTCCTCAGAAAAATAGAAGCTTAGAGCTTTGGATCAAACCTTTTGATTGGGAAAAAGAGTGGGATTCATCAAACCCCAGTTCAGGGTCACGTCCAGTGAATCTGGAAGTTTCAAAGGCAAAATTGAGGAGTGAAACTTTGCAGTTTTCAAATTATGAATATACCAATTTGATCAGCTCATCAAGGCGCATATTTCTATCCTTTCGGAAGTTTGAAATTGAAAGTTTGAATTTTTGGGGTTTCTCTGACAAACCCATATCCAGTTCTAGGTCCAGTTCTTGCACATCAAGTGGATTGGGTTAATCCTAGAAGAAGATGGATTGGTCACCTACATAGGTGAAGAAGTTCCTGTTTCAGAGGGAGATGAGGCTAAGGCCTTACATAAGAAGATTACAAGCGATCTCGACAGGTATGACTCATCGAGGTATGTTTCGATATTTGTCCATGATTAAGTTTACGGTATGTTTGTCTTCATGTTATCACGGTTAGTACAATCTTGATTTTAGACTTATCATATCACCTTAATAAAATTATGAATGCATGATAGAAGTCATTCATTAGGAGTATGAAACTTATGCTTGTACTAACACATTGTGATGTTGTATGAGTTTTATGTTGTCTACTAACATGAAAGGTACACCAAGAAAGACAAATCATGTTCTGGTCCAAGAACATATGATCATGATAACATGAGGACAAAGATTCATCCATTGCCATGGATCTCATAGAAGATCCATTCTCGAGGTATGTATAACTTGGTTTTATAATGGTTAACTTATGAGACATGCAGGTTACTAGCACAAGTCACTAAAGAGAACCAGAAGACATTATGCGGGTATTTAGACATAAATAGCTAGCATGCTAATCCAGGTATGTTTTTCCTATATCAAGCTAGAATCCTACCTTGTGTTAGGATCTTATACTGTTGTTGATAATGATTATTCATGAAGTCATAGGTTTGAATAATCATGGTTGGATGTATTTTTTGTTCTTACCATAATTGATGATATGACTAACCAGAAGAATCATGATGGTATAGGTTTGAATAATCACAGGTTTTATGCATTTTATATCTCTTATCTTGATTGATGATTCAACTAACCTGAAGAGTCATAGGTTTGAGTAATTACAGGTTTAGACATGTTATGATTTGACTAACCATAAGATCCTACATAAACCTTGAATGCTAATGCTTATTATTTCTGTTTGAAATGATCATGACTATACATGCTTGAAATTATTGTGTTTTAATAGTATACTAATGAATGTATGATTTTATATGAGATCACAAGGATAACACATTCATGATACTAATAAGCATGCATAGGGACTAAGGATGAATATGTAAGTTCAAGGACAGGTAATCCAGGAAGCAAAGATCAAGAGGGAGCACACTCCAGTTGTTCCTGCAAAGAAAGCAAAGGAGCACACTTCAGTAGCTTCTGCAAGGATGCAGATATTCAGAGGGAGTTGAACATCTTCCTACATTCCACAAAAGAAAGGTGTAGAAGAAGCTACTTCATATTATGACTCCAGTATCTCCCGCAAAGAAGCAAAGACTCAGAGGGAGTCCACCCAACAAACAAACAAAGATAAGTATTTTAATTATCATTTCATACATATTTGTTTGCTTAAATAAAATTGTTCAAATGATGTATATGCTCATGTTCCTAGACTTAGGATATGTATTGTGCATATTAAAAAAGTTGCATTAATGAACAGTATACTACTAATATACATGGGTAAGTGGCCTATGGCACTGTACAACATTCCATTGCTACTTATCTAGAATGAAACCTCTTTGCTGACATGTTGGGAGTTGTGCACACTCTTAACAATGTTCTGGTAGAGATTGGAAGGCACCTAGAAAGTTACGGAATATGGATAAATGTTGTATTGAAGCATTGGCTAAGATAATTGCATGACTGTATGGCATATTTCTTTATGTGTAAGAATTTGTTCTGAAAACTATGAGATGTTTTCTAATCATGCAATTTAACTTGTTGTGTAGGAAAGATCATATGCCATCTCCTACAAAAGAAGAACTACAACATTTGTTCAGCAATAAAGATATCTATTGAAGATATTGAAGTTCCCAGGATCTGGGATGAAGAAATGGAATGATCCGTCGATCATGAAGAATGATGTTTGGGTTGCAGTCCCAAGACGTGAAGGGAAGCTTGTTATGACTTCCAAATGGAACTATCAGATCAAGCATGTTGCAGATGGTAGCATTGAGATGAAATAGAAGATGCACCAGATGGATTTCAAGACAGCATGGTGTAGTCATTTATGTGTGCAGAACTTGGTATGGTAGGATAGACAGCTTTCTATCCAATTTGGGCTTTACCAAGAGTAAAGCGGATTCCAACCCTTACTACAAGGTTGAGGAAGGAAATCTAGTGATACTACTTTTGTATGCAGATAACCTGTTTGTTACAGGTGAAAATAGATTGATTGACGACACGCAGCGGAAGCTTACTACCGAGTTCGAGATGAAGAACTTGGGGATGATGCACTATTTGTTTTTGGCATGAAGGTGTGGCAGAATGCAGATAGAATCTTCCTTGAACAAGGGAAGTATGCAGTAGAGATCCCAAAGAGGTTCGGGATGATGGATTGCAAAGCCATGGCCACACCTATGGCATCGAATCTGAAGCTTCTATGTGATGATTCATCTGAGCCAGTTGATGTTTCTAAGTATCGTTAGATTATTGGGTCCTTGATGTACCTGACGAACACGAGACCAAATATTTGCTTTGCTGTGAACACATTGAGCCAGTTCCTGACGGATCCGAGGAGTGTTCACCTGGTTGCTGTAAAGCATGTTCTGAGGTACCTGAAGGGTACAGTGGATTATGGGCTCAGATATGAGGCGAATCAAAAGTTTAACCTGCAGGGTTATGTTGATTCAGATTGGGCTGGCAGTGCTGCAGATAGGAAGAGCACATCTGGGTGTTGCTTCAGTATGGGATCAGGTGTGATCTCTTGGTTTAGCAGGAAGCAGTCCTGCGTAGCACTGAGTACAGCTGAGGCAGAGTATGTTGCAGCCTGTTCAGCTAGTTGTGAGACAGTATGGCTACAGAAGCTACTGTCTGAGTTATTTGATCTCCCGTTGGAGGCTACTGGTATCTTCTGTGATAACCAGAGTTGTGTGAAGCTGTCCGAGAACCCAGTGTTTCATGACAGGTTGAAACACATAGAGATCAAATATCACTATATCAGGGATATGGTGCAGAGAGGAGCTGTGAAGCTCCTGTATGTTGCGACGGACGAGCAGATTGCAGATGTGCTGACGAAGCCACTAGCCAGGGTGAAGTTCGAGTACTTCAGAGAGAGGCTTGGCATTCTTCAGATCGAGGACACTTCGAGGAAGAAGTGATGGACACATTTTCTGAAGCCATTCCAAGCATGTTGGAAGGAGGACCCTTCACATGGCTGTGGATGTAAGCGCTGGATGATGAACATCAGGATGATGTTCTGGTTTCTGCTTGGACATGATCAGTTGGATCATTTTGTATGTATGTACGCATCATGTTGGATGCTGGATATGATCAGTTGGATCATTTTTGTATGTACGCATCATGTTGATGCTGGATATGATCAGTTGGATCATGTATACGTATTTTGTATATGCATCATGTTGGATGCTTGGATCATGTATCTGTATATGTATCAGGTGGATACATTGTATGATCAGGTGGATCATGTATGGTGATATGTATCATGTATTTGTATTTGTATCAGGTGGATACATTGTATGATCAGGAGGATCATGTATAATGATATGTATCAGGTAGATACTTGGTATGCATCAGGTAGATGCATTGATGATCAGGATGATCATAGATGACGAGCTTCAGGATGTTGCTCCAGATGACATGCAGCAGGATGTTGCAGTGATGATCAGGATGATCATAGATGACGAGCTTCAGGATGTTGCTCCAGATGACATGCAGCAGGATGTTGCAGTGATGATCAGGATGATCATAGATGACGAGCTTCAGGATGTTGCTCCAGATGACATGCAGCAGGACGTTGCAGTGATGATGATCAGGATGATCATGGATACATCAGGATGATGTATGGTGAGTATCAGGTTGATACTCTGTGGCCGTGGATCAGGTTGTGCATATGAGCATGTAATTCGGTGCCCTGGGAGATTTGCAGATGGTCTTTCGAGGTTTTGCCTATGGCATGTAATTCGGTGCCCTGGGACATCTGGCAAATGCTCTTTCGAGGTTTTGCTCTGGGAGGACATGTAATTCGGTGCCCTGGGAGATTTGCAGATAGTCTTTCGAGGTTTTTCCTATGGCATGTAATTCGGTTCCCTGGGATATCTGGCAGATGCTCTTTCGAGGTTTTGTCCTATGGCATGTAATTCGGTGCCCTGGGAGATTTGCAGATGGTCTTTCGAGGTTTTGCCTATGGCATGTAATTCGGTTCCCTGGAACATCTGGCAAATGCTCTTTCGAGGTTTTGCCATGACCACATGTAATTCGTTGCCCTGGGAGATCTGCAGATAGTCTTTCGAGGTTTTGCCTATGGCATGTAATTCGGTTCCCTGGGATATCTGGCAGATGCTCTTGCGAGGTTTTGTGGTGAGGTCACATGTAATTCGGTGCCCTGGGAGATCCTATAGGTAGAGCTGTGTGCTCGTAACAGCCTGGGATGCTCTTTCAAGGTTTTGTGACGCACGTAATAAGTCCTGAGGATTCCACAGTATGGCCAGTGATGATGAAGACCTGCAGGTGGTGGGCCTACATCCAGTATGAAAAAGGACTGGCTCTGTAGAACTTCCTATGACGAGTAGATTCAGAGATTGATTGAGATACCAGCAGCAGTGACGATGATGATGACTCGATGACGATTATCCAGTGACAATGATCCAGAGAAGATGACTTGTGCTAGAAGAACTGTGCTGAGAAATACCTTCCTAGTTAAGAGGGAGTGTTGATGTATATGTAACTTCGGAATGTATTTCACATATATGTATATTGTATTACTATAGAGATGGTATTATTCCTCTATAAGGAAGTGTCGTCATTTATATTGTAAGTGTTGTAACTTATACTTGATGGGTTATTAGACCACCTTGTTTGGGGTCGGCCCTGTATAAGTCATGTGGGTCAAAGGGTTATTAGACCACCCTATTGGGGGTCGGCCCACTCAGCATTATGTTATGTGGTAAAGTTCGAGCCTACATGAGTTAGGTAAAAAGGCAAGTCAAGTCAAGTATAAATAGAGTGCGGGAGGCACTCTATTTACTCACTTCTTACACATGCTCTCAAGGAGGAGAGGCGCACTTATGGAGGAGGAGGATTGCTGCTAGGTTATGGCTATCTCTATTGGTTGGTTGTATCATTGCTCTATCTATCTCTGAGGAAGTTATTGGGGTTTTTCACCTTTATGGTTTTCCCCAAGTAAATCTTTGTGTCTCTTGTGTGCTTGCATTATTGTCTCCATGATTGATATGCTGTAGATATGCTGTACATGTTGTTCTCTCAGTTAAGATCCTAGATCATATTGAAGTAAATTCTAAAAATTTAACAGGGGTCACCATTCTGCAAGCCTAATTTGTTTTCTGTCATTTTATTTTCTTTTTTGTGGACATTTGCCGGTTAACTTTCCGTATGGTTGAGACACCTGTCGGCGTTGGTTGGGGTTTGGTCCCTGATGGGATGGCAGCATAATAATTTTGGTATTTCTCCCTGAGCGGATTTTGGGGGCTCTTTGCCATACTCTTCTGTGGGGAAGAGTAGGATGATAATGTTCCGTCTAATATTCTGGATATTGTAGCGCTTGCTTCGGAGAATATCCCTAAGTCACATACTGGATGGCCTCGTCGTTTCAAGGGTGAGAAGGCGTGGAAAAGGAGGTTTGTGAAGGCGCTAAAGGTGCGAGAAGGTTTGGCTCGGTTCCTCATTCCATAGGATACTAACTTATCTCGCATTGAAATGTCGAGCACTAGGGCTATTGTCAGCTGCCTGGAATTTATGAGTGGGGAACAAAAGGATTTGGTGGAATGGGTTCGAAGATATTGGTTACCTGTTGTAGGTGACATGCCCAGAGTAATGCAACTATTGAATGGGTGGTTAATGTTTGTCTTCACTAAGCCTGAACATGTGGGCATTATTCTTAAGTGCTTCTAGTGTTTCAAGGAAGGATCCCTATGCCTTAAGCGATGGCATTTATCCTTTGACCCTCTGCGGGAGAAACAAAATATTCGTCACCTCTGGCTCCTTATTCCGGGCCTTCCTATCGAGCTTTGGACTGAAGAGATTCTAATGAGCATTGCTAACTCGGTTGGTCAGTTTGTCCGTTTAGATAATTCCTCTCTCCATGGTTTTGATCGTCGGTCTGCTCGGGTGATGGTGGAATTTGAAATTGCTAAAGGGTTTCCTGCGGAGGTGGAGCTGGTGTGGGGGTCTAGGGTTTGGCGCCAGAGGTTGGATTATTTCCGTATCCCTTTTCGCTGTCACATTTTCCAGAAGACTGGACATGTTCAATCTTCGTGTCCGGAGACTCTTGTTCGAGCGCACTGGTGGCATTCTTCTGAACAGTCTGGTTCCTCGACCAAAGTCTCTGCTAGCTCGGAGGGGGTTTCAGATGACTGTGCTGCAAATTCGGGTAAGAATTCTCCACGTATTGGCTCTCCTATTCCATATGTCCCTGAGGAAGATTTGATGTTGGCTAAAGTAGCGGAGGATATCTTAGATAAGAAAATTTCTTTTGGTGATATTGTGTTAAAAATTGGGAAAGGGGAGGTCTCATCTTCTGTCTTTCAATCAGATTCCCATTCTGTTAGGTCTAAAATCTATCGGGGTTTATTTGGGGAGAATTTTTTTCCTTCGGTTGATGGGGTGGTTATTCCTTTATCTCATGATAGAATACAAGACATTACATTTGACAAGGTTGCTAGTGGAGATATATTGGCTTCTGGCCTAGCTACAAACTGTAATGTGTCTGGGTCTAGGGTTTTGGTCGATCCTCCGGGAATTCATAGGGTTGATTTGTCCTTATTGGAGCGTGGTCCTTACACCTTGGATGACTCTGTTATATTGAATGAATCCAGCTATAGGCCACATTCTGAAGTAATTGCACTATTACCTATTTTTTCTAAAAACCCTTCCCTCAATCCTCATGTTCAGTCAGTGACTTCGGCTAGATTCCAAAATGTCATTATTTGGAAAGCCAAGAAATCCGCTAGGAACAGGAAGAATATGGAAGATGATTTGAATCCTGTTACTACTCCGGCGTCAGAAAGAATTAGATTAAATGAGGGTTTGACTGGTGTAAATGTTGATTCTATGGGTATTGATGTTGGTTTGGGGGCCATCACACATCCTGGAGGGGATTTTTCTGGGGAGAGGGTGAATACTATATATGGGGGCCTTAGAGCATATTCCCCCTACGACAATGTTTCCTAATGTCTATTTTCTCCCTCAATATTCGTGGGTTGGGTAGAGTTGCTCGAGTAAGGGATCTATCCAATTTAATTGCTACTTCTTGACCTAGTATTTTGTTATTACAGGAGACAATGAGTGATGATCTTTAAGTTGTTTCTAAAGTTGTGGGGATTTTTCCGGGTTGGGAAATCTCAGCTGTCGGTTCCAATGGATTGTCTGGGGTTTTGGTTGCTGCTTGGGATCCTCGAATCTATTCTTTCATTGTTTTTCAAACTTGCTGGGGTATATTATTGGAAGGGTCATGCAAGGCTTCAGACCTTTCTCTTTCAATTCTCAATTGCTATGCTCCTTATAAAAACAAGGAGGTATTCTGGCTTGGTTTACAGTCCTCTGGGATTTTAAAAATGAATAATCTTTTGATTGCGGGAGACCTTAACTTTACGAGATTGGCTCAAGAAGTTTGGGGATCAAAGGCTAAAATGGATGATTTGGCACCTTTCTTTTCAGATTTTCTTATTGACAATAATCTTATTGATGTTTGCACAGGGGCTTTGGTCCCAACCTGGTCAAATGGAAGAGATGGGTGTGAAGGTATTCACAAACGACTTGATAAATTTATGGTGAATTCTTCTTTGTTGGAAAGATGCAGTCATTATCGTTCCTGGGTCGGTGAGTCCAAAATCTCGGATCACCGGCCTATTTTTTTACAATTGGAGGAAAAGTTTTTGGATTCAAATTATCCATTCAAATTCAACTACTCCTGGTTATCATATCCGGAATTTGACTGTTTGGTCAGAGATGTTTGGACAAAATCCAATTTTGATTTGGATTTGAATCATATTGATCTTCTGTGTCATAAGTTAAAAATTCTTAAGGAGGAGGTTTCCAGATGGATTCATCATAAGAAACAAAGTGACAGATGTTGTTTGATGGAAGTGGATTCACAGCTACAGAATCTTTATATGCGTAATACTATTCAGCCATTAGTTGGTCCTGAGTTGGAGTTGCTACATAAATTAGAAGTTGAAAAAGAAAGAATTTATGTTACGGAAGAGAAGGAATGGAGATTAAAAAGTAGGGCTTTGTGAGTAAAATCTGGTGACAAAAATACTATATTTTTCCATTCCTTTGCTTCAGCTCGAAGAAATAATAATACTATTTGGAGAATGGAAGATGAGGATGGTTCCGTTGTTTCTGGTGTTCAGGGACTTCAGTCTCAAGCTTTAAAACATTTCTGTTGATTTTACTCAGATGATAATTGTTGTGACTTGTCCTCCCAACTTAAAGTGGCTAGGCTCTATCCTAGATATTTTGATAGGGAAGATGCAGAATTCTTATGCTCAGAGGTTTCTTTTGAAGAAGTGGAAAGAACTCTAAAATTGTTTGCTAAAGAAAAAAGTCCAGGGCCTGATGGCTGGACTGTAGAACTATTTCTACACTTCTTGGATATCATGGGGGATGATATTGTCAGGATGGTGGAATACACGAGAACACAGGGATATTTATCAGGTGCTTTAAATTCAACTTTTATTACCCTTATCTCTAAAGTGAATGATTCGAAGACCTTTGCAGATTTCAGACCAATTGCACTTTGTAATTTTGCTTATAAAATTGTCTCTAAGATAATTGCAGGTCGTCTTAAGCCTGTGTTCTCTAAGTTTATTACTCCTGAACAATTTGGGTTTCTTGAAGACAGACAAATACATGATGATGTTGGCATTACTCAAGAAATTCTACATTCTATTAAGTGCAAGAATCAGAGTGCAATTTTGCTTCAAATGGACCTTGAGAAAGCTTATGACCGGGTTAATTGGGATTTTCTGAGGATTCTCTTGATACAGATAGGTGTGCCAGCTTTAGCAATTAACTGGATCATGGCCTGTGTTAATACAATGAATATTTCTATTTTGGTTAACAGGGCTCCCACAACATTTTTCAGTTGTTCAAGAGGTATTCGCCAAGGCTGTTCGATGTCTCCGCTTCTATTTCTCTTGGTGATTAATGGTTTAAGTAGGTTGATCAAACAAGACCATGAGCAAGGTAAATTCAAAGGTATCAAAATTTCAAAAGAACTATTTTTGACACATGTTCTTTTTGTTGACGATGTGCTCATTGCCGGGATCAGGACTGTTGATGAATGGAGAATGCTCTCTGGTATTATTGATCTCTTTTGTAAAGCATCGGGCATGAAGGTTAGTTTATTGAAGTCTTGCCTCTATCAAAATTAGGTGGCTGATGATAGAATTTCAGATATCCTATCTTTTTTCCCATACAAATGTAACATGATGTCTGATGGATTTACATATTTGGGCTTTCGACTGAAGCCTAATGGTTATCTGGTTAAAGAATGGGATTGGTTGATTAAGCATTTTGAAGCTAGAATTTCACATTGGACATATAGGTTGCTCTCCATTGGTGGCAAACTTACTCTGGCAAAATCTGTGTTGTTGGGGACACCGATCTATTGGTTTTCAATGCTCCCTGTTCTGTGCTCTGTTATAAATTCTTTAAGGAGACTGATTTTCAATTTCCTTTGGACAGGTGGTCTGAAACGTGCTAGCATGTCCTTGGTTGGGTGGGAGAGACTATCCCTTCCTTATACTTCAGGTGGTTGGGGTTTAAAGGAATTGTTTGCCTTTAGTGAAGCATTATGTCTCAAGAGTATGTGGAGGGCTATTTATGGTGGATCTCTTTGGTATCGAGTTATATACTTTAAATATATCAATACCAAGATATCTTTTTGGCTAAGACTTTCAAAGAAGAAGGTGCGGGGAGTCTCCCCCATTTGGAGAGGATTTATGAAGGTGTATTGTTGGTTTGCATATTATCTCTGCTGGAAAGTTGGCAATGGATCGGAGGTGGCGATTAGTGTTGATCCCGTGCTTAGACTCAAAGAAAATTATAAGTTATCGAATGCCTTGACTTCTTTTTTGAGAAGGACTGGGAGAGTTACTATTAATTCTATTGTTAAAAATGCTGCCACGGGATACTGGCTCAATGCTGGTGATTTAAAGTTGCCTCTGGATTTGATAGAAGAATGGGAAATTTATATTCAGGGTTTAAATGCTGCAGGTATTCGGCTTAATGTCGATGATGACATGGTGGTGTGGGGAGGTAATAAAGCCACAGGTATTATTACTGCTAAATCAGCTTATGACTGCATTATTAGAAGAAGATGTATATTTCCAAATAATTAGTGGTACCGAAAGATCTGGCAATGGAATTTTCCTTTGAAATTGAAATGTTTCAGCTAGTTCTTGTTACTTGATCGATTAAAGACTTGGGATAATTTTAATAGCATCGGGTGGATTGGGCCTAATTGCTATACTTTGTGCAAGGCACACCAGGAGACTGTTACACATCTTTTTATTGAGTGTTCATTTGTGGTGGAACTTTGGAACAAGTTTTATCATCTTTATGGTATTGTGCATAAATGGTGTGGACCTTTTGTGGATGCCTGTCTACAGGATTGGATGCGGAATTGTAAACTTTATCAAACTCTACCTCTTTTTATTTGTTGGTCCATTTGGTTCATTCGGAATAAGGCTACTTTCGAAGATCAAGCACCTAATCTTCAGGGTGCTATCAATAGTATCCTCTCACACTATCTGCAGTTTCAGATAGACATACCAGTTTCAATTCCAAGGAATATTGGGGAGTTTCATTACACCATCAAGGATCCTGTCATATTTTTTGATGGGGATGCAAATTTTGGTGAATGTGGTGCTGGTGGCGTTATCTTTTTGAATAATTTTCATCACTATTCCCTACGCTTAAAGTGTGGCAGGGGTACAAATATGAAGGCAGAACTCATGGCTTTGTGGTGTGTTGTCCGTGTTGCTAATATCTTTGGATTAGTTTCTGTGAAGATCTTTGGGGATTCTCGTGTGACTATTAAGTGGGCACGTGGAGAATTTGACATAAAAGTTCTGGATTTGGTCAGTTGGTGTAGGAGAATTAAGGATGAGCTCCAGCTTCTTGGTTCGGTTTCTTTGGAACATGTTTATAGGGAATATAATGCACAGGCTGACAGTTTGTGAAAGTTGGCACTGGAAGGTGAGGAGGATATCTTGATTTGGGAAGAATTCTGGGAGAAGCAGCTGATTAATTCTGGTTCATATAACTTCTTGATATGATTCTGGTTAGATGATGCATAGGACATTTAGAATATTGGCATTTTTTGATGAATTTTGTATATTTTAAGGCACCCTTTAATTGGGAAGCTTTATGGACAATCAGGCTCTATGACAGACCTAATCATGTACTATTTGATTCAAATTTTGAATATCAATAGTATGCTTTTTTTCGCGGGAAAAAAAATGTGATATATTTTCTTAAAATCTATAGGTTTTTATTCAACATTATTTATGGAATTGAATATTTACCAAAAAAATATTCTTGTATCTTTATTTGTTCCTTTTTATGTTTTATCTCTTGTAATGATATTTCCTTTCACCTCCTGGTAGATATACTTGTTCACAAATCAAGATGCAACGTGCTCATTGTTGCGATTCCTTGTTACATCTATATAAAATTAACTTTTATTACCAAACTAAACTTTCTTGTAAATCAAAACATGATGGTGTATAAGATCAAAATTTTATTACCAAAATAAACTTCTTTGCAAATCAAAGTAGGATAGGAAAGATATGTAACATAACCATGTGCTTTGCAAAAGGGATTCATCGCTTTTTCAACAAGGAAAAAATACGGTGAGGTGCTTGGACCTTCAAAATAGTTTATCAAGTTCTTGAGCCTTTCCCTCTTTATAGCATTTTTCACAAGAAAAAATCTATACTTTATTTATAAGTATATGAAGTGAAAAGAAACAGAAAAGTCCAGCAAGCAACTAAACATGTGCCACCAAATACCGAGGCCATTCCAGGTCTCATAAGTCAGTACATAATCCAATAAGTGATAGAGTCGGGATATACCAATCCCCCAGAGTGTTTAAAGATAAACAAAGGTCCAAAATGTAAGTAGTAACCAAAATAAAAGAAGAAAAAAGAAAACTATCCACCTAATACGAGTACCGCCAAAAGACAAGTCATCAGACTACACAACAAAAATATTCCAGAACCCCCTAGAGGGCAGAAGGGATCCCTTCAAGATCTCGTAAAAAATCCTACCAGCCGTCGCCTCAAGTCCTCGCCTCGAAAGAGAATATGCCACAGTGTTATGCTCCTGATATATGTGAACAATAGAAGTCGACGCACAATGACTGAGGAGTAACCTCGTTTGGTCCAGCCAAGAAGTGAGTGCCAAAGCATTGATGTCCACTTTATAGTTTTCCCAATTTACAATGATCATCGAATCGCCTACAATATGCTCCAGATGAATATTGGCCTTGGCGGAGAAAAATAAAACAAGCCATAAAGCGACGAGTTCCCCCTTTGTATTGGTGCGACCACCACCGTGAAACCACATCTTGATCCTATCCCCATTACATAGTTCAATGTATGCCCCTGCACCACAGAGACCAGTGGATCGCAAGGCCGCACCATCAAACCTTGCTCTATTTCCAGAATGGATAAGATTAGGAGGTCCCAGGTTACGAATAGTAAGCGATGGGGATATATTCGATGAGCATCCATATTCAGTATAAAGGGAAAGGACGGCACCTGCAACTTTGCTAACCCCGAATATCTAGGTTTCTTGCTTCCAATATTGACCAGAATAATAAGCATGCCATTGGTATTAATTGTCTGTTTTGTAAGAAGATACAATGGAGCCATGACTGAATGGATGAGTCTTTTTCAAACTTTATCACAGCAAATGGATAACCCAATATTTTACACACCTGCAGAGTAAAAGGGCACAAAACGAATAGATGAATTAATGTTTCAAGGGCATGAAGGAAAAGAGAGCAAATACCCGGACCACAGAAACCGTGTTTCTGCAGGTTGCACCAAATCAATATTTTTCTCCTCCAGCAGCAGCCATATAAATATGCGAACCCTCGGAGGGATGAACCATCTCCAAACCGACACATGCCACCATCGATCAGACCAAGTCAATTGCATACATAGAGCCATATATGCCAGATTAGCAGTAACTGATCCATCCACCGTGTTCCAAGTCCACAGCAACTGATTGGTCCCCGGTTTAATTCTGATATTTGCATGATAGAGGTCAAGTATGTATGCATCCCATTCAACTTCCATAGATCCTGATAGGCCCAACTGTGTCACATTTATCCAGGAATGAAATGTAGACGAAACTCGATTAGTGACCAAAATATGATATAGACTGTAATATCCCCTGCAGTTGAGGTGTGATAACAACATTGGAGAAAGGATGAAGTTTTTAGGCCCTGCCACAATCGGATCGACCCCAATCAGGGTGTTACAGCCATCACCTGGAAGCCATGCCATCCACTCAGCAACCACATGAAAGGCGACCAGCAAACCTACCCAAATGTTGGAAACGCCTTTTAGGGATTTTTTACCATATCTGATCCATTGAACCGTTGATAGTTTACCAAGATATTTATCCTTAAGAATGTCACGCCAGAGGCACTCCACCACAAGTGCATGCCACAAAATCCTAACAACATATAGCACTTAAGAAAGTGCAACCACATGAAAGGCAGCCAACAAACCTGCCCAAATGTTGGAAACGCCGTTTGGGGATTTTTTACCATATCTGATCCATGAACCGTTGATAGTTTACCAAGATATTTATCCTTAAGAATGTCACCCCAGAGGCACTCCACCGCAAGTGCACGCCACAAACTACACTTTCCCTTTATAGCATATTACTAACAACATCCTAATTATAGTAACACCAATCAATAATATTAAACCGACACTCAAAACTTTCACTACTACTATAAAAATATTTTTATTAAATAAAAATATATTAAAACAATGAGCTTCTTTCACTATTCACCATTATAAAAACACATACATATAAAAGCAATGCCCCTCATGATCCCACCCACCTTAATGCTTAGATGTCCATTATATGCTTGGTCTTATAATTTTAAGACATTTCATATTAATTATATATATATATATATAAATTAGTTAAATAATAGTTATGATTAATCATTTATTTTATTAATGAAAATAATAAATAACTCGTTATATTGATAAATTATATAATTTTGAAAATTTTAATATTTTATTTTTTCAAGCATATTTAAAAGGTGTAGTCTAAATATTTTACGTTTTCAACCTTTTATGAGCATATTTTCCGTCTTATTTTGTTCGGAGTATAGTTGGAAATCTTTAAAAAATATTACAATCACCTATATTAGCTATGGAGATTGCATAATTTGGGTGCCATGGGGTATTTGATGGTGCTTAATCTATATATGGATTGAAAAACACAATTGAAACACTTGAAAATTTGGATTTTACTCAAGTTTTTTCTACCAGATTCCGACCGTAACCCACCATAAAGTCCAAAACGTAGAATAAAAAGTCTACTCCTATTTAAAATTAGCATCGATCTTTGGATAATAAAAAAAAATTTCAATACAAAATGTATATTATCATTTTCAAAACTTTACATGAGGATTTTTTGAGATGATATTTCATAAGCATATTCGAACACACATGTCTATAATTATTTACAATACTCTACATTTTTTTCAAGTTTATGTTGGTTTCTTTCATATTATTTTGCATTCATTTGCTATTAATATTCACGATCTTCCAACATTAGAGAGGGAGAGGGAGAGCAAGAGGGAGGGGGGGAGAGAGAGAGGGGGGGACGGGGGAGGGGGGGAGAGAGCAAGAGGGAGAGAGAGGCGGGGGGTAGCTCCAAGAAGCCGAAGCTTTCGATTGCACACAAATCCAAGAAATATGACATCTTCATACCAGTAGCTAACGTTTTCGTGGCCACTCCACATGAATCTCTTGTGCGAACGATCACGTCAGATGGGGCTTCCCTCCTTACTCCAAGTTCTTCAAAAAAAATTCATTCTTCTCCATTATTCTCCCCTCCCAATTTACTACTGCCACTCTATCCTGACCCCTCTACTCTCAGTAACCATAGAGGATCCCGAGCTCGTATTCCCTCTCCCTCTAGGTTCATAGTTCTTGGGATCATTTTCTTGGATATTATCCATTGGTTCATGTAAGAGCCAGAGGTTATATCACCATTATTTTCCAAAAATTGGAGGATCGTCAAACCATAATGGAAGGAACATGGTTCTGGGGTGTTAAGATTTAATATGCTAAGACATAAAATAGAAGCATTACATTCCATTTCACAATAATAACATATACAGGATCACTGAAGAAACAACAAGCACAGCATAAACACAAGAGACACAGATTTATCCTGGGAAACCCTCATGGGGTAGAAAACCCAGCAAAGCTTCCTCAATATAGATGACCAGCAATATACAAAGATGCAAACCAAAGACATGATCTCCTCCTTCACCATAGGAGACCTCTCCTCCACAAGTGCGCTACTTTCAAGTGAGTGAGTGTGTGTTAAATGAGGAATACACCTCCTCTATTTATACACTACTCCAACTTGTCTTTTACACAAGTCATGTAGGCTCGTATTTAACCATTGGGTTAAATACCCCATTACAACTGACTGGGCCGACCCCTCTAGGGTGGTCTAATAACCCTTTGACCCACATAACACATACAGGGCCGACCCCCACTAGGGAATTCTAATAACCCAAATTACCACATTCCAACGGAGGAATAAACATCTCCGGATATACAATAAGATCTTCACGGAGGAATGAAACATCTCCGGAATAATAAAGTACAAATATAATATTCTTTGAAGTTACAATATTTCAACACTCCCCCTTAACGAGAAGGATATTATAATGGCATCTGCACGAGCAAGGAGTCATCAACATCATACATGATACATCTATAAATCATTGGAAGCTTTCTCAACATCATCAGTAACTCAAGCAGTTACTGGAACATCTTCAATACTAAAACATCAACATCTTCAATACTGAGTCTTTATCTTCTGCAGCACTCAAACAGCTATAGCAACATCAACATCAACATCTGGATCCTTACGATTATCAGCATCATCATCTCACGATCATCAGCATCGTCATCACACGATCATCAACATCGTCATCACACGATCATCAACATCGTCATCACACGATCATCAGCATCGTCATCACACGATCATCAACATCATCATCTAGATCATAACGATCAGCGGCATCGTCATCTAGATCATCACGATCAACATCATCGTCATCTAGATCATCACGATCAACAGCATCATCATCTAGATCATCACGATCAACATCATCGTCATCTAGATCATCACGATCAACAACATCGTCATCTAGATCATCACGATCATCAGCATCATCATCACATGATCATCAACATCGTCATCTAGATCATCACGATCAGCAGCATCGTCATCTAGATCATCACGATCAACATCATCGTCATCTAGATCATCACGATCAACAACATCATCAATACAAGTATAAATATCATTTAATACAAGTATCCTCATCAATACAAGTATACATATCATCAATACAAGTATCCTCATCAATACAAGTATACACATTAGCAGCATATCATCAATACAAGTATACATATCATCAATACAAGTATACATATCATCAATACAAGTATACACAATAGCAGCATACCCTGCAACACACATGATCCAATTACGGGATGATCAATCCCTCTCACTTTAGGACATAGGTCCAAGGATGATACAATCCTAATCTATTTACAGGATGATTAGTCCTTATCACTTTAAGACACCTCACCATGTCTAGGGACGATGCAATCCCAATCGATTAACAGGATGATTAGTCCTTATCACTTTAAGACACCTCACCATGTCTAGGGACGATGCAATCCCAATCAATTAACAGGATGATTAGTCCTTATCACTTTAAGACACCTCACCATGTCTAGGGATGATGCAATCCCAATCGATTAATAGGATGATTAGTCCTTATCACTTTAAGACATCTCACCATGTCTAGGGACGATGCAATCCTGACCACAGTGCCAGTCCTCTTTCATACTAGATGTGACCTAGATTAAATCTAGGATTTTATCACCTGTGAATGATCACCTGCTGTAGTCTAGGAGCAAACATTACATCATTACAGGACCTACGAATGATCACCTGCTGCTACACTGAGCAGTCCAGGAGTGAACATTACATCATTCCAGCCAACCACAGAGCCAGTACTATTTCAACTGGGGTGTGACCTAGATCAAATCTAGGATTTACAACCTGTGAATGATCACCTGCTGCTACACTGAGCAGTCCAGGAGCGAACATTACATCATTACAGGACCTGCGAATGATCACCTGCTGCTACACTGAGCAGTCCAGGAGTGAACATTACATCATTCCATCCAACCACAGAGCCAGTACTATTTCAACTGGGGTGTGACCTAGATAAAATCTAGGATTTACAACCTATGAATGATCACCTGCTGCTACACTGAGCAGTCCAGGAGCGAACATTACATCATTACAGGACCTGCGAATGATCACCTGCTGCTACACTGAGCAGTCCAGGAGCGAACATTACATCATTCCAGCCAACCACAGAGCCAGTACTATTTCAACTGGGGTGTGACCTAGATCAAATCTAGGATTTACAACCTATGAATGATCACATGCTGCTACACTGAGTAGTCCAGGAGAGAACATTACATCATTACAGGTTTCGTGAATGATCACCCACTGCTGAGCACTCCAGGAGCGCACATTACATCATTCACCAACATCTTTCTCGAAGACAAGAGTCTACGGATCACTTTAGGAATGAAGTCCACAGATGATACAATCCTCTTACTCTCGGAGACATCTATCTGCGGATCACTTTAGGACTGAAGTCCACGGATGATACAATCCTCTCATCCACTAGGGACCACATTCTCGGAGACATACATCTACGGCTCTCTTTAGGACTAAATTCCAAGGATGATCCAATCCTCACATGTCCACTAAGGACTTCATTCTCGAAGACATACGTCTACGGCTCTCTTTAGGATGAAGTCCAGGGATGATCCAATCCCCACATGTCCACTAAGGACTTCATTCTCGAAGACATACGGCTACGGCTCTCTTTAGGACTGAATTCCAGGGATGATCCAATCCCCACATTTCCACTAAGGACTTCATTCTCGAAGACATACGTCTACGGCTCAATTTAGGACTGAAGTCCAGGGATGATCCAATCCCCACATGTCCACTAAGGACTTCATTCTCGAAGACATACGTCTATGGCTCTCTTTAGGACTAAATTCCAGGGATGATCCAATCCCCACATGTCCACTAAGGACTTCATTCTTGGAGACCATACATCTACGGAACCTTTTAGAACATGTGTTCAAGGATGATGCAATCCCCTCTTCAACTTAGACCCTGTCTAAGGACTGTTCACCAACCTCTCTATTGGCATCATCAATATAGGTATTCACATCATCGACCTCACTATCGATGTGGGAAATCTCATCATAAGTGATCATATCACTCCCCCTTTCGAGGAGGGTCCTTCTCGGAAAACTTTACCTGAGGTAAAGGTTTGGTCAGTACATCGGTAACTTGTTACAAATTCAAACTTTAATTCCTTTCTGCACCATATCTTGGAACATTGGATTCTCTGCCATCTTGATACAACTCTGTTTGTCACATAGGATCACAGTTGGGTCTATCTCTAAGTCAAACAATCTAGAAGCCATACTGCTTCACAACTAGCAGAGCAACCAGCCATATATTCCGCTTGTGTTGAGAGCCACACTATACTGCTTCCAGCTAAACCACGAGATCATGGCTGGTCCCAAACAATAACATCCTCTCGATGTGTTCTTCCTGTCTGATACTCTTTCTGCCCAATCAACATCTAAGTAGCCATCTGAAGTCATGATCTCCAAGATAGCATAGATCAAAGTCTATTGTATCCTTTAGGTGCCTCATCACATGCTTTGCAACTATCAGGTGAACACATCTAGTTTCCACTAGATACTGACTCAAGGTGTTCACAGCAAAGCATATATCTAACCTAGTATATGTTAGATACATCAATGACCCAATAATTTGACTGTATAGAGTTATATCCACTAACTCTGATGAGTCATCCCCTAACAGCTTCAAGTTGGAATCCATAAGAGTGGCCATTCCAATACCTCAAGTCCTTTTAATATTTCTCGGCATACTTTCCTGGTTGAGAAAGATTCCTTATGATCCTTGTCATACTTCTAGACCTAGGAAGTAATACATCAATATGAGATCTTTCATTTTCATTTCTGCAGCCATCTATCTGTGCCATCTCTCATCAGATGGGTCTACTGATATAAGCCTCAACATCATTCGAACTCTGTGGTGAGTTCCTTCTTGCATCCAGTTCATCTGTGTATAGAAACCATATTCAATCTTGTAGCAAAGGTTGTGATCCACATCACCAATGATGATCATTAAGCTCATCAATTGACTCTTGATCATATAGAACCTGATTCACACTTCTTCTTTAATTACACCATTAAGAGAATGGTCTTATCTAGCCACTTGGAGCAAACATCCCGTCATGATTCTCTTCTTCTTTATAAGAGAATCTTCTAGCCACGAGCCTTCTATATTTTGTTTGATTTGTAAATATTCTTGTTGAACATCCATCACTTGTTTGGTGTTCATCATTCTTCATGATCTCTCCTACAAATCAAAATTAGTATATGATTAGTAATGCTTCATAATCATGAAATCATGTTGACATGATAACCTATTATGCATACAGATATCATTTACATAGTTATGCAACTATCTTGACCAATACTTTGGCACAACACTTTTCCATATCCTGTATGCATACAGTGGCTATCTAGATGCCTTCCATCTTTACCAGAACATACTATCAAGAGTGTGCACAGCTCTAAGCATGTCAGCAAAGAGGTTTCATTCTAGACAAGCAACAATGGAATGTTTGTCCAACTTACCAATCATATGCATATTAGTAGTATACTGTTCAATGCTCTATGAATATTTAGACTCAGCATGATATATTCTAGGAATACAAATATGCATACAAGCAATATCATTTACAACTCAAATACTTATCTCTTATGTTTGTGCGGTTGCCTCCCGCTTGATCTTCTATATGTCTTTTGAACTTCTATTCATTCTGTACCATTTTGCATGCTCAAGTGTCATCCTCATGATCTCATACACAAACATACATTCATTAGTATATTCTCAATACTATCAAAACATTATAATTCTAAATAATCTTGAATATATATGATCATAGATAATAAACATTAGTATTCAAGATTTCAGGGAAGTCTTCTTTTACTAATGCATATCATCAATCAAGATAAAAGACATAATATTCATAAACCCTTGATTACTAGCTTTATGAATAAGCATAACCAATCATACCAAGTATACTTATATAAGGGATCCTAACACAAGGTAAGATTCATAGGAGACATACCTGGATTAGTATATCTGTTTAACATACCTAATCAATATCTTCTTTGTTCTCTTCAATCATTTAGAGATCCTGTGATGGAACCTACATATCTCATAGGTTAAGCATAATAGAACAAAGTCATATATACCTCGTAAGTAGAACAAAGATTATGGATGAGTCTTTGTCTTCATGTTGTCATGGTCATGGAACTTGATTTGTCTTTTGTGATGTACCTGTATCTTGTTAGCAGACAACATCAACCTCACACAACACCATAATGCATTAGTACAATCATATATCCCTAATCAATGAATGTCTTTGATCATTCACATGTATTCATACGGTTACTAGGGTGATAAGACAATTCTAACATTAAACAAGATTGTACTAATAAATAATATGAAGACAAACACATTATGAACTTAATCAAGAATCAGATTTCAAGACATACCTGAACCTCCGTAAGTCATACATGTCGAGACTTCTTGTAGTCTTCTTATGTAAGGCCTTAGCCTCAACTCCCCCTGAAACTTGATCTGGAGCTTGATTAGGGTTTGCTAGAGAAACCCTAAAAATTCAATCTTTGACTTTCACAGTTCTGAATGGATGGAAGGATGTGACTTGCTGAGCTGATCAAACTAGCATACTTCAAATTTGAAATCTCCAAAATTTGACCCCTCAAAATTGCCTTCGAAACTTCTGGATCTTCTGGACAGGATCCCGAACTAGGGTTTGATGAATCCCACCCTTCTTCCCAATCAAAAGGTTTGATCCAAGGCTCTAAACTCTTATTTTTCTGAGGAGCTTCCAGCCGTGGACTCCGATTCCAAAAATTCTAACTTTCTCTGAAACCCTAAATTCCGGAAGCCATGAATGAAGGTGCTCCAAAAATAATTCTGTTTTGACAGAAATATGTACCTGATTGTTTCTGCTGTAACTCCAAACTTTTTGCTCCACAGGGTCTAAATTTTTTTTTTGTGGTAGCCTGAACTGACATCTTTCCATCCCAATAGGTCTGACCTCAATTGGATTTTCTGAGAGAGAGTTATGCCAAGTGTTGCAACGTGACCTGTTTATGGGATAAAATAGGAGAGCGAACTTGTACGGTGTGCCACGTGTCACTGGTTCAGCTTCAGCCTCTGAACAAGTTTCTTGAGATAGTACAGTCTGTGTACTACCTGTCACTTTTTACAAAATTTCATTTGTATCTTCCTATCCCAAGTTATGCCAAGTGTCGCAACGTGACCTGTTTATGGGATAAAACAGGAGAGCGAACTTGTACGACGTGCCACGTGTAACTGGTTCATCTTCGGCCTCTTCAAAAGTTTCCTGAGATATTAAAGTCTGTGTACTACCTGTTAATTTTTACAGAATTTTATTTGGAGCTTCCTAGCCCAAGTTATGACCTTTTTTCCAAGGTCACCTAATTTTGACTGAGATCTGGAAGAGGCAGAAACCCTAACTTGCACTGATCATAAATCACAAAGTACAACTAATCTGAGGGTTCCCTTTGGAATCAAGGTACCTGGGGATGTTATCTACGACCTGTAAACTTTTCAGATCCTGAACCTTCGTATAAACGGATTTATAGCGAAAGTTCCACAATGACTGGTTTTTGCTATGTAAAACCCAAACCTTCAAATTGTCGCAAGTGAAGCAAGTGTCGTAAGTGCCATACATTGCCTTCCTTCAGGTTAGCTCTGATACCATGTTAATATTTAATATGCTAAGACATAAAATAGAAGCATTACATTCCATTTCACAATAATAGCATATACAGGATCACTGAAGAAACAACAAGCACAGCATAAACACAAGAGACACATATTTATCCTGGGAAACCCTCATGGGGTAGAAAACCCAACAAAGCTTCCTCAATATAGATGACCAGCAATATACAAAGATGCAAACCAAAGACATGATCTCCTCCTTCACCATATCATACCTCTCCTCCACAAGTGCACTACTTTCAAGTGAGTGAGTGTGTGTTAAATGAGGAATACACCTCCTCTATTTATACACTACTCCGACTTGTCTTTTACACAAGTCATGTAGGCTCGTATTTAACCATTGGGTTAAATACCCCATTACAACTGACTGGGCCGACCCCTCTAGGGTGGTCTAATAACCCTTTGACCCACATAACACATACAGGGCCGACCCCCACTAGGGAAGTCTAATAACCCAAGTTACCACATTTCGACGGAGGAATAAACATCTCCGGATATACAATAAGATCTTCATGGGGGAATGAAACATCTCCGGAATAATAAAGTACAAATATAATATTCTTTGAAGTTACAATATTTCAACATGGGGAATTGTTGCTTTGACGCTTTTTAGATGGAAGACAGTTTTCAACCCCATTTGAACATCAATCCATAAAATTTCCCTATGGGTAAAATTGCCATGCTTATGACCGAATTTTAAGTCAATAGGAGACCATTTGGGAACCTTTCTTCAGGTGGCACCAAAAACGGTACAAAAAACTCTCACCTCGGTTGCTTCTATTTATGTTGAGATGGGTATTGGGAAAGGTTTTCCAGATGCTATCATGTTGGAGGAAAGGAGCCAGTCCTTTATGCAAATTCTATATTACAAGAATGTTCCCTATAATTGTACCCATTTCCAATCCCGTGGACCTTAATATTTATTTCCCTTTGCTTCGATCAGATGGTGATATTGGAGGTTACCATTTGGTAATGAGCCCTTCAAATTTCGGCAAAGAATATTTATCTTTGGCCAGAAAGAAACCCAAGAATTCTAAGGAATTAGAAATCCATGAGGATGTTCATCAAGAAGTTCTGAAGGTAAATAAAGAGTTTGTTGAGGTTACTATTTCTCTACAACAAAAAAATTCAGGAATTAGAAGATAAGATCATTGGGAAACATGATAAGGAAAAGATGGTTCAAGGCTCTCCATCAGGGATATAGAAAGAATATTTGGTTTTGGATTCCCCTCTCAAATCGCCACCTAGTCACCGCTTCCTATTGCAGACTCCATATAATGATCCGACGCTCCTTCATATTCTAGGAAGGTATGTTACAAGATCACATTCAAAATTTTTGGAGGACAATCAAGTGGTCTACACCAGTCTTAGCAGATTATTCCACCCACAACTCAGGGTCAGAAATATTTTTTGGACATAGCAAAGTCAAAGGCGGAGAAGGGAATATCTTTTGGTCGTCAATCAACCATTCATGGGGACCTTAGCAAAGCATCCGATTCTTGGGTTAAATAATGAATATTCTCTCTCACAATGGCATAGGGATAGGGACCCCCTCCAAACACATATCCCTAAAAGGGTTGATAAAATTGAACAGTCCATCAATTCTTTTCATCCAACAAACTATGTGCTCTACAGTTTTTGCGTTAAAGATTCTTAAAAATTGACTTCCAAAGTGGTCCTTTCTGGCAGCAGATGTGGAAGGAAACTCTAGGGGGCTTGATTTGGGTTGGACATACTCCCTCTCTCTTAATTCCTTGGTAAGTTCTAACCATTTTAGCCTAGATTGTGCCTTTTCAAAGCCTTTGAATATCAATGTTAATTTGCTCAATATTTATTCCCCTTCGCATGATAGAAAGTCCTTCTTGGTGGACTTATTTGCGAGTGATATTTTGTCTCATCCAAATCTCATCTTAGAAGGTGACTTAAACCTTACCATTTATGGTAGTGAACACTAAGGCTCCAAAGCAAGGAAGGATCCTCTTGTTGATTTCTTCATCCATCATTTTGATAAACTACCACTTGTCAATGTAGATCCGGAATCTCTTGGGCCTACTTGGTCTAACAAACGCACAAGTGAAAACATGATTTCAAATTGTTTAGACCATTTACTGTTGAGTGAGAATATTCTTCTTGATGTTTACTCCTATAGATTCTCTATCCTAAAAGTCAGTTATTCTGATTATCTCCCTGTCCTACTTGAATTGGCCTCCATTTCCAACAAACCTCCCCCCATTTGGAATTCAACGCCCACTAGATGACCTATGAGAATTTTAGGACAATTGTTCAAGAGAATTGGAGGATTTTTTATCCAAATTCATTGACACATGTGATGTAAATATTTCAACAGAATTTAAACACTATCAAGCCTCTAATAAAATATTAGGTAAAAAGCATTTTTGTTGATTCAGACAAGAAGTTAGTCCATATTGAATCCGTTATTGCAAAGAAGTTGGAAATTATCAAATCTGGTTACATTAATTAGGAATATCAGGCTATTATAAACTCATTGGAACTTGGGTAAGGCTTGAATCCTGGCTTGGCATGAAGCGAAGTGGAGAATGATAAGTTGGGCTCTATGGCTTTTAGAAGGAGATAGCAATATTGCATTTTTTCATAGGCATTCCAAAGGAAGAAAGGTTGTTAATACAATCCAGAATGCTTGGAACCAAAATGCCGAAGAATGCTTTGAATTCAAGTCTATTGCTAGTGTTGCAAAAATACACTACCAATTTTTTTTTACATAGCCTCTATGCAAGAACATAATGGATGCACTTTCCTTAGCTTCCTTTTTCAACCATCGGGTCGATGGAGATAACAATGTTTCTCTTACCAAATGGTTAGAAAAGTTGAAGTTCAAAAATCTATTTACTCTCTTCAGGAGGGAAAATCTCTTGGTCTGGGTGGATGGAAAATGGAATTCTTTGTGGAGTTTTGGGATCTACTAGAAAATTACCTCATCACAGTGGTTGAATAATCTCGAATTTCCAAGAAAATACACTTTCCTTTCAACTCCACATTTATTGATAAGATCCCAAAGCAGGTCTCCCCTATAGGTTTATACAATTATAGACCCATTTCCCTCTACAACTGCATATATAAAGTCATCGCCAAATTAATAGCTTGTCATCTAAAACCTATCCTTTCGGAGGAAATATCTCTGCAACAATTCAGCTTCTTGAACGAAAGGATTATTCACGATGTTATTGACCTTGCTTAGGAAGCTCTACATATGATTCAATCAAAGAAAAGGTCAACTTTCATGTTAAAATTGGACCTATCAAAGGCATTTGACAAGGTGAACTGGATATGTCTTCATCTTGTACTTACTCAATTGAGTTTCCCTCATCAATTCATCAATTGGATTGAAGCATGCTAATCCAGCATCTCCTATGGTGTTCTTATCAATGGGTCTCTTTCTACCTTCTTTAATCCATCTCGAGGTCTCCATCAAGGTTTTCCACATATCAATCATGAATTTTCTCTCGGTAATCTACAGGGCGTAAATATTTCATCAACCCTTTCCATTATACAAATATATTTGTTGATCATATATTAATATTTGGTTCTACTAATCCTGGGGAAGCAAAATGTTTTGAAATAATCCTTATACTTTTCACATATTCCACGGGAATGGACATAAACGTACATAAGTCTTCTCTTCACTATCATTCAATCCACATGTCAACAAAGATCCCGATTCACAAATTTCTTCCTTTTTCAAAGTCCTCTTTTACTAAATGTTTCAAGTATCTTGGGTTCCTATTAAAGGCTAATGATTATCAAATTGTTGATTAGCAACGGCTAGTTGAGAAAATTAATAAGGGGATAAATTTATGGTTCAATCGATGGATTTCTTTGGCAGGTCGTTTCATACTTATCGAAAGTGTATTGGAGGCCATTCATTTTTTCTTGATGTCACTTGATTATATCCCAAAATTTGTTATAAATTATATCAGGAAACTCTGCATAGCTTATCTCTGGGATGGAAATAAGGATCACCAAGGATATCCACTTTTCAAGTGGGATACTTTATGTCTTCCCAGATCATATGGTGTTTGGGGTTTCAAAGACCTTCATCTCTTCTCAAATGCACTCCCTGGAAAATGTATGTGGATATTAATCTCCCATAAAGGTTTATGGAAAGACACTTTGATACAAAAAAATATTGCCCCTCGTTCTATCATTTCGTGGCTACAATCCTTTTCTGTAGTCAAGAAGGGATCCCTCTTTTGGCGCTCTATGCAAAGATGCTTATCCCTTATTGCAAATAATATTTACCGAATACTGAGGAAAGGTGAAGTTTCGATTGGGTCGGATCCTATCATAGGTTTCGATCACTTGGAATTACTCCTAGGGAATATTATATGTTTTATCAATGACGCAAGATTTAAATATTTGAAAGATATTTTCCATCCATAGATAGTTTCTATCTAGTCAATAGGTTGGTTTACAGCACAACTCCTTCGACTATCGGATGCTTTTATCCCTTAGTGGGACAGTTATGCAACATAATTAAGTCGTGGTTGCTTTACTTTAAGTATTGAAGAAGACAAATTAGCTTGGAAAATGAATGAAGATGAGGGTGAATACAAACTCAAAATTGGATATGACTTGCTTTTGAATTATTGTCCAAAAGAGAGGATTATCTCCAAATGGAAATCATATTGAAATATGGCTACTCCTCTAAAATAAAAAGTTTTCTTTTGGATGGCCCTAAATAATAAACAACTCACCTGGGAAAACCTTCATAAGAGACATGTGGGTCCTAATCTTCGCTTTCTCTGTAAAGAATCTTCAAAATCCATTTATCATATATTAATACATTTTCATTTTGTCAAAATAAATATGGTGCACAAATTGCATTTTGGGAGATTATACTGAATGGAATGGTGATTCTCTTCTTGAAGCTTGGGAGTCATGGTTATCCAATACTTGAAATATTGATTGCACTTCCTTTCTGATGCACATGTCTTGGTGTCTTTGGATTACTTGTAATGAGGCCATATTCAAAGATGTAACACCCTCTACTCTCTCAGCTTTCCATCGATTGAAATATTATCTTCCAAGAGATCCCTCCTCTCTGAAAACAAAAACAAAAATATCTCTACAATATTTGGTCATAGATCGCTCTATGCCTTTTGGTTTTTGTGATGGCTCATCTCTAGGGAATCCAGCAAAAAGTGGTGTTGGAATTTATATTATCTTCAGGGGTTATCAATTGACATATAAGTGTGGAACTGGCATCAATTCCAAAAATTATGCCGAAATCGTGAGCCTCATTACGCTCCTTTCTTTGGAATTTGAAAATGAAATCACAACCCTCTACATTTTCACAGACTCTCTTATGGTTGTACAATGGTTTCTCAAGAAGTCATGATGCACAAATATTAGAATTATCCCATTGCTGAGAAGGGGTATCGCTCTGAAATCCAGGTTCATATCATGTTCTTTGGTCCACATCTACAAGGAACACAACAATATTGCAGATTCTTTAGCGAAAGAAGCGATGTTGCTTGAGGATGGTCATATTTAGGTGCATAAATCAGATATCGTTGTTTGTACTAGTGTTACACCTCAAATTGTCACATTGTGTATCATTGAGAGTATTCATGTCATATCACCATGAGAAACGTGATGTTTGTGCCTCCTAGGTGTGTTAGGACCCTTTTTTATCATGTTGGTCCCTTCCCTAGTTACACTTGGAATCAAATACAACAACTTAGGGGTCGAATGCCACTTCACCAAGCCCACATTTTAGCCTCCTAGACATATTTTCGCGCCCTGCTAGTGGTGCAAGGCATATAAATTCCTTATTCTCGTGTTTTGCATGTCTATGGGGGCACGAAAATTACAATATTTTTGTGCTTTTCTCAGTTATGGGGGCGTGAAAATCCATGAATAACCCTTTTCCTTAGATTTTGGATCTTAGATCTCGAGCATATTTTCATGGGATGAGGTCCCCCTTCGAATCCTATCTCACATTCCCTACTTGGCATGGTTTAGATCCTTGATCCAAATATTCCTCACTTAGATCCATAATCTCCTCTTAGTGGTTGGCCTCCCAAATCCTACTTAAAGAGAGCCATCCTTGAGCAGGGGGGTTCTTGGAAGCACCAAGCCTATGATCCTATGATTAGGAAACACTCGGAAAGGAGGCCATTATGATGTTAGGATATCTCATCATTCACTTATGTACTTTGCATGCATGCATGCATGCATCCGCATGTTGCCCAGTCATCAGTATGGTACCTCCAGCACCCAGTCCTTAGTCTCCCAGCACTTGGGAGATACTTTCCACTCATATTAATCCCTCCTAGCCTGTCATGCGCCCAATTCTCACCTTCCACTGAAGAAGGGTGCCTTTCTCACCTACTAGTCCAGTTTACTTCAGTTAGCCACCAGTGTTTCCTTGATTTGATGCTAGACTGACTCCACACTGCAGTTATCACTCCGATTGACCTCTGATGAGACATGACTACCTATTCTGAGTGCAGTTAACTCATCATGCGCCCTCCATTGAGCCTCCATCCCTAGATTAGTGCCACTTACCATCAGTTACAGTTATTACACTCAGTTAGACTCAGTTTGACACATGTTTGACAGTGACTTGTGCATTGATGACCACCACTGATTGATGATGAGGACTCCTAGTTGGAGCCAAGCTATGCCATGCAATATATTCGAATGACCTCCTTGGCTAATTCGAATTGCTCACTCATTGTGACAGTATTGTATTGTAATTCTACTATTCTGGATTATAGAGCACTGATGCATCTCTCTTGCACAGTTTTTACTCCAATTTGTCTTACATCATTGTGATTGATTTACTTGTTCAATAGATATGTTGTGACTAATTTTACATGGTATCAGAGCCATTGTAGGGACGAGATCTCTCTTCTACAGGTGTTCTACAAGAATAATTGAGTGAATTTGCTCAAAAATATTGAAGACTTGGCATGCAAAACTACTTATGCATTCGCTAATGCTGAATTTTTCTCTCCAATCCCACTCCAGAAGCTTGAGTTTTCCACATAATTCCTGGATATGATACATTGGATCTTCAAGCTTGCTTGATTTCCAATCCCAGGTGTGATGCAACTCTAAAAGGGTGGATTGTTCGACCTTATTGTTATGTTTTGATTGTGATTTGTAGGTTAATCATCTCCATCAAGTGCATTCGCTATCTTGTGAATTACAGGTTCTTCTCCATCAAGTGCATTCGCTATCTTGTGAATTACAGGTTCTTCTCCATCAAGTGCATTCGCTCTCATTGAGATGGAGTCTTCTTCTTCTAAGCTACTCACTCCCTTCAATTATTTTGAATGGAAGAATGACATGGAGTTATGTTGCGCTGAAGAGGTTACTACAGAGTCACCATGGGCCTCGAAGTTGAGCCCAATACACTCATTGAAAAATCAAAGCACTTCAACAAGTTGGATGAAGCATATGGTCTTCTTTGCCTCAATATTTCCAAGGATCTTCACTTTCACCTCAGTGGATTGACTACTCCAAAGGCAGTATGGGAGCTACTCGAAAATCTTTTTGGGAAACAAGATGACATGTGGTCTCTTCAATTAGAAAATGAATTGATCTCCTTGAATCCTGAGAATTTCGAGACCATTAATGACTTTTTCACAAGATTCAAGCATTTGTCTTTGCAATTAAAGAACAATGGAGTTGTGAAAGAGGATAAGCAATTGATCCTCTCCATTCTTTCCAAAATTGGTAAATATTTCTCGGTATTTGTCTCTACTTTCAATTCTGGTCGGCTAACTACCCCGAATTGGAAGATGCCTACCTTGAATGCCTTCATTGAATTCGTTACCAAAGAGCATGACAAGTTGATTCAAATGGGTCCATAAGCTCCAAAGATTCAGCCCTATTTGTTCCAGGATCCAAGAATTCGAATGGAAAAGGGAAGCAAAAGAAAGAGAAGCCCAAATTTGAACCATCCAAGCAAAGAGAGAAAGGCAAGCAATCGGATGCACCATCCGGTTCAAGGAACAAGCAGAAGGGTAAAGAGGGTAAAAAAAAATCTAAGTGTTCTTATTGCAACCGTGGCTTTCATCCTGAAATTTCATGCATGAAGAAAACAATAGATCAAATGGCCCTCCTTTTGGAAAAGAACAACATATGTCTTCCCTATGGTGCACAGAAGAAGGATATAAATGATGATCATGAAAGAGGTCAAGCACTCATGGAAACTGTTTTGAAACCCACCACTCTATTGATAGATTCCGGTGCCTCGAATCATATGGCTGCAAACATTGACTCCTTCTCTTCATTCGATCCAAGCAGCTCCATCCCCATCCATTTGGGAGATGACTCAAAAATTTCTTCGAAGGGAAAAGGTACCATCCATGTAGAGCATGGAAGCTTCCAGAATGTTCTCTATGTGCCTTCCTTGGATTCAAATCTACTTTCTGTGTATCAAATGACACACATTGGTGAACCGAAGCAAGTTACATTCAGCCCTAACAATGTTGAAATTTTTGATATCAAAAGTGGAATACTTATTGCAGTCGAAAAGGCAAACCACACTGCAAAATACTATGAGTTTTCTCACTTTGTGCCGCTTGAAAAGCCCACTACACTCCTCACTCATGGAAACGAGGTTAGTAGGATTTGGAATGAAAGGTTTGGACACCTTAATTACAATTATTTTCTGTTGTTACAATAGAAATCCATGGTTGATGCTCTTCCGCAACTCTGTTCCTCGAAGGGAATTTGCCCCGGTTGCATTGTTGGGAAGCACCCTGAGCACAGGTTCGACCGCGGAAAAGCTAGCAGAGCTTCTACCATTTTGGGCCTCATACATTCTGATATCAGTGGTCCACTGCCAAATATGTCCATGAATGGTTCAAGGTATGTTTTGACATTCATCGACGACTTCTCCCGCTTTACTTGGGTATTTTTTCTCAAAAACAAGTCAGAAGTGCTTGGAAAATTCAAGGATTTTAAGGCTTCTGTTGAGACCACCACTGAGAGAAAGATCAAAGATCTTAGATCTGATAATGGTGGAAAATATATCAATACTGAGTTGCTGGAACTTTGTGCCGAAAGCGGAATTCAGATCCAACATACAGTTCCCTACACACCCCAACAGAACGGTGTAGTGGAAAGGAAGAATCGGTCACTAAAAGAGATGGATACCTGCATGCTTGAGTCAAAAGGTTTGGCTGTAAATATTTGTGCTGAATCCATTAATTTTGCTACATACATTCATAACCAAGTTCCACATTCATCCGTGAAAGGTAAAACTCCTTTCGAAGCATTCTTTGTTCGCAAACCGGATGTGTCCAATTTGAGGGTTTTTGGCTCCACTACATGGGCTAGAATTCCTTCTGATAAGAGGAAAGCTTTGGATCCACAAAGTATTGAATGTATCCTAATAAGATATGGGGAAGAATCAAAATCATATAAACTCATGAATATCAGATCCAAAAAGGTATTCATAGAGCGAAGTGTGAAGTTTGAAGAACCGCTGCCAGATCTGAAACTAGTTGAGGAAAACAAAGCCGATCTGCACCCTCCACAAGAAGAAGGTTCAAGTGAGTATGAAGAAAGCATTGGATCTGATATATATGATATTATATAATACTTTGATGGCCATGACATATCAAGTTCGGAATCAAACCATAATGATCCTCCTCAGTTACCAAAGTGGGCTCAAAACACTCTACAATCTGCTGCTCCAAACATTGGAAATCCTACTGATCCAAGGAGAACAAGAGCAGACTTTCAAAGAGAAGGTATGGCTCTATCATATTCTGATCCATTATTCTCTAAGAAATTTTATTTGATGATTGGTTTAGATCCTAAATAATACTATCATTCCCACCAAGATCCACGATGGAAAACCGCCATGGATGAAGAGTACAGTTCTCTTCAAAGAACAATACATGGGAGCTAGTTTCTCTTCCACCTGGAAGAAAATTAGTTCAATGCAAGTGGATATACCACACGAAGGTTGTTGCTGATGGTTCTATCAGAAAATACAAATCTAGGCTGGTGGCAAAAGTTTTCTCCCAAGTCCAAGGTGTGGACTACACTGAGACTTTTTCACCGGTTGCAAAGATGGATTCCATCCGCCTAGTTTTGGCCATTTCTGCATCCAAGCAATGGGAAGTGCACCACATGGGTGTGAAGAGTGTTTTTCTACATGGAGACCTTGATGAAGAGGTATATATGAAACAACTATAAGTATACATATCAGATCCATCATTAGTTTGCAAATTGAAGAAATCTTTGTATGGATTGAAACAGGCCCCAAGAGCTTGGTACGCAAAGATGGACTCCTTCCTTCTTTCTTAGAATTTCAAAAGATGCAAATCTGATCCTAATGTGTACCTATAGAAATTTAAAGGTAATTTGTTGATTTTGGTTTTATATGTTGATGATCTTCTCATTACTGGTAGCACTCTCCTTACAATTAACAAGCTGAAAACCGCTTTAAATCTAGCTTTTGATATGAGCGATTTGGGCTTGCTTAAGCAATTTTTGGGCTTGGAGATAGCTCAAAATTTTGATGGAATAACATTATCTCAGAAAAAGTATGCTAAAGACCTACGATTAAATTTTAATATGGCAGAATGTAAGGCTGCTCCATTCCCATTCCTCTCAGGAATCAGTCTTGAAGAGGGAAATACTACACCGCTTGCAGATTGCACTATGTATCGACAATTGATTGGTTCACTAATCTACTTGACACACTCAAGGCCTGATATATCTTATGCCGTGAGTGCTATATCAAGGTATATGTAGTATCCCCATGAGCTTCATTGGCGGGAAGCCAAGTGGATCTTGCAGTATGTGCAATGTACGAAACATTTTGGCATACATTATGCTGCAGATTCTGAACTAGATTTCATTGGTTTTACTGATTCAGATTGGGAAGGTGATAGCATAGATCTGAAGTCCACTTACAGATATGTTTTCATGATTGGACATGGGCCTATTTGTTGGTCAAGCAAAAAGCAGGAAGCCATTGCACTTTCTTCAGCAGAGGCAGAGTATCGAGGGGCAGTCAATGCCTGCATTCAGGCAGTTTGGTTGCAAGGTATTCTCTCCGAGTTTGATTTTGGTAGCACTACTTCGACTGTCCTATTTTGTGACAATCAAAGTTCTATTAATATCTCCACCGATCCAGTTCAGCGGTAGAGGACCAAACACATTGAGATTCATATGCACTAAATTCGAGAGTTGGTGCATGATCGCACCATCATTCTGCAATATTGCCCTACCGATAAGCAAATTACAGACATCTTCACCAAGAGCTTCACTGAGAACAAGTTCTCTTACCTCCGTTCACTGTTGGGGGTGATTTCCATCATGGTGGAGACAAATTAGATCCATTTTTATGTTTAGCTTGAGGGGGGGCTTTCTTCCCACTGGGTTTTCCCTCTTTCCTCACTTAGCTTATTTTCAGCATTTGTTGGATTATTGTATTGGGGTGACCTTTGGTATCAGTAACCAAGGCCCTACATTTTATTTTTTACATCATAGTATAGCTTGAGGGAGGGGTGTTAGGATATCTCATCATTCACTTATGTACTTTGCATGCATGCATCCACATGCTTCCCAGTCATCAGTATGGTACCTCCAGCACCCAGTCCTTAGTCTCCCAGCACTCGGGAGCTACTTTCCACTCAGATTAATCCCTCCTAGCCTGTCATGCGCCCAGTTCTCACCTTCCACTGAAGAAGGGTGCCTTTCTCACCTACCAGTCCAGTTTACTTCAGTTAACCACCAGTCTTTCCTTGATTTGAGGCTAGACTGACTCCTCACTGCAGTTATCACTCCAATTGACCTCCGATGAGACATGACTACCTATTATGACTGCAGTTAACTCCTCATGTGCCCTCCACTGAGCCTCCATCCCTAGATTAGTGCCACTTACCATCAGTTACACTTATTACACTCAGTTAGACTCAGTTTGACACTTGTTTGACAGTGACTTGTGCATTGATGACCACCACTGATTGATGATGAGGACTCCTAGTTGGAGCCAAGCTATGCCATGCAGTATATTCGAATGACCTCCTTGGCTAATTCGAATTGCTCACTCATTGTGATAGTATTGTATTGTAATTCTACTATTCTGGATTATAGAGCACTGATGCATCTCTCTTGCACAATTTTTACTCTAATGTGTCTTACATCATTGTGATTGATTTACTTGTTCAATAGATATTCTATGACTAATTTTACATATGATGCCATGATTCTTGCAAGGGTGATGTTGGAGATCTTGGAAAGAGATGCTATCATCTTGGAAATCAAGGTATAGCATTGCAATAAGCTTCTTTGGATTTCTTAATGATAACTTGGCCTATTCTCCCATGTCTTGCTTCTTGTTATATTGATGCATGATATGTTGTAGATTAGATCTAGATTAATACATCTACTTTATTGGAATTTTTGGTCCTTTGTCTTGTTTAATAGGTTCAAGCCTTGAAGATCAAGCTTCGAGCTGGAGCTAGGACAACCTATAGGTTGGAGGTAAGTTTTACTTCTTCCTTTCTACTTCCATGTTCAATATCTTATGTATTGTGCTAGATCTAGGAGAATAGATCACCATTTGTTTTATTTCTGTCATGGATTAAGTATCTATGGGCTTAGTTATGTCCATGAGAGAGTTTAATTATCCATAGGACGAATTCTCTAGTACAAAAACTGATGACCATACTAGGGACTTTTTCCCTAGTTTCACCTTTGATTGCTTGTTTGGATCATCAAATCCTCTTCTAAGTGTTGTTTCACATCATCTTAGATCCTCTTTAGTCATCATTGAGGACTATCTTGAACCCATAAATTCATCCCTACTCGGATCTGCGCATTAATTTTCATTTTTTACACCTACATGAAAATTTTTGTTTCCCAAAAACACCTTGCAGAGTGAAAATTCCATATTTTTGCGCCCCAGCCGTATCCTAAGACGCAAAAATTTTCAAATTTTCGCTACCCCACAGTGTTCCAGGGCACGAAAATATCATATTTTCGCTCTATGTTGGTCTGTATAGGGGCGAAAATCCTATGTTTTGGGTTTTTGGAAGCTTTTTCCTAGGGTTTTCCTTGATCTATTGCTTCAAATTTATTTTCCTGACCTCTTGATGTCTGTTAGGAGCTATAAGTGCTCTTGCATCCACTATTTGAGTGCGTGTTTGTTTTCATTTTTAGGAATTTTTTGCACTAGGTTTGATTAAAATAAGCATCAAATTTGAAAAAAAACTGATCCAAGGATCGTGTATCCTACAGTCCCTTTGACCCATATTAAGGGTTTTTCAACCTTTTGGGATCTTTTATGTCATTTGGATTGCTTTGATTGGCTTTGAAAAAATTGGGACATCCTTGTGTCTCTAAGTCATCTTTATTGGGTTTTGCGCTCCATTTCCTTTGCATCCTTAGCTATTTATTGGTTCTTGGAGTAGATTGGTTCTTTGTTTCCATTTTTGTTCAAAGAGAAGCTTCATTTTTGTCTCTCTTTTGCTAGATTTACAAGCTTGAAAAGCAAAAGCATTCTTCTTACCTTAGTTTGATTATTTGACATTCCTGGTCTTACATTCATAAGAAGAAGAAAAGATTGTTTCATGTTCTTGTGCATTTGAATTACAAAAAGATATTGAATGTTTTTCTTTTCATTGCATTTGATTGGAAACATTTATGGAATCTTTCTTTCCCATAGATTAGATGTGTCTTTTTTAAGTGTAAAAAGATAGGAAATGAATTAGAATTTTTGCATTTGTTATTGATAGAAAGATATTGTTTTGTCACTTTAAGATAGTTTGGGTATCATTTTACATGTTTTCTTATCATTCATTAAAAAAGCTAAAATTTCATTTGGATTGGGTTGTACATTTGGGAACGAAAAGAACTCTTACTTACTTAGCTAGAAGTTCATTGAAGGAAAAATACTTGCATAATTCATCCAAATTTTCATGGTTTGAGTCAAGTATACACACCACCAAGTTGCACTTCCGCTCCCCTTGAGTAAAACAATAGCCTCTAAAATTAAATACCCTAACTAAACACACATTAACCTCATTTGAGGAAATAAAAGAACAATGTAGTTAGGTAGGGCATCAGGGATAGGAATCCAAATAATTCCCCCTTGTCGTTTCACATATGAAACATAGTTGTTTCCTCTTAGGGTGATAAAATCCTATGGTATTTGTTGACACGATTATAAGCCAATTTGTTGGAGCACAGGGGTACGCAGTGAGGACCGGTTCTGGATGGACTTTGTGGAATACCTCACTACACTTAGTGCCTAAGGACATCAATCCATTGTATTCCTTGTATTTTTTGGCCTCCATACTAGTAGTACAAGGGCCAAAAGGAAGAAGCTCCAAAAAACCTTCCCAGAAGTATCATGAACGAGGTATCATAGTGACCATCCTTCTAGGGCTCTTTTACCTGGGATCCCTTTCGGTAGAGGGATATCCCTTCATCTATATTGGTCTCTCATTTCGTATTGTCTGACTTGTATTTCATCACCCTGCAGAGGATACGGTCTGTTGAGGTATCAAGATCTTAGGTAGGAGGTTGCTTTCTCTTTTACCTTGTAAAGGGTCTTTTGTGTTTTAGTACTTCTTGTTGACCTTCTGGCCTCTTTGTTATCACTCGTTTGTTGTGGCATCGGTTACAGTAAAGTTTTTTTAGCTTGATTTTTGGCATGTGTGCCTCTTTTCCTTCTAGCTCCCCTTTTTTATTCTGGTTTATATATGGAAACCTCTTCTAGGACTACTAATCAAGAGACCCCTTTTCAAGAAGTTCCTTTTGTTTTTCCTCCATTTGGAGATATTGGTCCTCCCTTTATTGCCACTTTGAATTTTCCTGGATTGTCTATAGGATTACTAGTATTGTTATTCTCCAATTTTGTGATCTTGAATGCACCTAAATCTTCAAATGTTAACTCTCCATCATGAGAGCATCAATCCCAAATTGACACTTTTCCTTCTTTGTCAGATGTCTCTTCTTCCATTTATTCTTCCTCATCTGATAAAAGCAATGATGTTAGTAATCAAGAGGAGAAGAAGAAGAAGAAAACGAATATTAAGAAGAATCAGAATATGAAAGAGGCCAAGCATCAACTGGCTACCCCTAATTATTATATTTCTAGTCTAACACCTCGAAAACCCAAGTTCCCTTGCAGGCTTTGCAGGGGGGATCACTTTCTTAAGGATTGTCCTGGTCTTTCCAAAGTATTAGAAGAGTGGTCTAAAGCCTACAAACAACCTATATCATCAGCCTCTAGACATCATAATGATGATACCCCATCAACCAATGACTCTATGGATAAGGGTCGAAAATGTAAAGTCAAGAATCCTTATTTGTTATGCAAGGACATGCACCTTACTTACCTTTGTCCTCGCATGGATGAAGCTTCACAATTGTTGGAAGACATTAGTGTATCTCAGAATCACCTTCCAACCGAGTATCTTAAGTTTTCCCTTGACCCCTCATTGGTTGATAAAGTGGTCGATCCAGTTACATCCTCGGTCGATCCTACTCTTCCCTTGAAGAGTGAATCCAAAGTAGTCGATCCTACTCCATCCTCAGTCGATCCCACTCTTTCCTCAAAGAGTGGAGAACAAATAGTTCATCCTGATTTTCCATTGAAGAGTGAAGTTGAAGTAGTCGAATCGACGTCATATCCACTCGATCCCAATCTTTCATTGGAAAATTTCGAGACTGAAGAAATATCCATGACACAATCTTTGTCTCATCATGCTCTTTTAGTTGAGAGTGAACCGAAATCCACTGATGTTCTCTTTATCAATTCATATTTTTCTGGACAAGGGGGAATTTTACCCATTTCGAAGGAAACCCCCCCAAGTACTAAGGTTATTTCTTTTGATTGGAACAATCTAACAGAATCTTGTCTTCCTTCGGATGTTCCGTTCCAAATATCTGTAGAAGTTACCTGTAGGAACGCACTTTGCATTATTATTGATGAAGGAGCTTATGTTAGTATCTTATCCTCAATTGCTTGGAAAGTTATAGGATCACCTCAGCGTGTGCCAACCACTGATCAGATATTGTATTTTAATAGAAGACCTACTGGACCTTTAGGGATCCTTCCTTGGTTACCTATTACCTTAGGAGAGAAAACTATATGTATTGATGTTATGTTAGTCCAAGGTCCCTTAGATATTAATTTGCTTCTTGGGTGAGATTATGTCTATGCCATGAAAGTTGTAGTGTCTACACTCTTTCGAGTGATGTATTTTCCTCATCATGGAAACATAGTGACCATTGATAAGCTTTCCTTTATTACACCTAATCATTGTATGACTGCCAACCACCAGACTTCCCTGAATGTTTCACATTTCTTAGTGGTTCCTCCCCCATCGCCAGCCATGTCTATTGGCTCTGAACATAACGCCAAATTTGAGTCATTAGCGAACCGATAACTTCTTCCCATCATGGCAGAAGATTAGAGGGGCATGCTTCCATCCTTTGGACATCATGTTGGAGTTAAGACCACTAGCTTCTTATGATGAGGGAAAACCACCAACCTCTGGACATCATGTTGGGTAGGAACCGACTTCAAGCATAGTTTTATTCCATTTTAAGCTCGTTAAAAAATGAAATGGGATACTTCGATCATAGTTTTATTCCATTTTAAGTTCGTTAAAAAATGAAATGGGATACTTCGAGCATAGTTTTATTCTGTTTTAAGCTCTTTAAAAAATGAAATGGGATAATTCAAGCATATATATTTTATGTTTCAAGCTTGTGTAAACATGAAACAAGCCCCTCTAAGCATAGTTTACTTTCAGTTTCAAACTTGTGTAAAAATGAAACCTATCATGAGCATAGTTCCCTTTTTCTGTCAATCTCGTTAAAAAATGAAACAGATTCCTCTCCCATTTGAGTTGAGTCTCCCACCATATTTAGGACTTGAACCTTCATTTCATCTTCCTGTGTCACTTAATCCTCACTCTTCCTATCCATTTGGTGAACCTTTTCCTATTAGTAGCCAGGAATTTAATTGGGAGAAGAAGAAGAGTAGGAAGACGAAATGAAGCTTGGGGGCATGTCTCCATCCTCTGGACATCATATTGGAGTTAAGCCACTATCTTTTGCTGATAATGTTGGGGGAAAGTTTCCAACCTATGGACATCATGTTGGGAGGGAACTCGTCAATGGGCCTCATTCCACTCATAGTTTAGTTTCAACTTCAAGCTCGCTAAAAAGTGAAACCATCGTCTTGAGCATAGTTCATTTTCTGTTGCAAGCTCGTTAAAAAATGAAACAGATACCACGAGCATTCTTCCAACCTTTCTTCAAGCTCGTTAAAAACAGTAAGATGGTGTTGAGATTACTTTTTCCCTTTTTGTGCTCTGGTTAAAAATATGAAAAGTGGTTTGAGCTTACTTTTTCCTTTTTCGTGCTCTAGATCCAAACATGAAAAATATTTTGAGTGCTTTTGATACCATTGTCGTGCTCATTAAAACTGAGTATAAAAGGTGTCGAGCTCAGTCTTGTTCTTTCTCGTTGTAATTACATGAGAATAAGTTATCGAGTATACTTTTATCACTTTTTTGGGCTCGCAAAAACTATTATGAAAAATGAACCCCTAGAGTTTCCTTTAAGTTCTTTTTAGACTCCCAAAATATGAAAAGATCGTCAAGCGAACTTGCTTCCTTTCACGCTCGTAAAAGGATTTGGAATGGAATCTATTCAATTTTAGTTTACCCCTTTTTCAGGATGAGTAGTATTAATTACGAAAAAGGAATTCCTTAGCCTACCATCGACTAAGAGAGTTCTCCTTCGCATTATTTTACCCTTATTTCAGGCTTAGGAGACTAACTTTACGAAAAATTCATTTTTGGAGTCTTCTTTAGATTATTTCAGACTCTCTAAACATGAAAAATCGTCGAGTTTTCCTTCTTTGGACTCGTAAAATCAAACATCAAAGGACCCTTTTGGGACCAAACTATCACGTCCCCTCCCATCAATCCAATGCAACGGAGGGAGCATGACCAAACATACTGTTGAAATATTGTAACTTCTAAGAATATTATACTTGTATTATTCCGGAGATGTTTCATTCCTTCGTTTGGACTTTATTATGTATCCAGAGATGTTTATTCCTCCGATGGATTATGGTAACTAGGGTTATTAGATCTCCCATGTGGGGGTCGGCCCTGAGTTATTTTATTAGGGGTTATTAGACTCTCTTAGGAGAGGTTGGCCCCATAGGGTAAAAACTCAGTCGAAAAACAAGTATAAGTAGAGGAGGTTGTTCCTCACTTATCTCACTCTTCCATCACTCGGAAAGTAGCGCACAAGTGAGAGAGAGAGGTCTGCATAGGAGGTAGAGAAGGATCTCTAGTCTTGGACTACATCTTGTATTTGGTTGATCATCTTATTGAGGAAAGCTTTGTTGGGTTTTCTACCCCATGAAGGTTTCCCAGGGTAAAATATTTGTCTATCTTGTGATTGTGTTTCTTTCAGTGATCTTGCTAGTCAAATTAGTATAAACTTAGCATGGTATCAGAGCTAGCCTGAATAGGACATCTTTCACAAGGTGAAAATCTCTCTCTCCCTCTCCTCCGGTGAAAATTAGGGTTTCTGCAAAAGTTGGTATTTTTGGATTCTGATTGCATGGTTAGATAGCCCTCCTCAAAATCGAAGTTTTGAGCCCTGGATCGAGGTTTTTGGTTGGGTAGAACTCTGGGAAAGTCAAACCCTAGTTTGACCAAAAGCGTAGAAAAACCAGAAAACCAGAGAACCAAAAAAGTTAAGCACCTGTGCACCAAAAAACTAGAAATTCTGTTGCAGATCCGGAAGATGAAAAGTTGAAGTTTCCAGAAGCAGAACACACCAAAACTTTCAATCAAGCACATCTCCTGGTAAGTGTTATTCTATCTCTTGAGAAACTTCAATCTCTTTGACCCCTGAAGAAGATGGCTCCAAGCACTAAGCTTGAAGACAAGCTAGAGGGTATAGAAAATTTTCGGGCATGGAAATGTAGAATTGGCCTCATTCTTGAAGAGAATGATCTTTCCCAATATATTAAGGATGAGATTACAGAACCTGAAGAAGATGAAGCCAAAGAGAAGTATAGGAAGGATTTGATTAGGGCAAAGAGAATCATTGTTGATTCTATTAAAGACCACTTGATTCCCCAAGTGGCATCCAAGAAGACTCCAAAGGAAATGTATGATGCCCTTTCCAGAATGTATGAGGGAAAGAACATCAATAGGAAGATGAATCTGAGAGCTCAATTGAAGAGCACAAAGATGAATAAAGGAGAATATGTTCAAGACTATTTCTCAAGGATATCCCAGTTCAAGGAACAACTAGATGCTATTGGAGATACACTTGATGAAGATGAACTAGTCATGACTACTCTAAATGGTCTCACTAGACCATGGGAGTCATTTATCCAAACCATGTGTGACATAAAAGAGAGCATAAAATTTGATGTGGTATGGGAAGATTGCATCCAAGAAGAAGCTAAGGTTACCAATAGAGAAGCCCTGCTCAAAGAAGATGACCAAGCCTTAGCTACACACACTAAGAGAAGAAGGAATCAATCCTACTTCAAGAAGGACAGTTAGAAGGAGTCTCAATATCCATAGAGATTTTAGGAGAAAGGAAGAAGAAAACACTCTTCTTTCTAATGTTTCAATTGCCACAAAATAGGACACATTGCTAGACATTGTCCTTCAAAGAAGAAGAAATATCTTCACCATAGAAGATATCAAGCACATCTTGCAGACGATGATAGTGAAGAAGAAGAAGAAGAAGAGGAAGAAAGGCCTCACAAGAAAAGATCTAGAAGAGAAGAAGAGGAAGAAAGGCCCTTCTTCAAGAGAAGATCTAGAAGAAATGAAGAAGAAGATGCAAAAGAGTATGTTCTATTCTATGCACTCTCTGGATCTATTACACCTGGAGAAGATACATGGCTTATTGATAGTGGTGCTTCAAAGCACATGACTGGACAAAAGAAAACTCTTTCAAAATTGGAAGAGAAGACCTCCCCACAGAAATTGTCATTAGGAGATGACTATCAATATCCCATCAAGGGAATTGGTGAAGCAAACTACAAGCTTGATTCTGGAACCCCCATGAAGATGAAGGAAATATTGTATGTACCAGGATTGAAGAAGAACTTGCTTTCCATCTCAGCATTGGATAAGAAAGGTTATAGAGTTGCATTCATTGATGGACAAGTATTAATGTGGTACAAAGGTAAATCTATTAAGGATGCAATTGTCATTGGTGAAGAGGAAGGAGGTCTGTACAAGCTCAAGGGACATCCAGAAGCTGCCCTTGTACATGAAGCCACTAGCCCAAATGATCTATGGCATAGGAGGCTTGCTCACATTAATTACAAGGCACTACCTCATGTAAGCAAGGTAGTTATAGGTCTGCCAGACTTAAAGATTGATCATGATGGCACATGCAAAGGTTGTGCAAAAGGGGAGAATATCAAGAACCCATTTCCAAAGAGTGAAACAAAGACTAAGAGTACCTTGGAGTTAATTCATTATGATGTATGTGGACCAATGCCCTCCACATCCTTGAGTGGATATGAATACTACCTCACATTTATTGATGACTATTCAAGGAAGACTTGGATATACTTTCTAAAAGGAAAGAATGAAGTCTTTGGAAAGTTCAAGGAGTTCAAAGCCTTGATAGAGAATCATTCAGAAGAGAAAATCAAAATACTCAGGATAGATAATGGCGGAGAATATACCTCAAAGGAATTTGAAGATTTCTGTAAGGAAGCTGGAGTCAAGAGGGATCTAACTACTCCCTACAATCCACAACAAAATGGTGTTGCGGAAAAAAAGAATAGAAACATCATGGAAGCTGTGAAGACAATGATACATGATCAAGACCTACCTATGTATCTGTGGGCTGAAGAAACTAGGACAGCAGTCTATGTGCAAAATAGACTATCCCACAGTGCTCTTGATTTCAAGACTCCAGAAGAAGTGTTCACAGGAAAGAAGCCTGAGGTAAGTCACCTCAAGATATTTGGATGTCCAGTGTACATTCAAATTCCAAAAGAAAAGAGGACCAAGTTAGATCCTTCTACGAAGAAGGGAATATTTGTTGGATATTGTGAAGCATCCAAAGCATTTAGAATCTACATCCCAAGTTTTCATCATATGGAAATAAGTAGGGATGTGACATTTGATGAAGAAGCAACTCTCAAGAGATCTAGGAAGTGCTAGTATGAAGAAGTATATGAAGAAGATGAACCTCCCAAAACTACAGAGGTTGTACCCATCCCTGATGATGTAACACCTGAAGACCATGATATGATAGAACCACAAGACCCCCCCTTTCAAACATTTCAAGAAATAGAAATCCAGCATGGGCAAGAGATATTATATTAGGAGCAGAAAAGTATGGAGCTCCTGAAGGCTCCACTAGAGTAAGAAAGAAACCAAAGCCATTCTCAAACTATATGGATTTGATGTGTGATATTGTAGATCAAGAACCTACTAGTTATGAAGAGGTAGTCCATAAGAAAGAATGGGTAGAGGCACTGACAGAGGAATACCAGTCAATAATGAAGAATGATGTTTGGGATATAGTTCCCAAGCCAAAAGACAAAAGTGTGGTATCCTCCAAATGGATATACAAAATAAAGCATGCTGTGGATGGTAGCATTGAAAAATATAAAGCAAGATTTGTGGCCAGAGGATTCTCTCAGAGAGAGGAAATTGACTATGAAGAAACATTTGCACCAGTTGCAAGGTACACTTCCATTAGAACCATCATGGCACTTGCATCCATGATGAAATGGGATTTACACCAAATGGATGTAAAGATAGCCTTCCTGAATGGTGTGATTGAGGAAGAAGTGTACATAGAACAACCACAAGGATTTGAGGTGGAAAATGGAAGAACCCATGTATGCAAACTAAAGAAAGCCTTGTATGGGTTAAAGCAAGCTCCCAGAGCTTGGTATGGGAGAATTGACAGTTTATTAACAAACTTGGGCTTTACCAAAAGTAAAGTTGATCCTAATATTTATCTCAAGGTTATGAATGATGAACCTGTCATATTGTTGCTATATGTGGATGATCTATTTCTGACTGGAAATGAGAAACAGATTATCGAGTGCAAGGAGAAGCTCTCATCAGAATTTGAGATGAAAGATCTTGGATTGATGCACTACTTCCTAGGTCTGGAAGTATGGCAAGGACCAAATGGAATCTTTCTCAACCAAGGTAAGTATGCTGTGGGAATCCTGAAAAGATTCGATATGTTGGAATGCAAAGACATGGCCACTCCCATGGATTCCAACTTAAAGCTATTAGTTGATGACTCTTCAGAGTTAGTGGATGTGACTCTATACAGAAAGATTATTGGGTCACTAATGTATCTGACGAATACCAGGCCAGACATATTTTTTGCGGTGAACACTCTGAGTCGGTATCTAGTGGAACCTAGACGAGTTCACCTAATTGTTGCAAAACATGTGATGAGGTACCTAAAAGGTACGATAGATTTTGGTCTCTATTACTGTGGAGATCATGACTTCAGATTATATGGCTACACAGATGTTGATTGGGCAGGAAGTGTATCAGACAGGAAGAGTACATTGGGTGGATGTTATTGTATGGGATCTGCCATTATCTCATGGTTTAGTAGAAAGCAGTCAAGTGTGACTCTCAGCACAGCTGAAGAAGAATATATAGCTGCCTGCTCTGCTAGTTGCGAAGAAGTATGGCTTCGAAAGTTGTTATCGGGATTGTTTGAATTAGAGGTGGACCCCACTGTGATTCTATGTGACAACCAGAGTTGTATCAAGATGACAGAGAATCCAGTGTTCCATGATAAGTCAAAGCACATAGAGATCCGATATTTTTATATACTGGATATGGTGCAGAAAGGAGCTATCAAGCTCGAGTATGTAGGCACTGATGAACAAGTTGCCGATGTATTGACCAAACCTCTGTCTCAAGTAAAGTTTGAGTATTTCTGAGACAAGCTTGGTGTAGTTTAGAAGGACCCTTCTCGAAAGGGGGAGTGATATGGTCGATGATAATATTTGGATACTGGTATCGATGTGGATACCTGTATCGATGATTATATTGGCTATATTGATGGTAAGGTCAATGTTAAGGATACCTGTGTATACTTGTATTGGTGTGGATACTTGTATTTGATGATGTATACTTGTATTGGTGTGGATACTTCTATTGATGATATGGATACTTGTATTGGTGTGGATACTTGTATTGATGATATTGAGGCTACCTGTTCCAGATGATGAGGTTGTTGATCGAGAGATCCAGATGATGATGTTGTAGCTGATCGAGTGCTACAGAAGATGAAGACTCAATACTGACGATGTTGATGTTCCAGTATTGATTATGTAACTGTCTGAGTTACTGATGATGATGTATAAAGAAAGCTTTCGATGATTTATAGATGTATCATGTATCATGTAGTCGATGACTCCTTGATCCTACAGATGTTTTTATAATATCCTTCTCATTAAGTGGGAGTGTTGAAATATTGTAACTTCTAAGAATATTATACTTGTATTGTTCCGGAGATGTTTCATTCCTCTGATGGGACCTTATTATGTATCCGGAGATGTTTATTCCTCCGATGGATTATGGTAACTAGGGTTATTAGATCTCCCATGTGGGGGGTCGGCCCTGAGTTATTTTATTAGGGGTTATTAGACTCTCTTAGGAGAGGTCGGCCCCATAGGGTAAAAAGTCAGTCAGGAAACAAGTATAAGTAGAGGAGGTTGTTCCTCACTCATTTCACTCTTCCATCACTCAGAAAGTAGCGCACAAGTGAGAGAGAGGTTTGCATAGGAGGTAGAGAAGGAGCTCTAGTCTTGGACTACATCTTGTATTTGGTTGATCATCTTATTGAGGAAAGCTTTGCTGGGGTTTCTACCCCATGAGGGTTTCCCAGAGTTAAATCTCTGTCTATCTTGTGATTGTGTTTTTTTCAGTGATCTTACTAGTCAAATTAGTATAAACTTAACACATACCGTGCTTATAGACAATCTCAACCCCATTCAAAATGCTAAGAAATGCATGGATAATAAAACTTGTGCATACATACTCATACTCAGCAAGCACAGGGGAATTAAACACTATATATGCATAGAGCTTCATCATGCATTCAGCATATAAAAAACAGTAATTAATTAAGACATTGCAGAACATAGAATTAACACAACTCAATTAATAAACACAACGGAATAACCATAATAACACACATGCAAAAAGGAATACATTAGCCTATTTCTTCCAGGAAGAATAATGAAACAATCATACAAAAATCACTCGCATTCCCATGCTATGCACAGGATTCATGCCAACTAGCTTAAGATAACCATATCATTCAATTAACATGAATAATTAAACATGCATAATAGAACAAAAAATGATCACAATTTAAACCATAGAGAATACTTATCTTTAAGATGAAACTGTCCAACAACTGACTATGTGAGAGCAATGTTCCACCCAACCATAGGTCTTTGTCCATCCTGTATTCTTTCAGCTGAGAGACCACCCCCAAGCTGGGTTGTGTATCCACTAAGGAGGAACTAGATGGGCTCACTCACAGCCATGGTTTCACTCAACAGCCATGCTAATCCAACACACAGTTGGGTTTATCAAGCACGCAATAAGCAGAGGAGGAGGGTGCTAAGCCAGTGAGCTCAACCACAGAGCTATAGACATCTTAGGCTAAATTCAAGCAATCCAATCCTCTATTCAAACATTCACACTTGGATTTTTTACAATTCTGTCAACACATAACTCAATCCCATCACTGGGTTTCTGGGATATAAAAACTGGGTTTTCTAATGGATTTCGGGGTATCTAATACTCTCAACTTCACCCCAAGGTTCATATCTATGGATCCCACATTGGATTTCACTGTTAAATATCAATTCTGGGCGTTTATGGCTCTTAAAAACGTGGTTTCTTGCAAAGTTGCGATTTCTGGTTTTTCTCACTACTGGGCATGTGTAATGGATGAAAACTGAAGCTGGGATCTTCAACAAATGGAATGGGAATGAGGAAGAACCCATTCCCATGAGGTAGAGTGACTTGTGGTACAAGAAAAACAGAGCCCATACCTGCCATACGAATTTTTGGGCTGCTCATGGTCCATTCAAGCCATGGACTGATTTCCTCAACAACTTTCTTACATAGAATTAAATGTCAGCAAGGAAAGTCAAATGGGTTCTCAAAATGACATTTGGCAACTTATAGGTCAATCCCACAACCCCCTCAACACTCCTTAGTGGATACACATGGCCCCTTCTCATTAGTTGCTTCCATAGCTAGTTTTGGTATTTTATTGCATGATGTTTATTTACATCATTTTACAATGTTCCATGGCTAAATAGCACATGGGTAACATAATATCTAATACTGTCATTTTTAAATAAAAATCTGAGCATCCACTAGCGGGGCCTTATCCTTGAGATCCACGCTAGGAAAACATACATCGCATGTATACAATATTTACATTAAAAGCCAATATATCCTAAGGGTCAAAATGGGGTATTACAAAACCCCTCCTTTCTCAGGTTAATAAAACATGTGAGATTGGACTAGTCCGAAAAATGAGCTATACTGAGCATATGTTATCCTCCTCAAGCTCGTTAAAAAACAAAGAGGTACTCATCAAGCATGATGGGGGTTGGGGAAAAATAAGCTAAGCCCATTTTGAAATCTTTTATGGCAGCTTGTGTCACCCTTGAACATGGCACCTATTTGCATCTCGTCATACATTTGGGTAATCTGCTTGTCTTTGATTCATGCCAATTCCATGAGTCATCCCACTCCTTCAAGTTATCTGAATAATTCATCATCCATCGTTGCATTATATCTTGGTATCTGTCTCATTGAGTTAATCCTTCTAGGTCATTGTTGTCGTGCCATTCAATGTTCAAGGGAAGTTTACCTGAATCAACCTCTGCAATATTGTCAACCTTTACATCCTTGTTTTAGTCCATACTCATATGATTCATTAATTCACATCACTTTCCTATTTTGGTTTCGTGTTGATGATGTGGGATCCATCATGACCCTCCTTCGACAAGTCTATTCCTGTCAACCTCAACACATCATCTAGGAATTAGACTTAGTAACCACCTTAGTACCTTGGTATATGCATGCCTTAATGGCAACTTTCCTCATATTCGACAATAGGTTTTCATCATTGACCTATGATCGAATGATCTCGCAGATGTTTGATGTCCATTCATCTATTCACATTTCGTTGGGATTTACTATGATACCTTGGGGATCATTTTCATCATTGGTGATTTCCCTCACAATTGTTAACGGTTTACATTATTGACCGGAAATCAAGTGGTTACTACCATGTTTGAATTCAACACCTTGTAATCACATGGTTAGATTCATATCGATTTGGGATCGGGTAGAAGACCTTGGATGGTCTTGAAGTCTATTTAGCACATCCAGGTTGCGATGGTGATTTTTTGAGTAGGTTCCCACCTGGACATCATGTTGGTAACCTCATTGATGTATTGTCACATAGATCCACTCTTGTAATGGTCATGGTTGTGTCATTATCTCATCATGGATCTACACTTGTAGTCTAGTAGCCATGATTTGTCTTCAGTCATTGTTGATTCAGTACTATCATGGATCTGCGATGTATTGGTTGGAAGCCATGCTTTGAGTCAGTTGTTTTGAGAATGGGTATGCATGCCTCGAGGTTGTTAGACATATTGTTGATGTTTTCTTGCAAATCTTCTCTAGTTCTCTTACGTATATCCCTGTAGACTTAATTATTGGTAAAGTGTTTTGTCCATCAGATTCCTTCTGACCTCACACTTTAAGGGGCATCTATTACACCTCAAATTGTCACACTGTGTACCATTAAGAGTCTTCATGTCATATCACCATGATAAACATGATGTTTGTGACTCCTGAGGGTGTTAGAACCCTTTGTTATCATGTTGGTCCCTCCCTGGTTACACTTGTAAGCAAATCCAACAACTAAGGGGTCAAATGCCACTTCACCAAGCCCACGTTTTGGCCTCCAAGATATATTTTTGCACCCTGCTAGTGGTGCAAGGCTCGAAAATTCTTTATTTTTGCGTTTTTCATGCCTATGGGGGCGCGGAAATTACAACATTTTCGCGCTTTGCTTAGTTATAGGGGCGCGAAAATCCCTGAATAACCCTTTTCCTTAGATTTTGGATCTTGTGTCTCAAAGATATTTTCATGGGATGAGGTCCCCCTTCGAATCCTATCTCACACTCCCTCCTTGGCATGGTTTAGATCCTTGATCCACATCTTCATCACTTAGATCCATAATCTCCTCTTAGTGGTTGGCCTCCCAAATCCTACTTAAAGAGATCCACCCATGAGTAGGGGGGTTCTTGGAAGCACCAAAGCTATGATCCTATGATTAGGAAACACTCATAAAGGAGGGCATTATGATGCCACGAGTCTTGCAAGGGTGATGTTGGAGAGCTTGGAAAGATATGCTACCATCTTGGAAATCAAGGTATAACATTGTAATCAGCTTCTTTGGATTTCTTAATGATAACTTGGCCTATTCTCCCATGTCTTGTTTCTTTTTATATTGATGCATGATATGTTGTATATTAGATCTAGATTAATACATCTACTTGCTTGGGATTTTTGGTCCTTTTTCTTGTTTAATAGGTTCAAGCCTTTAAGATCAAGCTTGGAGCTGGAGCTAGGAAAACCTACAGGTTGGAGGTAAGTTTTACTTCTTCCTTTCTTCTTCCATGTTAAATATCTTATGTATTGGGATAGATCTAGGAGAATGTATCACCATTTGTTTTGTTTCTGTCATGGCTTAAGTATCTAGGGGCGTAGTTATGTCCATGAGAGAGTTTAACTATCCGTACGATGAATTCTCTAGTACAAATAGAGAATAGGTTCACCATAGTAGGTAATAAATCGCAGGTAATTTCAACTCAAGGACACAATATGTTTCCTTAAGTTATTTCTCTTTCACTTCAAAGCTATCATATGGATCAAGTTTTTACTCTCCATTAAAGCATCTTATCTAAAGGTTGAGTAAGACTCCCTTTTGTTGGTTGTGGATCCTAATCTTCCAGTCTCATAAATGATGTTGTTTCAGTTGTATTGTACCTTAGGTTTGGTTATGATCCCAGAATGCGCCCCAGGGGGTTCGGGGGAGTGGTTGCACTCCCTCGGCTGGGGGGTGTGGGGGCCATCAAGCCCCCCACCGCGGGTTTGGGAGCGTAGCCCCTGAAGGAAATTTTTGGGATGTTTCGCCAATAGATTACGAGCCCATGGTTTTGGTTAACCCGTGGTATTTTTCCTTTGTATTTCCCCTTTATAAGAAATACATTGTAATACGGCTAGGGTTGTATGTATTAGGTATTATGCATTGTAAAGATCTCTGAGATCGTGAAGAGAGACTGTGAGACATTGAAGAGGAAGTGAGCGGATGTGCTGCAGGATGTATCCCTTCATTTGTTGGATGGTATAATAATAAGGACTGGCAATTTCAGTGTGGACATAGCCCATCTTGGGTGAACCACGATATATTGGTGTCTCTCTTGTAATGTGTTTGTGTGATTATATTTGCATTTTTGTTTATTGTTATTGCTCTGCGATCCTATTTTTCTAACACCTTTTTGTATATGATAGGTTGATATCTTCCTCCCTATAGATTAATAGTTGAAGCTAGTCATTTTTCAAGGTTGAGGAGGACTCCCCTAATACCTGTTTTTCTTTCTTTCAGTTGAGAAATTGTTTTCTCCCAATTTTTGTGTTTTTCTCATATTAAAAATATTTTTTCAGATAGACACTAGCCACTAGCTGTACTTGATGTAATTTTCTCTACTATGGAGTAAATTACCTACTTTTTTCTCTAGAAATGTGTGTGTGTGTGTGTGTGTGTGTGTGTGTGTATATATATATATATAAATATATATATATATAGAGAGAGAGAGAGAGTGGTGGGGTATTTAACAAAGATATCAATAAAGCAATTAACGAGGAGCTTTGAAGAGCATATATGATATATTTTTAGATTTTATCTAGGAAAATGCCTTCTCTTAAACTTCTTTGCTATTATTGTACTTATCTCCAAATTCATCGTGATTATGTGATCACTCCAAACAATCTTAAGGGTATATTTTCTCATTTTCTCTTCCTGCATCTCAAATATGTTTATTCAATTCCTAAGAATGATCAAATTTCACCAAACTCTCCCCATGAAACACCTTCACTTTCACTGAACTCCCCATGAGAAACATCCTTCACTTTAAAAAAAAATCCAAAGTTATTTTAATTTAGTCATTCATGCATGGTGAATCACAATTATCAATCACACTCTTTATATGTAAAGGCTATAATTGTTTTGCATTCATTTGGAATAAATATTGACTACCTTCTACCATTTCTTATATATATATATATATATAAATATTGGGGCATTTAAAAATGACGTCAATAAAATGATTGAGAAGCTTTGAAGTGAATATATGATATATACTCAGATTTCATCTAGGAAATTGTTCTCTTCATCTTCATTGTTACTATTGTACTTATCTCCAAATTGAGAGTGATTATATCACTCTAAATGATCATGGGATTACTTTTATCATTTCCTCTTTTTTCACCTCAAACAATTTAGGGCATGTTAACAATAGCTAAGGATGAAAACTTACCATCACATAGCTCCTAAATTGTATTTATGAGTTATGCAATACGGAGCCTAAATTGAAAGAGAACTTAATTTTCTCTTCTTTAATGTATTATGATACTCTCAGAAGATATTATTTCTCATTTAGAAATATTACATACCCTAAATAGAAGATATTCATTATGAAGAAACTAAGTTATAAGATAAGTTGTTACATACCCTAAATCTAACTCCATCTAGGGGCTCTTCTCTTACTAACTCGTTATTCATGTATATTCAAAAAGTCATGTAGTCTTGTCAACTTTCAAAGAAGCACTTGGTATTAAATCTTGCATATAATTCCAAGCATAGATTTTGTCCTAAAAGATATTCATTGCAATATATTAGTCAATTATTCTCTACCCCAAATTTTAAGAAAAAACACTCCCATTATATTTTCTTAAAAATATTTAACAAAGTTTACTCATATATATCTATTCTGTCATTTGTTTGGCTCTTTTTCAAATTATTAACCTATGCTAATCTTCTCTGTATTGTTCTAATTTTATAATTTACCCCTTGAAAACTCTATTTTATTTATTCAATCTTTTGATTATATCTATTTTAATAAAAACTTACCTATTTTAATAAAAACTTTACAAGATCTTCTCCTCTTCTCAAAACATTTAAATAAAAAGTGACTACCTTTAAATAAAAATGACTTAATTGCCAATCATAATAGTATGTAGCATTAAGAGATTCAACCAAATCACAATAGCATGTAGCATTAAAAGATTCGACCAAACATTTAAATGCATGACATAAAACCTTTACCTTTACATGACATAAGACCTTTAAATTGATAGCATGACTTAATCGAAAAATTCAACCAATTAAATTAAATGGCAGTTACATTTATCCAACCAACCATCCAATTCTTTGAAATCCATCTTAATTATGTTAGACATCTCATAAAGTTATAATCAATCATGTACTATGAGCTTATGTGTTTGAATTATTCAATCACAATTCTTTAAAATCCATCTTAATTATAATAGACATCTCATAAAGTTATAATCAATCATGTACTATGAGCTTATGTGTTTGAATTATTCAAGTCATTCATGGTACATGAGCATATGTGTTTGAATTATATCTACTTATTGACTAAATCAAGTCATCCATAAAATCCAAAATCACTCAAAATATTGGGTACCATATCCCAAAAAGGATTGACTTTGTAAAATTATTCAAACTTCGTCGTGGAGTGGTTGCCAACCATTTGATGACAAGGTATTGCACACACTATGGCCACAAAAGATTGCATAACCATATGGGTATGCATACTTAATTACGGTTATGCTCAGTTAACAATGGTTATGGAAGATCGTATCTTGGAAAAATGTTATTTTAAATCGGAATTTTGTAGAAGATAGCTTTTCTCACCCAAAAAAACCATTAATTTATATGTATTTTAAATTCCTTTTAAGCCGTGCAAGAATATCAATGTTTTTTTAAAGTTATATCATTTGTTTAATTTAGAATAAGTTTGTAAATTCATTTTAATTTTAGATATATTAAGTATTGAAAAAAAATTATCTCAATTTTTTAAGATGAATTTATACTAAAAAATTAGAATTACGAGTTAAGATGAATTTACACTTGTATGCTTATATATATATACATATATATGAATGTCGAGTATAATGTAATTCATCATTATCAAAGTGTGAGTTGATAAAAAACAACTAAGAAATATGTCAAACAAATTTGTTTGGTCAAATGATGTTTTATAAAGAAAATTGTTTTAAATTTCTCTTCTTCTAATCAGTATGATTTGATTTTATAGTATTGTGTGAGTGTGTGTTGAGGTTATTATTTAGTAGATACTAAAATTATGTTTACTTTATTAAATGTTTTGTAGAAAATATTATATTGAAGAAACATATGTTGAGGTCAATATTATAGATAAGATGTTATAATCTATTCAATATTGAGTTGTAAAATGCATATCACTTCTCTTGAAACTATAACTAAAAGGATGTGTTTAATGTTTATGAACTACCCTTTCTATGAACACCAAAAATTCATAGTTATTAAGTGGATGAATATCCACTTATTTTGTTGGGTTGGCAGGTGCAGGAGGGGTCATCTTTGACCTTGGTGGAAACAGACAAATAGATTTTGCTTGGGGACACGGAAAAGCTACAAACAACAACACAAAATGGCTTGCACTAATCAAGGGGCTCGGGTTAGCCATTAGCTTGGGTCTGAAAGAACTAGCGATCTTTGGCGACTCCCTTCTAGGCATAAGAGAAGGTAGAAAGCTAACCATGAACTCCAAAATTCTTGTTTCTAAATACCATCTCATCTTCAAGAATCTCGTAACCGATTTTAACACCATCAAACTCCTCCATATACTCCGGACAAACAATCACTCAGCAGATCTCATGGCAAATAAAGGAGTCCATATAGATTATGGTCATATTGTTATCAATGAAAGCGCAATTGAAAAAAGTTGGATACCATAATTTTCTTAAGATTTCTAGCATGGACTCTCTCTCTAAGCACTCATCCCTCATCCCAACCCTCCATCACCCAGCTCATTTATTTCAGTTGAAGCGTGGCACACTCCTCCTACCATTCCATAATCGCTCTTAACAAGCATTTATTGCTTTGTGGTATCCATCTCGCCCTCCTCGACCTTGGCAATGGGTCGGCACGTATCTTATAATCCGGGGTTTCATTCAAACCCTCTCATTCTCGTGGTACCCTTGTCCTGTCTGCTTCTCCACGACTTTGTTCTGGCTTGCAAGGGTGAGGTTTTGGGAACACTATGTAATAGGCGACTTTCCTCATGCCCCATTTCTAGCATCCTTTGTGGGTGCTATCTCTCCCTCTCATTTCTCTCTCTACCAAAAATCGTTGGCCGCTAATCACTCCCTCCTCCTTCATAATTTCAGTGCTCTAACGCTGGAAAGCTCCAGAAAGACCCTCCATTCTCACTCCCTTACTCCACCCGTTCCTGAGGACAACTATAGGATGGAAAACATGGAGGGGAAGATTCGAATACTACGGGTTGAAAATGTGGAGCTGAAGAGATCCATTGCAAGGCTCTACACCCTAGCCCAAGCCACCAATACTAAAGTCAGAAACAGGAACAACCTGATGAGTGGAAGAATCACCACCATTTCAGAGACTCTGGACTATGCGGTAATCAACATTTCGAATTTTGACGCCAAAACTGATGACAACAATAGGAACATAATAGATGTTGAAGGGAAAATAGACAGGCTTCGAGAGGATGTAAGCCGTTGCATTCCAGCCATCCAGGATAGCAAAGAATCAGACACCGGCAAGCATCAGGATCCTTTTGTTGAAAGCGTACCAGGTCCACCAGCACATCATCAGGAATGTTATTGAGACTTCCCTCTTTTCCTCTAGTTTTCTATGCACTCTCTGCACATTTTTCTCAGTTCGATGGTTTTTACAAAGCTCAAAATGTTCTTTTTTGTTTTCAGACCAGTCTTTAGATTAGAATTTCTTTCTGATAAACCTTGTCACGAGCATGTAACAGACTTCATTCCAGCAAATTTTTGTAGACCTCAAGATTCGATATGTTTTGTTTCTATCTTCTACTCCTGTGGCAATTTGTAAGGAGCTTTAGTCTCCACAAAATAAGGCTTTTTCGAAACAATTTCAATTTTGTAAAAGATGAACAAGGTGCTACAGACATTGACTCCTTCAGGGAGCAGTCCTATAATACTCCTATGTAATCTCCATCTTTTTTTAATATAAATGATCCTTATCCATTCTTGTTAAAAAAAAATATCCACTTATTTTGTTTTGATACAATGTATTCATAGTTCTTTTATATTTTTTGATCGGTAGTTCACATCTTGTCACATTTGTTGATAAAATGTCGAATCTAAAATTAGTTTAACACGTTTTAAAGGTCACAAATTACTTTAAAAGTAATTAAAAAGAGAATGTGTTGTTAATTGAAATCATACTCTTATCTATTATAATGGTAATAAATCCAATTTACAACTTAATTTATTTTATCGAGATCCAAAACATGACCCTTGTTGCACATATATTCATCTAATGTCATTTCTAAGTGGAAGTAGTTGTTAATAAAATATAGAAAACAATGATATTTACAACTAGAATCTGAGGTTGCTTGTATTGTACCTATGGACGATAATATGGGATACATAAAGAGATACCCAAGGTGATAATGAATGTAATGTAGCCATAATTATGGAATATGTCCACTTAGTAGTTGATGGGTAGTAAATTCTTCCACTATGTAGTTAGAGGAAATGATATAATAATAAGGGGTAGCTGGCATAAACCCCTTACGAATACTCATTCATAGCAAGATAAAACCCTTAAACATTCGACATAACACAAATACCTCCATACAATAATAGACGCAATAATATATAGAAAAATCTTAAGGTAAGGTAACACTGTCAATTACGCCTTATAAAAAGAATCACTTCACAAGCAATACTTGCTACAATACAATAACATCTAACATCCAACTTCTTTCATTACAATGATACTCATATGTATTTATACTTTCTCATGAATATTTATAGGGTTTTATGCCAACTAATTCTTATTATTATATCGTTCCTTTAACTATCTAGTGAACCTATTTAATACCCACCAACTACTAAGAAGGCACATTCCTTGATTATGACCACATTACAATCAGTGTCCTTTTGTGTACCTCATTATTCTTGTTGTTGGTCAAAAATGATGGATAGAATTCTGGTATGGCATTATTTACAATGGAATATTTACGAAGGCCCTGGTCGTTGTGCTCTATGCAGAGTACATGAAGAGACCATAGAGCACTTGCTTGCCAGCTACTTCTATATATCGAGGATATGGCATACTATATTCCAGATCAAATGGATACAACACGATTGGTCTAGACAGAACCCAATAGAGGCCTTCTGATCTTGGCACAAAGCACCGTACGCCAAGAACATCCAGGCATTGCCCTATATTATTGTATGGTATACTTGGATCACTCAAAACCATGCCATATTCAAGGAAAAGTATATCCCACAAGAGGTTTATGCTTATAAGAACTTGGGCATAGCAGAGAGTATGATCCAAAAGTCCACAGTCAGAACTCCTCGGATTATCACTACAGAAGAGGTGGGCAAATCTACTCCCTAGTGTTATTTCAACGATGCAATGCAAGGGGGACCCATCTAGAGGCGGAGCTAGTGGTATTATATTATCAATGATCGTAGATGAAAAAAATTGTGGCCTTCACAAGACCTAGCTCCAACAATCAAGCTGAGCTAATGGCCATTAAATATACATTACAACTGGCCATCACTATGGACATTCGCAATTTACAGGTTTTTGGAGACTCCTATTTAGTCATTAACTAGTTGAAATACAAATGGAAGACCAAGCATATTCTCTTAGTAGCCATATTCGAGGAAGTTGATAGATTAGTGAGGCATTTCCATCATATCACTTTCCAACATGTGTTTAGAGAAAGAAATCATACGACAAACCATTTATAAAAAATAGGGCTTCAATTTAGCGATGGAATTTAGCAGAAATGGGAAAGTGATAATAATACTATAACTGAAGATGATCCGAGACCAATACCATTTTGACTACTAGGCTACAATTATGATCTATGTCTTATTATATGGACGGTAGTACATCATATTTATATGGGTGGTATCAAAGAACAGACATACTATTGACATTTTGTAGATACTTATAAATGAAACAAAACATTATAAAATGAATATCATAATGATGAATATTAATGGATCATGCCTCAGACAATATCTTTGATGAAGCCTACCATGGATCATATAAAAAGTGTTTACTATGGAAAAAAAAACAATAATAAAATCTTCAATCACATTTATATGTTAAATCCATACTTTAAATATCACTCCACAACTCACGTACATATTACAAAAAACTTAAATAAAACTCTATCTTAATTTGCCCATAAACTTAAATAAAACTCTCTTAATTTGCCCATAATATTTTTACCATGCGTTTCAACATTCTCATTTCCTACTTTAAAAGTATATGAAAAACTTACTATATAATCTCAATCCTTAAAACTCTGAAATTTAGATTATAAGACTTTGCTGAATATTATTATTAAAGTTTAAATTCCAAATCTCGCATATATTAAAGTAGTAAACTTCTGAAATATTAATATATAAAGATAAAATAAAAAACTATAAAAGTTTTGATTGGAATTGACCATCATCGTGATCGTGAACCATTAACATTTTTATAATGGGATTGTTTAAATATACTCTTTCACCACCATATATATATAGTCATTTATTCACTCTTATATCACTGATCCATTTCATCGTTATAAGATGTTTGGAGTACTTTACTTTATGTTTGGCCATTCAAGTACATTATGTTCTTTCCGGTACTTTATGTACGCACTTATATTTATATATTTTTAAATAAAATAACTTGATTTTATATTATTTTTTACAACTTTTTATTTTTCTTAGGTAAACGAGTAATTGTACATTTTTTGTCATTACCTAAATAATACACATTTTTCAATTACCTAAATTAAATCTGATAAATTTTCCAATTAATTATATCTTAATTGTTAATATCTAAATTGTTAATAGTGAAATTTTTCTTAATGGTTATCTTTTGGCTAATATATTATTGGTTTTATACATTTTTAAATGACATGAGTGTTTTTTACAGTTTATGAGGGTTTTATAAACCGTAAACAGGTCTTTCCTACCTATTAAAGAAACGAGAAATGTATATTATATATAAATGTAGACTTTTATATAGATATACAAACTTGCCAAAAAACTCAAAAGGAAGTTTCACTGTAGGATTTTCAAGTTCTGAGTCCAAGTATTCTACCAGAGGTATTTCATTACAAAAATGCTCAATTCTATGGCTATTTCCTCTTGTGGAGTAAATCCTAACAAACTGACTACATATATATTGACAAAAAAACATAACAGATAAGAGAAAATGGATCAAGCCTTGTCATTCTTGGGAGCTTCTTCTTCAGCGTCCAGTGGTTCTATCATAGTTTCCTCCATTGGGGTGGTCTCTCCTTGCTCAACAATTGCAGCATTGTTTTCCTCTATTGCCTCTAAGTCTGCCTGCATCTCGATCAAAATCTCCTTCAGCTGCCCAAACCGAGTCTCATTCCTCTCATTATTGTGCATAAATGGTTCTTGTTGCCTTTTCTTCAGGTCCAAGATTACCCTCTTAATTTCCTCAAACTTGGAGGTTTGGAACCTCTTCATTTCCAACAAAAAGCACATAATCTCCTCTTCCTCGCTAGTCAAGACCTGAGTACCCATTTCCACATCTTCCAGCCTAGTGTCAATTCTAGAAACTTCAAGTGAGGTCTTCTTGTTCTCATCCAGAGACGCGGCATAAAATTCATACACACACCTCATCGGCTTCCTAAGGTCAACCATGTTATTCTTGATGTCCACAATATCCTTTTACACTCTCTCCATATCATCTCCGAGAATTGCCTCCGAGGGAATGTGATTGTGCTCTACATAACTCTAATTTTCCTACTCGCCAGATAAGAAGAAATTAGTGTAGATCCTTTTAATATACAATGCATCACTAACTCTCCACCGGAGGAGGATGGCAGCTGTCCTCCCGCCAATCAATCCTATACCATGTTTTAACTCCTTGTCTATTCCTTTTATTATCGGGCCATTCTCGATCCAATCCACCCCACAAGAGGGGGAAGGCTTGTTTTTCAAGTTTCCCAATATCATGTTGCTATATCTTTTACTTACCATCTTTAACATGCTAACCATTTGGTGGAGGAGGGGGGATTATTGACAATTATTTCTCCATAGTTTAACCTTGCTCCCTTGTTTTCCAGTCTATCCACAATACTATTGTTCTGTCTTTTGACATGAAAAAAATCGATCTTTTCCATGTGAGGAAGAAAGGCCAAAATTCTCTTTTGTATTTGTTCTATCGTTGTGTCTTTCCATGATTGAATTCTTTGCATTTTTTGAATGACGATCCAAGAGTCTCCAAAGACTTGATAGGAATCAATATACAATTGTGCCATAATTTCTATTCCCTAAGAAAGGGCATCCCATTCGACCTAATTGTCCGTCTTTCTTCCCAAACCCTATGCAAATGTTTGGATTTTTTTTCCTCCAAGATAAAAAATGACACCCCCTGCACCTACCACCCTTGTTTTTAAATGATATGAATGTTATGCAAATATTTTAATCAAAATTTATTTAATTCATTCATATGTTAATTAGTCATTTTAGATGTTTTGTTAATAATATACATTAAGAACTTAAGTTATATTAAGATATAATAATGTGGAGTACACTTGAAAATTTAAAATTATGACAATAATTATATTTAGTTATGTTATCTATTACATATATAATTATAATAGACATAGAAATATATCATTAATCAAAATATAAAATACGTAATGGTACAATTTTAAATATTGAAGCTTGTATACCAAAGTTTTGAGAAGAATTGAGAGGACCAATCTCTCTGACTAAGTAAATATTAAAAGAAAGAGGATAAGTGATTTAATAAGATGTATGATACAAATGTGCCAAGACTTTGTTACAAAGATGGTTCGCCTTGCATAATGGTTTTAGACAATGGTTGGTATTCCTAGATGTTAACATGCATACAAAATGTTGAAGTGTGTGCATGCAAAATTGAAACATGATGCACAAGATCATGAGCTAGACATTGTCTAATGATGTTGACATCTGTGCCAAATGTTGTAGAATTTTTACAATGTTTCCCTGTGGACCCTAAAGGGAATTACTCCATGACATTGGTTATAATCCTCTCACATGGTGACCAAGAGATGAGAACGAATTGGCACATATCATTGGGTGTTGAGATAATAGACTATGTGTCATTTTTCGCTTTTTTACTTAGATCAATTAATCGACTAAATGAATAGAAATAAAGAAGAGACCATAGTTCAGACATGACATCTCGTTAGTTTTTAAGACCATTAACTAAGAGATTTAGAAGAATGATGTTTATTCTTATATGTTGTAAAGCAACCAAAATAGTATGAGGTTTCTATTCAGTTAAAATTCAAAGTGAGTTAAAAAGTGGACAAATTTAACCATTTTTCCATCGAAATTCTTTTTCAAATTTGATAGTAATTTTCCTAAAAGTTATAGTTTCACTTGACTAATGGGAATTATGACTATGGAACTTTTTCTTTTAGGGGTTTTAGCCAATTCTAAGAAGACATGTATCATCGACAATTCAAAAAAATGAGAGTATGAGGTTCAAATATTAAAAAGTGGACAAATTTAACCATTTTTCCATCAAAATTCTTCTTCAAGTTCAATAGCAATTTTCCTGAAAGTTATACTTCTAATTAATTAATGGAAATCTTGACCATAGAACTTTTTCTTTAAGGGTTTTAGCCAATTTAAGAAGACATGTATCATCGACATTTCAAAAAAATAAAAGTATGAGGTTCAAAACTTTACCATGTTGAAAAAAAATTATACACACTATAAAAGTTAAAAGTTAAGTCTATCCATTTTTTAATTCACTTTGATTTATAATCATACTTTTAAACTAAAAAAATAATCAAAAGGTTCAAATATTTGATCTTTTAGTTGAATTTAATAAAAATTATAATATTGCATATCAACTTAAAATGAGGTAAATTGGATTATATAAATTTCCAATGAATTTATCTTAAACAACAATTTACACATTTTTATAATGAAGTATTATTGAATGATATAGAGAATCAAATTACATCAAAAATTTGGTTAAAATGAATATTGTGAATACCACAAATCAATACATAAATGTCAAAACTTCAAGACACTCATAATATATAATCTCACCACCGAAATTTCACCATTCCAACAACGAAATAAATTTATTTTACCAAATTTCAATAAAAAATAATAAAATAATAAATATTAACATTTTATTGTTTTAAACTTTTAATAAAATCATCATCTAAATATTTTTAATTTTACCAAATTTCAATAAAACATAATAAAATAATAAATATTAACATTTAAATCCATTTATTTTTCTAAACTATTAAAAAACTCATCATCTAAATACTTTACCAAAAAAGGAAAAGAAATTATGATAAACTTTTATCGTTGATACAACTATTATGATATGGACAATCCTAGTGACCTCTCATTTAATTCCCAATCGTCATACATTGATTCTTCTTCATGTTTATAAAAGTAGATCTCTCGTTTTCATGTACTAAAAAATCTTTTGACTCAAAACGTTTTGTATGTTTCATTATTATAATTTTTAAATTTTATTTTATTAGTCCTTATTAAAGTATATTTTTAATTTATAAGTTAAAGTGTTTTGATTTAGTATTAGTTCAATTTTATGTTAGAATTTTTTATATATTTTTTAATGTTTTTTTTGTTTGCACGAATCTTCCTAACTTGTGGGAGTGATCTTTGGTCTAAGAAACCATGACCCAGGGGCATTCAAGCCATCAAAATCACCCAGGGATTGTATCCGATATGGACCATGCCAACCCTCAACTTCGTTGGTTTTTTTGGTGTCTCCTCCCAACTAAATCACCCCTAAGGGGAATTGAACTCATGCCGCCTTGCTAGCGAGATCCACACCTTAACTAGATGAACTAACGGAAATTGACTGATACAAGTTTTCAATGATTATAAAATACAATTTATTAAATTGTTTTTTTGAAAACTAAAATAAATTTCAAAATTTTACTATTTCTATTTTCTCACTAGTTAAAAAAGTCATTAATGAGACATAAATTTATGAGAATTTGATTTAATATTTAAAATACAAGATAAAACTAAAAACATTACATAAAAAAAATTGAAAATGCCATGTGGCAAGTTTCACATGCCATTGTTAACATTAGTACACTAAAAACAAAACAAAATTTTGTTTTCATTTCCCATAAGATGTTTTGGTTTTGATTTTGACTAATTTTATAAATTTTTATTTTAATGTTTGTATGATGTAAAATATTTATAAATTTGATAATTTCTATTAAAAAAAAAAGTCTTTCTTAATTTCTATATTCAACCTATAACTTATTTACTTTCTCAATTTTTATATTTGACAAGGACTATCCACTTTATGAAATATTCACTTATTTATATAGTTAAATTTGTCAATTTGGTATAATTTAAGTGTTTGTAAGGAAAATTGTTACCTCGTTTGAATTCAAATCCAATTATATAACATGTTTATTCTTAATAAGTGAATTATTAATCAATTATATATAATTTATTTAAAAATTGTTGACCTAATATTTTTTTTACACAAACGGTTAACAGGCTTTATATTAAAAGATGGAACAAGTTACATAGAAAGGGAGGACTGGTTCCAAAATCCACCACTGTCAGAGCTAGCTCTGTGTTTTCTAGCCTCTGTAGTTCAAAATTGGCATTATGCCTGATACAACCATAAGGACTAATACTGCTATTACAACTGTAGATTCTAACAATCTGACCTAATAAGAAGCAACATAAATATAACATAGAAGTAGAACAGGAGATGAAAAGAGAGCCATCAGATTGACAGGATGCTGCACTAGCAGAAATTAGTCATGACAGTTGCGGGACATTTTTTCCTTGCTTCCAGCTGTATTTCCAGCATTGTCGTCGTCAATGTTCATGATAACTGAAGGGTTGTTCCCACTGTTGGTCCTCACACAATCTACTTTGGCCTCGACGATTCTCAAGTAGCTGTACAGGGTGTCATGTTTTCCCATACTTTTTTCAGTGAAATCGTTTATCTTTCCTGTGCTTGCTCGAACTTCGGAATTGGAGATTTGAACCAGGGCCGCAAGATTGGAGATAGCTTTTTTCAAGTCCGCTAGGTCCCCTCTTAGCCAGTGCACTTGCGTTTCTAGATCTTGAACATGTAGATTGAGCTCAGGGGAAGGGCTTCCTTTCCCTTGAGGAGAAGCCCTATTCCCCAATTCACCAGGACTGCCTTGGTACCACTGATGAAGGCTAACTTTGCCACTCTCACACGAATTCATATGATATCCAGAAGCCGGGACCAAGTTAGAAGCAAAACCACCGCTTGGAAATAGCCCAGTGCCAAGGGGAGTCCATGGGCCACCGTTTCCAGGATTCACCTTGACACCACCCCCACCAGGCCCCTGACAAATTTCAGAGAGATAATGCTTCTTGCCTCCACTAACAGCCTCCGTAGGGGTATTCTGTTCGTTCCTCCTACATTTCCTGTAGTGCAGGGCAATAGGGCAATGACTACAGTTATCCATATCCCCTTGAGACAAGGGACTATCCACCTTCACTCTGCAAAGAAACACTAAACCGGCAGAAGCCAGGGGTAAGAGCCGAGCAGGAAACTGAAGACAAATGAACGAGAACAGGGTGTGAAACCCTTCGCCACCTTGCATGATAAATCCCCGCACCACCTTGGGGAACGTCTGTAATAACACCCTGCATGCGGGACAGATGGAGTCTGGCAGGAGCGACCGCCAAAATCTACGAGCGGACCTTTGATGTGAGCAGGGAGATCTTGTGAAGATTTTTGGAGTTAATGAGGCCATCGGGTGGGTGGAGAAGGAGAGGTGTGGCCGGGGCATAGGTTTAGGGAACCCAAACACCCACCGTGAGTATGCCATTAAGCCAAGCATGTCCACAATTTAAACTTGCACCAAGGTTTGCCATGGAGTCGGAAACCATGTTGTTTTTTCTAAGAATATGATAGACGAATAAGGAGTGGAAATCTTTGGACAAAAAATAAAGGTGTTGGTGCATCTTGGATATACGCTTGCGGCGTTGAGTAGCTAAGTCCCTGGCTTCTCTGATCACCATCATTGAATCTCCGATAATCACTAGATCTTTAATATTTTTGCTTCTGGCGATGTCCATTCCTTTTATCATTGCTAACCATTTATCATCATTGTTTGTTCTTTTGCCTATCCCCCATGTGAACTCCTCGATCTTGTTTCCATCAGGGTCAAGAATAACCCCCTTCCCGCTCCTGCCAACCCGGGATTTCCTTTGGAGGCACCATCGAAGAACAGAAAGTTGCTTCTCAGAGTATTTATCCAGTTTTGGAAATCCTCTGGATCCTTTCTAATATGCCAATTCTGAGGTTTTGAGTTTCTTTGGATTGAGGGATTGGATATGGGGAGGGAAGAGAGTAGACTAGCAACCCGGATTTTTTCTTCAACAGTCAGAGGTTCCTTGTTGAGGTTTTTAATATTTATGGATGATAGGGAGTCGATCCACAAGATTTTGGTAGAGGAGATGATTTTCCCAGGGTGAGCTTTTTTTCCATCGAAAATTTTGCGGTTCCTAGCAGTCCAAATTTTCCAATACAACATTTTTGGGAATGCGACCCAGGCTCATTTGAAATTTAATTTTCCAGAAAAAGAGTTGGGATAGTAAATATGCCAATTTGCAAAGAGATCAGACCAGTTGGTGGGGAGGATTAGATTCAGGTGGATATCTTGGAAGGCTTTGTGCCAGACTTCTTGGGAAAATTCACAGTCCAGGAAGAGATGACTGACTGTCTCCTCCTTATTTTTACAAAGAGTGCATCTTGTCGGCCCTGCAATTCCTCGCTTCTTGCGATTTTCTGCCGTGAGGAACTTTTTATGTGCCAGAGCCCAGTTGAAGACATTCACTTTTGGGATCCTATCTCTATCCCAGATTCTCTTCCATTTATGTTCCTTGTTACCTCGGTTGTTTAGCTTATCCAAGTAATTGTATCCTTCCTTCACACTGTATCGTCCACTGCTCCCCCAACTGTGTTTATCTCACAGTGACTGGTGTACGGGAATCACGCCATGAAGACGGGAGAGAAGGGCATTGTACTCAGGCTGTAGGTGATGTGGGAGATCCAGAATTTGCCATCCCGTCCAATTTCCTCGGGGGGACCATGTGGATAAATCAAATAGTGTAGAGATGTTGGCATGCTCCATCCAGATTCTCAAATCACGAAATAGAGTGAGAGAGAAAGCAGGAGAGTAGGGGCCAAGATTGTCTTTCCAGATTTTAATTTTCTTACCGTTACCTGGGGTCCAGGTGAGGTTATGTTGAATGATAAAGGCCGATTTTTTGTAAAGATTCCATATCACAGTGCCCTTCTTCTCTTGATTGAGGTTTTCCAAACACCTGCTTCTGCTTCCATTCATATATTATTTTTAAAGAGCTTCTTTCCACCAAGCATTCTTTCCAGAGATGATCCTCTAGAGGATTTTTACACCTAGTGCTAGGTTCATAAAGGATAGATCTTTTATCCCAGCCCCTCCATACTCTTTAGGCCTACACACTATATCCCAATTGATGAGGTGAAAATTTTTCATGCCATTGGTTTTTCCACCCTGCCAAAGGAAGTTTTGAAGAGCTTTTGAAATTTCAGAAGTTACCGTCTTGGGGGCAAGGGAGATAGAGCAGGAGAAAAGTGGATAGGTAGAGAGGATGGAGCGGATGAGCACAATCTTACCTGCAGGATTTATCCAGCAAGAGCCCCAAGAATTGATTTTATTCTTGATTTTGACCACCATTCCTTGCCAGTCAGCCACTTTTTTCTTGCCTTTGAAAATTGGCACACCAAGATAGAGGAAGGAGTTCCAATCTCTTAATCCTTCAAAACCAAAAATCCTAGCAATTTTTGTAAGGGTCCTGTGGGAGCAATTCCAGCTGTATATTTTGGACTTTTCAAAATTCACTTTGCCATCTGAGGCCTTAAGGAAGGTTGTGAGGACCAAGTTGAACTTCGTAGCAATGTTGACTAAGGCTCCCCTAAGTAAGATAATATCATCTGCAAACTGAGAGTGGTTTACTGGATGCACCCCTAACAATTCTGATGCCCTTAAGTTCCCCGGAGACCTGTAAGGAGTGAAGCTTTCGACTCAGCGATTCTGCAACTAGAAGGTACAAATTTGGATACAGGGGCAACCTTGACACAAACCCCGAGTGGCTAAGAAGAAGTTGGAAGGTCTACCATTAACCATAGGGGCGATCCAAGGAGTGTTGGTGCAGGATTTAACCCACCTTACAAACCTGGGGGAGAATCCAAATTTTTCCATGATGGCATAGAGAAAGATGTGATTAGCTCTTTCAAAGGCATTGGCCATATCAAGTTTGATAGCCATTGCTTGATGATTTTTTTCAATGCTGGTGTGGATAGCTTCTTGCACAATTACAATGTTGTCTAAAATTTGTCGGCCCGCAATAAACTCCCCTTGAGCTTCAGAGCTGAGCTTTCCCATTACTTTTTTCATCCTGGTGGCAATGATTTTGATGAGGATTTTATAAGAGGTGTTGCAAAGGGAGATTGGTCTGAAACGATTCCTGGAGCAGGGGGATTTTTCTTTAAGGATAAGGACAAGGAAGGAAGAGTTGGTGGAGCCTCCAATTTTTTCTTTCTTCCTTGTCCAGTTTAGCATTTTCTTCAGATCATCTTTTATGATTTCCCAAGTAGCGCAATAGAAGTTTATTGTAAAGCCATCAGGGCCTGGAGCCTTGTCAATTTGGAGAGCCCAAATGGCTTTTTCAATTTCATGTTCTAGAATTGGTCTTGTAAGATCTCTGTTAGCATTTTCTGAGACAAGGTTGGGAATGTTCTCTAACATTTCAGCTTGAGCATAAAGGTCAGTATCTCCATTATCCGAGAAGAAATCCTTGAAGTGGTTGTGAGCGAGTTGCTTAAGGTGTTCTTGACCACTGATCCTTACCCCATTTTAATTCTTTAACTCTCTAATGGCGTTTTGGATGCATCGAACTTTAGTTTGATTGTGGAAATACTTAGTATTACTATCACCTCCTTTTAGCCATAACTACCTGGACTTGATTCTCCAGGTTTCCTCTTCCTGTTTAGCCGCTTTAAGATTTCAAGCTCAAGAGATCTTTCTTGAGATAGGAGAGGGGCCGTAATTTCTTCACTATCCATTCTTTGCTAAAGAATGTTCATCCTAGACTGGAGGACTTGTCTAGAACCAGAGGGATTTTTGAAGCTGAGTTTGGACCATTTCTTAAGTTTAGTTTTTACGGATCTTAGCTTAGATTCCCAAATAAAACTGGGGGATCCAGAGGATGGAGTGTTCCAAGCATGTGAGACAACCTCCAGGAAACCAGGGGTGTTGATCCAAAGGTGATTGAAGCGAAAGGGGATGGGGCCAAGATTTTCAGGGCGAGTGATGGAGAGGCCAATAGGCTTGTGATCCGAAGAGGCACAAGGGATAGAGAAAGCACTAATAAGGAGGTTAGAGAGGAGGAAGGAGGAACTTACCAGAAAACGATCTAGCCTGGACGCAATGTGTCCAATGCCACACCTTTTGTTGCTCCATGTGTACTTTACGTTCTTGAGAGGGATATCCATAAGGTCCAAGTCCACCAGAAGGTCCTCAAGATTTTCTCCAAAGGGATCTCGAACAATGCTGCCTCCCCTCTTCTCTTGGTGGGATCTAGTAATGTTGAAGTCATCGGAAATGATAAGCTTTTCTCCATGCATGCTTTCTTTGAGATTTTTTAGATCATCCCAGAATTTTATCTTATCTCTGTGGTGGATGGGCTCATACACGTTGTAGACAAAGATGGGCCTGTTACTGTCCTTGTCTTTTATTTCTGAAATCATCCAATAATTGTTGTCAAAGGAGGATAGAATGAAGAATTTCTGGGAAACAATGGTTGCTATACCCCCCGAAGCACCTGGGAATTCACTGCATCGCCCTGACTTCCTGCCCAGAAAGAGCTAGAGAGAGTCAGGCATTTTGCACTTTGCATCTTAATCTCTTGGAGTAAAACAAGGTCCGGTTTTTCACTTTTTATCATATTTTTAAGGGATTCTAGTTTATTCTGCCCACCAAGACCTCTGTAGTTCCAAGAGACTATTAACATTATTTCTTATATAAGCTAAGTCCTGCTTAGGACTTGCCTTCTTTCCCCCCAGTCTGAGATTTTGATTGTTGTAGTATCTTCATATCTTCTAAGCTTTTTTGTCTTCCCAGCTCTAACTCTCTCTCGGCTTCTTATTCTCTATGGAACCTGAGTGATTTCCTTCCTCTAGTGTTTGGGGGTTGTACCAGGTCTTCTTCTTTGTGTGACTCAACTGAGGTTTCGAGAGATGGGGATGACGATACAAACTTGCTCTTTAGCTTATCTGCCCACATTCCTCCTGGGGTGGACATGCCTTCCTGCTTGTCTTCATTCGGCTCCTTTTCAAGGATAGGTATTGTTTCCTCTTCTTTACTCAAATCGACTTGGTTCTCCTCAGGAGTTTCGATTTCTCCTTGTTCCACCTGTAATTCTTGGAAGCTGTTGACATTTGTGGCCTTCTTAACTTCCTGATTTTTCCCTTTAGCTAACGGGGCCTGGAGGTTTTTGTCTGCTTGGGGAGCAGAGATAGCCTTTTTCCCCTTTTTAACCTGCTGCCATACTTCTTCCTGAGGTTGTTCTGAGACTTCTGGTACATTCTTGGGGCATTTTTTAACAAAGTGCCCATATTCGTGGCATTTCCTACATTTAAAGGGCAGCTGTTCATAATCTACTTTTTGCATATGCTCCCAACCCTCCATTTGTAGGTTTACTTCTTCAGGTAGGCCTTTTTCCAGATCTACCTCAACACAGATTCGGGCACAAGCAAACAGGGGTCCCTTTGGTTCTGCTTTATCAATGTATTTCCCGAGAGCATTTCCGATGGCAGGCAGGGTATCATCATCCCAGCAATGCAGAGGCAGGTGTGGGAGACGAACCCAAACTGGAATAGCAGAGGGAACATCCTTTTTCGGGTCAAAGGATAGGTTCCAGCGATTCAGATAGAGGCCTCAAGGACCCATGAAGTAAGGTCCACTTCGAAAAATGAGATCCTTATCAGATTTGTTTTCAAAGAGAAAGATGTAGTAACCCTTACCACAGAAGCAGTGTTGTAATCCACCAGAAATCAAAGGCATCCAATTTTTGTTTAACCAGGCGTCCACTGTCTCGAGGGAAGGCCATATTCCTGTAAAATGTCCGATCAGGCCACGCTCACTTAGTGCAATAGCTTTCAGCTTCGAAGCTGTCGACAAGATCTGGATATGAGGGGCGGCTGGACGTTTGATGAAAGCATCCGAGTGAAGCGCTGGGAGCAGAGGGGGTGGGGTGGAGTCAACAAGGGAGCGGAAAGCAGCGTCTAGGAGATGCTTACATTTCTCAGGGGAAGGCTCCATGACTGCGGCTCAGGAGGAGCACGCAGACTTTGAATTCTATAAATCGTCAAAGGTCTTATTCCTGGTTTCCTCATAATGTACCATAATCATCAAATTTGTAAGTTGTGAGCCTTTCGACTCAACTTTTAATTGTTTTGTGCCAAATTTGTCTAAGGTCGCATTTGTCTTTTGATGTTAATTATATTGAAGCACTGAATCGCATCATCAACATGGCTCCCCCTACTTAGTAAAATGATATCATGGTTATTCTTCAAACGTTAATTATATTCAAAAGTATAGTTTTTTTGCATTTAATTGAATTAAATATTAATAAATATTATTGTATCGAGAGTAATGAAGTGCTCTATAATCTAGTATGGGGAAGATGTTGTCACATAACTTAATATTACAAAAATAAAAAGTAATTAAAAATTTATGTCGGCTCATAAAATAAAATATTTAAACCACATGAAAAGTAATTAAAAAAACAATGTCACCTCATTTAAAAAAAAGCCAACATAGATACATCTTAGACCTGGATTTATCAAGCAACAAGAGATCAAATTTCTTGAGGTGTAAATTTTTTTCTAGATATGTAAAAAATTTAAGATAAAAACAAATTTATACCTCAAGAAATTGGATCCCTCTTGGTACTTAATAGATCTATGTTTAAGATGGATCTATGCTGGTATTTTAGCCTTAATTCCAAAGTATATATATATATATATATATATGGGAATAGGTTCGTAAAATATATGTAATATATATACGAATTTTTGTCAGAAATTTTTTTACACTAAACATCATTTTTATTGCACTTATTTCTAAATTATAAGTGTTTCTATCATTATTCTGCATTATATTAGGGGTTTCTCTCACTATAATAGACACTTACCATCACCTACCTTGTGACTAGTGTGTATGTAATTTAGAAATGCTCACATTTAGACATCCTAGATTCATTATCAAAATACTTAGTCTTGGAAGAATTTGTTATGATACCCAAGATCTAGCTCCATCCAACACCTCTTGTTTACTACTCCATTATTCAACATATCCAAAAGGACATGGTTTTCTCAACTTTCATGAGAGCACTCAAGATTGGAAATTGTCAATAGTGCAAAGCATAAGCTTGTTCATTGGACAAATTCATTGCAATATGTTCATTTCATATCAACTTCAAATGTTAAGAGAGATCACTCTCCTTATATTTTCTTAAAAGAACCATTTAGCCAATTACAAATTTTAAATATTTGTTTGGCTTTGTCTTTGTATATGTATATGTATTTGTGTATTTGTGTGTATTTCAAGGAGAATTCAAAATATACATAGCAAGGTGTTTTCTCAATAATTTAGAATATTAAGCCTATTTCCTTCTTCAAAACAAAGATAAAACCTAGAAATTTCTAGGACTAGATTTCTTACACAATCTTCCAATGGAAACACAACAATAGAATGCCATAACAAAATAATTATAGGCCAAAATCCTAACACCTAAGATATGATATAGTCCAACTTTTCTAAATAGAAAAAAAAATTCCCCCTTCTTTATAGATCTTCAATAAAGGTGAACAACTTCATTTTGGAGAATTTATTCATTCAACTCTCTACTACAATCAACAAACCTTATTGACGGGGAAGTTTTTTCCTAGAAAGATGATCTATTTTTCATTCAACATTTTGAACACATGTTGAAAGTTAATCATAACAAAACTATTTCATACCTCATAGAATTTTTCCATAGTCAAACAAGTATTATATTTTCCAACATGTTCTTACCATTTGCCCAATCAATTATAAACGATTATAAGCTTGCAATCCTCCAAAAATTGTAAATTGTCTAATACACAAGTTTAATATATTATTATGTTTAATACAAGTTTGAGTAATGATCATAATTATTTTCTCTTAGGTCCTTCATAATTCTTTTCTCCCTCAGTGGACTCCTAATATCTCTAAGTTCCTCTCATCTCTTCAATCTTTTTTCTCTTTTGATCTTTTGAATATCTAAAGATGGCTTATAACTGGATATATTTCTATCTCATCGAAGTATACTGGTCTTCTTGGAAAGCTTCATCTTTTTATTTCTGATCGTCAACCATAGTCATCTCTTTATCTACTCATTTCACATGACCGGTTCCCCCATTGCTAACCCGACTATTGCAAGACGACGAAGATAGTCTCAAGTGGTCGGCTCATTTATAGCGTAAATATTCTCACCGACGTTCTTTGTACCATCCTTTAAATAAATCTAAAATATCTTCCACAACCCATTTCCCTTTTCCATTTGTTAGTTTTGATGCTTCAAATCATACTTACTTATTTTAAAATGTGCTATGCACGAAAGGTCATCATTCGATTTGCACAATATAAACCTACCAAGACTTTACCATATGATAATTTTATTGGGTAGAACCAGCTATAAAAATATCATTCATTATAAAGGGAAATTCAACTTCCAAATTGCCTTCTACTACCATTTCTTTAATTCCTCCTCTCCATCTTTCATCCTTACCTCATACCCCAATTTTGGTTTGTACCTACTAGATGCTTTATTTTTAGACCATATAATTTCATCATATACATATTTTAATCTGATAGTAGTATGTTTCACGTTGAATATGTATTTCTCCCATTCATATACTACTTCCCCTTGCAAATCTAACTGTGAAACTAATTTCCATCATTGTTTCCATATATTATTATTTACTTTACTTAAACATAATGCAATAAACCCCACAATATAAAGAGCTTTTATTAAGGGACCTGAGAGTTTGAAAGAAATTTTACAACCCATCCATGTATCCTCACCTATCTTTACATTGTTCCCTTTACAATCTTCTACACTAGCTACTTCCCTAGTAATGGAAATCCCATAACTGGGGTCATTTAGATAAGTATGCCTCATCCACAAGCCTTCACCACTTTTATGATCCAATCCTCTATTGTCCCTAGTGCTATGTATTTTGCATTCATAATTTTTCCATAAAGGCCTTCACTTTGCATCAATTTCCACATACTTTTTTTTATCAAATCTTGCCCAAACATATGTATATTCTTCAAGCCCCAACCTCCTTCCTCCTTTAGCTTTTCTAGTTTTTTCTACTTCACAAGAGGTATACCTTATTTTTCTCCCTTACTATTTTGTAAGTAAGAAGGCACATCACTTTATATTATAACATACAAAAAAGCAACATTACATCTATTTGCAGGAAACCAAGAGATCAAACAATGGGACCTATCCTAGTGATAATATCCAAAGTATGGAACTCATTGTTAACAACTTAGATAGTATAACTTTAAAGGCCTAGAGCAAAACATAAATATACTAGCCTCCAACTAAACCAAAATACTGACATACATGGTCATGTTATCCATAAGAGCAACCAAAAACTAACAGAACCCATCTTAATCATGACCAGAAAGGAATGCATAAGCGAGGTCGATCTGAGAGGCATTCAACAGCTAAAAAGAGACCAAAAGAGACGTACCCAATAAAATTAAATCTTGATGCGACGAACCACTGACATGTTGATGAAGATCATGACAATCGAATAAGGAAGCTAGAGATGCAATGCTATTTTCAAACTACTCCATTTTGTGGTTTCAATTATGGAGGTCACGTCTAGTGTCGAATATCAAGCTTGGATGAGACTCATATGGCCTTTAATGAGATTTTGGTCACCATAATTCGTAGGAAGAGACTCATTCTACGTGTGACTTCCATCAATATCTTGCATCTAGACACGAACCGGAATATATCCCAAGCCAAGGATTCGAGGAGGAGAATCTTGTGAGAAGTTGGGATTAAAATGAAACCCCAAATAATTCTACTTATCATCAAACCACTCCACTCGACAACCCCATCTATTTTCATCCATAATGTTCCCAACCAAGTCCATCCCACACTACGAAGACATTGAGGAGAGCGAACGCAATCCACCAGAAGACCAAGTAGCAAGGGTATGTTCTTCAGAAAAAGCAAACGTTCCTAGCCTTTAGCTCGCAGATCCCCTAGGATGGCCACAGAGTTTGAGATAGGGCATGCGAACTTGAAAATCAGAAAACCAAAAACACAAATGAATTCTTCCATCCACACTTGTTCATCTAAATAACCACCTGATCTCGCTATGATTGCCACAAATAAAACCACATGCAAAAATTAAATTATTCCTTCTCTTCATGACATCAACTAGGCATACCCTCCAAGATTATATAACTTCCTCATTAACTGCCATCACATCAAAGGACATATTAGAATTGAAACCAGAGGCTTCTCGACTGAGAGGATACATGAGATCTCTAGCGAGAGATGATTTAAGCCACATATCATCATTATAATCATTCACATAAGGTGGATATGGCTGCCACTTGGCTTGGCCACGTGTTGGCCATATTTATCATTCATGGATGTGTAATACCACATCCGGGGATGATTTTTCCTATTGATCCAAATGTAAACAATCCTTCCATACTGGATGATCATTATGTTGGAATGGAGAGCATATGATCTCCTCATTCCCACATGCAACTCCCACATTAGCTAGTTTTCCCACAATTTCATTCACTTCCCGCTTTACATGGGATGGAATGATGACTAAATGTGGAGATATTAGAGATGCCAGCAGTTCTAGATATCCCAACAATTTCCATCTAGGGGAAACCTTCTCAAGCTTAGCTCCTTTGAGTAATTTTGATAGGTTCAATAAGATCACCTACGAGTCTCCTTCAACAATGAGATGAAATTTCCTCATATGAGTGGCCTACTGGATTCCTCTAATGAGAGCCCATATTTCTGTGACATTGTTTGTATCATTCACAATACTTCCAACAAGTGTCTGAATGATATTCCCCTGATCATCTCTAAATACTACTCTAAAACCAGTTGGACCAGGGTTTCCCTTGGAGGCCCCGTCGAAATTGATTTTCACAAACTCGAAAGGTGGACAAATCCAAGTAGTGGGGCTAATGGGAGGCACATGCCTGGTGGAGGAAGGATCCAACTAGGTGGGGGCATTCAAACCCCAATTAGACAAGATGATCAACCCCTTAGGGGCACATGAGTAATCCTCCGCAGTCCAAACTAAGGTGTTCACCATTTCAATGATCGAATATTTGATCCTATCCCAAGCCCACATCTAAGAGATTTGTTGAGAGAGGAACGTCCTTCTATTTCTTTCCTTCCAAATATGCCAGAGAATGAAGCCCAATAGTAGCTTCCATATTCTATTTAGGATAGGATTTTTGAATGTTGAGGGTCTCCAGGCTGATATGGTTTGTGTGATGTTGTCATGTTGTCTATCTAAGGTGTGTATTAGCATCGAAATTTGATCCCATAGTTGATTGTTGAAGTTACATTGATTGAGTAAGTGTTCCATGGTTTCCTCATGTTGATGATAGAGAGTTAAATTGAGGGACCTGTAAAGTTTCTCTTTCTTGAATTATCCCATGTAAGAATACTTTGGTGCATTACCAACCATAGAAAAGTGTTGACCTTAGGCCACAAATTAGAAGTCCATATGTTTTTCCAGGAATTTAGCAATTGTGACAGGTTAAAGGGGGCCTTTAAGGCTTAGGCTTCTTTCGTAGTGAAGGTTCCTTTAGGAGAGTACCCCCATCTGAGGACATCTGGCCCATTTTTGCATCTGGTTTTTCTGCTACTCATCTCCATGCACTAGTGTTCCAAGTTCATTTGAATAGGGATGTTCATATCCTCTTGGGTGATTTTCCATTGTCTCGATGTCTCATCATCAGTGCCAATATTCTAGAAATACACCACCTTCTCAAGTCTGGGATTCGCAAGGTTAAGACATACCTCATTGAGATTGTGATCCTCAATAAGAGGAGGAAGTTGCTGCCATGAACTAGTCCAAAAATTAGCATGTTTTCCATCCCTTACTTCCCAAAAGAATGATCCTGAATTAGGCCTCAATTATGCTAGGCTCATGCAGTCCAAATGGAAGAACCTTCTCTTTTCTCATTCCATCGGATGATTTGTTCATCAATCACACCTGATGTGTATTTATGCCTCCAAAGTTTAGCCCACATTTCTCTGAGGTATTTTACCCATCTCCACCACGTTTTAGCCCCCAATACTTGATTAAGCAGCTAGCGATCCCAAATATCAAGTCCTCCTTCTAACTCGGGTTTACAAAGCTAATACCACTTTACAAGGGCCCATTTTGTTTCCATTCCAAAGAAAACGTCTTTGTATATTTATGATTTTTTCAAGAACTGAATTTAGTGTCCCCGACCCCAAACCAAGGCCAAGGTAACCGGGAAAATCAAGGGAATGTTGAATCAAGGTAAATGCACAGCAAAATAAGGTTACCTAAGGCTAGGCCATCATGCCAACAAGCCAATTAAATAAAACAATCATCCTTTTTAAAAACAATGCAAACTTGTGATGCATATCATTTTCCATATGCACATGCTAAGCAAGGAAAGTGCAAGTATGAATGTAAGCATATCTGAACAAGATTTTAACATGTAATATAAAATCAATTAATCAGATCTTCTATAGCAATATAACCATTAACAAAATCATATTTGCAAGCTAACTCTAACAATATAAATAAAATATCTACAGGCTGCCATATTCAACCATATTGACAAGCTAGAAACTAGATCTACTGACTTCCACCTACAACCATATTAACATAAGTAAAACTAGACATGAGGGATTCCATATACATCCATATATATGATATTAACATAGTATATCATGGCTTTCACCTACAACCTTACAAACCATAAGAAAAAACTAGATCTAAGAGCACATGTACATCATAGTACTGTAAATAAGCACATAATGAAATATTCATCACTAACTAGCAACCATAACCATATCAACAAGAATGAATTCAAGTATCAAAGGTATCATATACATCCATATAAAATCATATTTCAAGTTTGTCACCTACATCCATACAGGTCATAAGAAAATCATATCCATAAGCACATATAATTTCGAGAATGCAGAAAATAATCATATAATAAAATACTTATCTGATTATGGGGAAAATAGCTTCAAATAGACAAATTTCGACCCAACCATGGACATAGTCAAGTCAATCCATACTTGAACAGGACACCCCCAAGCTGAGGCCATGGATCCACAAGAAGAGGTACTATCAACCAATAAACATGGTGTGTTCTTTATCAACACTATCAACGCTACCACGCAGAAAAGATCATATCTCAACCATACAGAAATATTTTACAATGAATAAAAAGGTATTTATTATTGGAAACATCACTCCAGAAACAATGGAATAGGTCTCATAACCCATAATTCTCGGAAATAGGAAAACTAGATCATATAGTTGTGTCCTTCTCACCAATGTGAGGAAAAACCCCGCCACAATAAAATAGCTATATATTAGCCAGTAGGAAATATTTTTCAATAAAAAAAAGTGTACCTTACTGGAAACATCACTCCAGATCCAATGGTACAAATCTCATAACCCAAAAATGCTCAAAAGTGGTCGAACTAGAACATATAGTTTCTCCCTCCTCATCTCAGCCTGAGAAAATACAATATATTCCCATCATAGGAAACTCAGGCCATACATCCTGAGAAAGCACAATACATTTACATCACATGAAAATTAGGCCATGCATCCTGAGAAAGTACAATACATTTCCATTATAGGAAATGCCACACAACCTGAGAAAGCACAATATATTTCCATCACAGGAAACTCAGGCCATACATCCTGAAAAAGAACATTATATTTCCATCACAGGAAACTTAGGCCATACATTCTGAGAAAGCACAATATATTTCCATCACAGGAAACTCAGACCATGCATCCTGAGAAAGCACAATACATTTCCATCAAACTCAGGCCACACAACATGAGAAAGCATAATATATTTCCATCACAGGAAACTCAGGCCATACATCCTGAGAAAGCACAATATATTTCCATCACAAGAAACTCGGGCCATGCATCTTAAGAAAGCACAATGTTTCAATAAATCTATCTAGGAAACACTCTGGCACAGATCAGACATCAAAATATACCTAGGAAACACTCTTGCATAGAGCAGTCTTTGTACCTCATTACAAGACCTTCAATATCTAAAAACTATCTAGGAAAACACTCCGACATAGATCAATCTCCAATCTCTATCCAAAAAACACTCTTGCATAGAGCAATCCTCCCATGATGTCTATCCAAGCAACACTATGGCATAGACCATCATTCCAATTCACTAGAGGTGCAAGAAGAGATGAAAGAAGATCCCTCATGAAGCCAATCTGAATCCTTTTATAGCCATTTGAATCCCTGGGTAGAAACTAACTCAGGTTAACTGGAGAGTAACCATACTAATAATTGGAAGCTTCTCTAACTCCCACTATTACCATTCCAATTCTCATGAGAGAAATTTGAATTAGGTGGGGAGAAGGTTACACAAGAAAAGGATTCCTTTTCCATAATAGTAAAGGAGGAGTTACACAGGGAATTACACAACGTTTGAAGTGTTAAAGCTAAAAATACCAGTTCTAACGCTCCTACCACATTGATCGTTGTTACCACCTCACAATTTGACCCCATTTTCACACCACCTCCACTTTCTGCTCACCCTATAGGTGATCCTACAATTTCTACGCTTCTATCGGAAGATCCTGAATACAAGCAATTAATCCGGCATTCTTAGGAAGTCCTTGCTAGGACTCAAACTAGGTTAGCAAGAACTTAGGCATTACAGTATTAGTTTTATTGGTGTTATGAGCAACATATTGAAATTGTTCTCCAACCAAGTTAGGCCTTTCCAATAGACTTACCCCTTTAGGAAACTCCATTCATCGGAACTCCCAATTACTCCTTGCATGACATTTTGACTTGTCATGTTGATCCCAATCCTCGAACTCTGCGATCTAACCCTTTATTTCAGTCTAAATTACGTTTTGCTAAATCTTCTTTTCCATATCGAAATCAACCTGTCATAGTAGCTGGTTGAGTGGACCATCAACTGTCACCACCTGAATCTCCCCCAGATTCACCTCATGGGAGTTAATCCAACAATGAATCTTCTGATAATCATTATGACCGATCTTCCTCTAGGTCTCAGGGATCCCAAAAAATGGGTAATAATCAAAATAGATCGTGGTTGGATCAAGATGCAGTTTTCGTTCCTAGTCCACAACACCAATTACCCAATAAACCTGGAAAATTCTTTCCAAAATTTGATCCTAGCACCAAACAACTAGTTAACAATCATATAAAGAAGTTTATGTTGGAAATCATATTGATAAATATAGAACATGAAGATGTAGTTTGTAGGCTATTCCCCTACACCTTTGAGGGAAAATCCTCCACATGGTATTTTGATCAACAACCATGGAGGACTCTATCTTGGGACCATTTTGAGACTGCTTTTCTTGAAAAATTTGGCGATGACAAAACCCCTGATGTTCTGGTAATGCAGTTGTCCCAAATGAATATGGATGGTAAGGAAAGGATTAAGGACTTCAATCATAGGTTCTTGACTTAAAAAATAAAAATCCATACCTCATCTATGCCTGATGAAAACCTCATCGTATTCCTATTATGCAAAAACATTACCTTTGACTACAACCATGTGGGTTAAGAGGTTTCACAAAGTCATTATCCAAGAAGAATTTGATGAAGTTTTGCTGATTGAAAAAGATATGTTTAGCTTAAAAGATAATCCTAATATCGATAATGATCAGCCTTTTGCCTCTCGAAAAAATTAAAGACACTCCCAAAAAACCCTCCGGCTAAGAATGATCAAGGAGCACTTGATCTATAAATTATGCATAAGGTCCTCCAAAAGGTGTCCAATGAAGTAGTTGATATGAGAAAAAAATCAGCTGAAGACCCATCTAATAGGGGCTACTATAGACCTCCATTGAGAATTCCATATCAACCTCCTCCCAATCAGCAGATGCCTCCTTCGGAAGGCATGAATGCAGATGATCTCACAAATGTTTTTAGATCTTTGTTAGCTAGTCCTCAGCCTCCTCTCGATAGGAATGAAGCAAATTTTGATTAGTACCCGGAGGAAGATATGCACCCACCTAAAAATGAAGAAGGAGAACTTACTCATATTATTAATCATTTTTCAGAATTGGATGGAATTTATGAAGAGTAAATCCCCAAACCAATGTATGCTACACAACATGCCTATAACACATATGGCAAAGGACAATTACCGCAGGATGCACCTCCTACATCGAATCCAAAAAACAGTGTTCCTCCAAATACTAGATATAATGTTCAAAAGGAAATAGCCATGCATGAGTTAGAATATGATCCAGTAGAAGATATGAAAAGGGAAAAGGCTATCATTTCCTTACATGAGCTTATGAAATTCCCAATAATTCAAGACAAATTTCTTCAAAATTTAGTTGCTAATAAAACAAGTCATATTGAAAACAATAACTTGGAAACCCCTGCCAGAAGGAATGATGACCAGTCTACTTATTTACCCCCTAATGGTAAGAAAATCGGAACGCCGCCATTCCTTCTTTCTTTTGAAATATTCAACAGAAATGTCCACAATTGTATGGTGGACTCTAGTGCATCCTCTAATTTGATGCCCCTTCAAGTATGTAGGAAGTTGAATGCCGATATGAAACCCTCTCCTATACAAATAGTTGAGTTGAATAGATCCAAGGTTAAAGTTGTAGGGGAAATGAGAAATGTCTTGGTAAGACTTGCTTCTAACCCTCCCATTCATCAGACTATTGATATTGTTGTAGCTAATGTTCTATAATCCTACGGGATGTGGTTGAGCCTAGATTGGTCTCGAAAATTGAAGGGATACTTTGCTACCAACTGGTTGCACCTATGGCTAACATACAACAGGAAACATAATAAGATAAGAGTTAATAGGGAACTATATTTTAAACAGTCTATTACCGATCTTGACAACCCTAGTGAATCCGCTCTTCTGAATTCTCACATAGGTAATTATGTTGTAGATACCTTTTGGGGGAAATTTCCTGCATACAATTCACCCTCATTCATTAGACTCTATTTTTCACAATGCACATAGTGTAAATACAAATTTTAGGTTAGATCACACCTACTGGACACTGTTTTTCGATAGCTCCAAGTCCAGAGAAGGGGCTGGAATTGGATGTGTTCTGATCAATCCAGCGGAAACAAATTTTTGATAGCCTGTAGGCTAGAGTTTGAAGGTACAAATAATGTAGTTGAATATGAGGCGCTCATACAGGGTCTTAGAAAAGATATCAATCTAGGACTTAAAGTGCTTAAATTTTATGCCGACTCTGAAATAATTGTCAAACAAGTCAAGAATTCCATTCACTGTAATTCTAACCATTTGAAGAATTACCAAAAGAAAATGTGGAGTTTGATCAACAACTTTCAAGCATTTAAGATAAACTCTATACCCCGATTTCAGAATTTTGATGTTGATTTGCTCGCTAATGTTGAATCAAAACTACTTCCCCCGAATGGTTTTGAACATGATTCATTTTCTATTGAATTAATGTATAGGTCTGCAGTCCCTGATAATGTCACCAATTGGAAGGTCTTCAATTATTACCAACAGATTCTAGAATTCCTCACTGCATAGGATACCTTTAAGAATTTCTCTATTGACGAACTTGATCACAATGAATCTCTCTCTAATATGAAAAGTATCGTTCCTCCCTCAATGGACCCTCACGACCCTACTACTCTTGTTCCAAAATCAATTGTTAGACTTGAAAATTTGTATGACCTACAAGACAAATTTAAGAAAGTAAAAAATTGTAAGACTAATAGTTCCTGCATGAATTATCAGGTCATCAACTTAGGGATTGAGCAAAATCCACAAAACATCAATATAGGAACATGATGTACACCCTCAAAGATAGCCGTGTTCATAAATTTATTCAGGGAATAAAAGATGTGTTTTCCTAGACATATGACGATATTAAAACATTCGACACAAAAATCATGTAGCACAACATTCCCATGAAACCCAAGGAAAGACCCTACCAGGAGAAGCTTAGGAAGATACATCTTAACCTTAAATCGTTAGTTAAAAAAAATGGAAAAAAATTTGGTTGCTCAGATTATTTTTCATGTGTGCCATACTCAATGGATAGCCAATCTGGTCCCATTCCAAAAAAAGAATGGAGATATTTGTCTATGTCAATTTTTTAAATTTGAAAAAGGCATTAGAAAAAAAGATAATTATCTTGTGCCTCCCGTGGAACAAATTCTCCAGAAGGTATAAGGTTCAGAGATGTTTTCATTACTAGATGGTTTTTCTGGGTATAACCAAGTTCTAGTTTCACACTCAGATCAATTAAAACCACCTTTAGAAAGCTTTTTGGAAATTTTGTCTATAGAAAGATGCCATTCAGATTGATCAATGCCAGAGCCACATTCCAACGAGCAATGGACATTGCATTCTGAGGTATGATCCATAATTGTGTTATAGTATACCTAGATGATGTTACCATTTTTTCAAAGAAAAGGCATGATCATCTTTTTCATTTGAGGCAAGTTTTTTAACGTTGCAAGAAGTATGGTATATCATTAAACAACAAAAATCTATTTTTGTTGTAACTGGAGGTAAATTACTTGGGTTTGTGGTTTTCAAACATGGAATGATGATTTATCCAAAAAGGACTTAGGCGATATCAAAAATTAATCTCCCCAATTCAAAGAAGTTTATGCAATCCTTTCTAGGAAAAATCAATTTTGTTAGAAGATTTATTCCTAGCTTCGCTCAAATTGTCAAACCCTTACAGGACATGATAAAGAAAGATACGATTTTTAAATGGAGCAATACTTAGAAGGATTATTTTGAGAAAAATCATCAAGTCCATTGTGGAATCTCCTTCACTAATGTCTCATTATTTTTTGAAAGATTTTATTTTATATACCTTTGCTTCTAACATATCTTTTGTTGTAGTGTTGACACAACAAAATTCTGAAGGAGATGAAATACCAATATCCTTTATGATTTATAGCTTGAAAGGCGATGAACTTAATTATCCTGAAGTAGATAAGTAGGAATATGTTGTTTACAAAGTTTTCAAACACTTCAGACTGTATCTCCTTAAATCTAGAACCAAGATAACCGTTTCTTACTCTGTTGTTGGGAATCTGTTGATACAGAAAGAGCTTGGTAAGAAACGTGCCGACTAGATGACATCACTACAAGAGTATGATTTAGATATTAGGCCAAATAATATTGTGAGAGGTCAATGGTTGTGCAAATTGGTAGCATGGCCTATTGAAACACCTAAGGCAATCGTACAATGGGAAGAAGAGGAATCCTATGTTGATGACTAGATTTATTATATTCCTGTAGTTCCTAATTCCTGGTATAATGACATTAAATTATTTCGCACACACGCTTATGCTCCTGAAAATTTGGAACCCAAGAATAGGATAGCTTTCAGGCTAAAAGATGCTCAGTATTAGTTAATTGATAATGTCATTTTTAGGAGAAATTTTGATGGAGTTCTTTTGAGATGTGTTGAAAAGGAAAATGCTGACAGGATATTGATAGAATTGCATGCAAGACCTATTGGTGGACATTTTGGAGGAGAGATCACAGCTCACAAGATCCTGAGGGTTGGTTACTATTGGTAAATGCTATTCAAGGATGCCTATGCCTTCACCTGCAAATGTGAAGTCTGTTAGAAATCTTCTAGTAGCGAAAAACAGGTTGCATACCACCTTCAACCAATCACTGTTGATGCCCTTTTTCAACATTGGGGTCTGGATTTAGCGGTACCAATTAATACTCCCTCCTCCATACAACATAAGTATATTCTAATCGCTACGGACTAATTCACAAGGTGGGTAGAAGTAGTTCCACTTCGGGTTGTGAACACGAATCAGGTTATCTCCTTCCTCTAGTCCAATATTATAACCATGTTTGGTGTTTTTGAATGCTTAGTATTTGAGAATGCATCATACTTTTCTTCTGTAAATCTTATTGAATTTGCATTAGATAATGGAATCAAGATGAAATACTTGGAAAGTTATTACCCACAGGGGAATGGATTAGCTGAATTAACCAATAAGACCTTATCAAAATCTTGAAAAGGACTATGGTGGGTCACGAGAAAAATTGGCACACTCAACTCTTTAATGCTTTCTGGGCGGATAGGGTAATACCTAAGGATGTTATTGGTAATTCACCCTTTTGTCTAGTATATGGAAAAGAGGTAATTTTTCCTTCGAATATCTCCTTTCCATATTTACAATTATCTCAATCAGTCTAGGAGGATGATTTCCCTACCTTAACTCATAGGATAAATACCAACTTAAGTTGTAAGAAGATAGGGAGAAGTCAAAATATAAATTTTATCAGCACCAATAGCTCATCAAGCGATGGTTTGATGAAACAACCTCTTCCGAAAGGAATTTCCAAGTAGGAGATTTAATGCTTAAATGGGACAAGCCACATGAAGAAAAGGGTGAACATACAAAACTTCAACACTTATGGTTAGGACCATTTACTATTACATAAAAACTTGGTCCTAGCTCTTTTCCCTTGCAAACATTGGAAGGACAACTTGAAATCTTTCCAACGAATGTACAAATTATTAAAAAGTATTTTTCTTAGTCAATGTTTGGCTGAGACTGTACATAGTTTGCTTAGTTTTCTTTTCATTATTTTTATTTGCTTTAGCAGATTATGATTTTTGTAATTTTAAGTTGTTTTGGTTTGATTTTCAATAATATGGCTATTATTGATTTCCATTGGGATTATATATTTTACTTCTCATTAGTCTATTATTTAGTAAGTCTTCTAAAAAATAAGGTGAGGAAAATGCAGTTCATTTGATCCATTTCTTAGCCAATTGGAACATCTCTCCCTGAAACATTTTTACCAAGTTATCAATTATCAGCTGAAAGAAGGTTTTGGTCATTATCTAAAGGATTTTGGGTATTTTAATTTTAAGATTAAGCATGAAGATTGGATTCCCTTTGAAAGGAATATTTTTTATTTGGAATGGATAAACTTAATGAAAACTGGTAATTTCATTAACTCTTTACATCATCCCTCACTCTTAAGGAGTTATATAATGCTCCCCCATCCGTTGAACAATCTCCTAGGAGATTAACAATAACTACAACCCCCGCTCTTGATAATGGAAGGGAAAGGACCTAAAAGGTGGATTAAGGGATAGGAGGTCTCATCATGAGCTGATCAATCATGATCATAGTTGCTTATGGAGTGAAATTACCACTTCTGGTCACCAAACAAGGGTAATGGCTCTCAATCATGAGACTGAGGGGTAGGAGGCCTCATCACAAGTCGACATGCTTGCTTGTGAATGGCTAGGCATGTATAATGTAAATATTTGTATATGGCCACGTGGTTATCTTTTAAAGATGACTCAAAAGCTATGTAAATATTATGTTGGAAAATATTAAAATGGTCCAACATGGATGTGTAAAGAGCACCAAAGGGGTTATGATTCCACTAGAGGGAAGAGGAAGATGGGCCTATGGGGGATTAAATCCTATATTTCCAAGTGTCAAACTTACAATTCTGATCCTTTTGCTACTATGTGCCTTAAATGGGGCCATTGAATTCATTTTGACTATTAAATCCAATCATTGAATGCACATGTGAGGTTGGTGGGAAAATATTTCTCATGTCATTATGGAAGCATGAGATGGATATGCTTCTATGATAGTTGTAAGAGTCTTGTCCTCTACGGTCATAAATTATGTCAATTGTCCTTTCACATCCTCTCATCTCCTTTGGAATCTATCACCCATTTTTTCCCATAGAGATTTTTACACTACGTAGAGTTTTTCTCATGCAGTTCATTTTTCCATTGCCATTTCCATTACCATACCAAACTGTGAGATAACCAAAAAGTTGAATTGTGAAGGAAAATTGCAAACATTAGAGGGTAGATAATGGTTGTAGGTGAGTATAGGCTAGGGAAGATATGAACCTTTACCCATAGATTTTTTCTACTCTTGAATGCTCAAGAGAATCCATGAATTAATGTTATAGGAGGTTTTTCCAACATCATATAACAAGTTGGACTCTTTCTACACACATTGATAAGCACTGTAAGGGTCAATTTTATGAGGGAACTGTGGAGCGGTGAAGGGAAATGCATTCCTTGTGTTGTGTGGCGTAGTACAAGAAAGTGTCATGGTTGGGATGGTTGAGTGAAATCCCTGTAAATGCTCAAAAGTGAGCAATTTGGTTAAGCATAAGAGCAAATGGGTTGCGGGATAAGAAAGAGAAGCATGCATGATGTGTGTGTTCATAGAGTTTTTTTCCATTATGTTTTACAGTCAAGAATTTTCACATACATTTCTTATTTATGAATTCATATTATGACACATAGAGTAAAATTAATTAATTTATACTTAAAAATTAAAAATCATTATTATTATTGTTAAATTATATATTATAATTGTTTTAGTTTCTAATAACATTTAAGCATAATACAATCATACATATTTTTATGAAAAAATAAATTAATTAAAATATTAAAATAATAATTTATTAATAAATAAAATTTACATATAAATTATTTAAAATAAAATATAATTTGTTAATACAATTTATATATAAGCATTAACTTATCCCTTATCATCACATTTTATCACAATATTATCAACGTACAAATCAAGATGTATTTATAAACTACAAAAACACAAATAGCATTATCATCTACTTACACATACTATTAATTTGTTTTTCATTTATATGTCATATTATCAACATACAAATCAAGATGTATTTATAAACTACAAAAACACAAATAGCATTATCATCTACTTAAACATACTATTAATTTGTTTTTCATTTATGTCATATTAATTGAAACAAATGAATTTTAATATTACTTAAAAATATATATATTCAATTCTAAAAACATCAAAATTTCACCAAACTTTCCCATGAAACATCTTCACTTTCACCAAACTTTCCATGAGAAACATCCTCCATTTCGAAAACAACTCTCCAAATTTCTTTTATTTGAGTGATTCATACATATGGTGAAGCACAACTACCAAGCACACTCTTTGTATGTAAGTGTTATAATTATTTCGCATTCATTTATATCATTCATTTATATATATATAAAGCAATCAAGAAGAAGCTTTTAAAAGTATTCTTCTTTTAAAAGTATATATGATATATACTTGGATTTTATTTTGAAAAATGTTTTCTCTTAAATCTCATTGTTATTATTATATTTTTTTTTAAATTGGAAATTTCTTTTTATTACTCTAAACAATTTTAAAGATCAATTTTCTTATTTCCTCTTCTCTCATTTTAAATATGTTTATTTAATTTTAAAAAAAATATCAAAATTTCACCCAACTTTCCTTAACAAACATCTTCACTTTCAACAAACTTTTTATGAGAAATATACTCTATTTCAAAAAAAAACTTTAAATTTATTTTATTTTAGTCATTCATGCATATGGTGAATCACAACTATATTAATCATCCTCTAATGTTATAATTATTTTGCATTAATTTCGTCTAAATATTGACAATCTTCCACCCTTTTATATATATATATATATATATATATATATATATATTATCATGAATACTAAAGTATTTAAAAAATATCAATAAACAATTAAAGATGAGCTTTGAAGATCATATATGGTATATATTTGGATTTCAGCTAGAAAAATGTTTTCTTAAACTTCATCGTTATTATTGTACTTATCTCCAAATGGATTATTTCATCATTCCAAGTGATTTTAATGGTTAAAATTTTATCATTTCCTCTTCTCTCATCTCAAGCAATTTAAGGCATATTAACACTAGCTAATAATAAAGACTTACCATCACATAGCTCCTAAATTGTAAATTGTATATACAAAGCCTAAATTGAAAGAGAACTTGATTTTCTCTTCTTTAGTGTATTATAAGATTTTTGAAAGATATTATTTCTCATTTAAAAATATTATATTCATTATGAAAAAACTAAGTTATGAGATAAGTTGTTACATATCCTTAGATCCAACTCAATTCAAGGTCTCTTTTCTTACTAGCTTGTTATTCATGTATATTCAAAAAGTCATGTGATCTTGTCAACTTTAAAAAGAGTACTTGATAATGAATCTTGCATGCATTGTGGAACATAGATTCTTTCCTGCAGTGTGGAACATAGATTTTCTACTCAAACATATTCATCACAATATATTACACAATTATTTTCTACTCCAAAGTGAAGTGATAGCAATTTCATTATATTTTAACAAAAATTAATTTTATATATTTATATCTATTCTCTCCTCATCTATTTTAGCTTTTTCTAAGCTAATTTTATTAATATAAAATTTGCCTTCCTCCTTCTAAAGAGTCACCTTGAAAACTCTCAATCATCTATTCAACTTTCTAATCTACTTTCTTTTTTATTCATGTAGCATGAGCATGTGTTTGAATTATATGTACTAATTGACTCAATCAAGTCAGCAATAAAATCCAAATCCCTCAAGATATTGTGTACCATATCCCAACAAGGGATGCCTTCGTAAAACTTTTCATCTTAAAATATAACTTCGTCGTGGAGTGGTTGCCAACTATTGGATGACAAGGTAGTGCACATATATCTATGAATATTCAATTATGGATATGCTTAGTTAATTATGGTTATGGAATATTGTATTTAAGTACTATAAAAAAAACTTAATGGGATTATTGTAGGCCAAAATAGATACATCTTAAACCCAGATTTATCAAACATTGAGAGGGATCCAATTTATTGAGGAATATTTTTTTAAAATATTAAACTCAATAAATTTGATTTCTCATGTTTGATAGATTGGATTTTAAGTTTTTTTTTTTTTTTTTTTTTATATGTCGATATGAATTTTTTAAATTATTTTTTCGTAATTTTTTTAATGAGTTGACATGTAGTTTTTTAATTGTTTATTTAATTTTTGCTAATGTAATGTTATGTTACATTACATTACCTTGCGTGACAACATCTCCCCCATACTGGGTTGTAGAGCACCTCGCTCCTCTTGGTGCAAGCATCACTTTTCTTAACAAAACAATAATTTGCATGTATTCTAAGTTCAAGTAATTTAAAAATACATGCATATGTAAAAGTGTGTTATTTGTGATCATGTTATTTATGGAGATTGTTTGTTTATTTTATACAAATTTTATATATTCGTCATACCTTTGGATCTATTAAATAATGAGATATAATTATTTCTATTTTTTAAAGATTTCAAATTAAGATGTTTTTTTTCCTGAAAAAAACTTTATATTTTCTTTTAAAGATATACATTGTGCTCATATGTAGCTTATCAAAAAACATGTTTAAAAAAAATAGAAAATTGCTATAAAAATCGTTTGTTTCTATAACCTTCCAAAAAAGAGAGCCATTCTATCAACTTTGACTTTGTCAGCAAGGCTATCATGATCATCTTTTACGTAAAGACCGTAAGTTAAGATGAATTTATAATGGGGTGCTTATATTTTTGTCAATGAATAACCTTGACCAAAAACCTTTTGTGTACTTCCCCATGATTTATGGATGGTAAATGAGATGAATTGTCAACTTTGATTATAAAACCTAACCTTGAAGGGATTAAGAGAGTCAAATCCATGAATTCCCCAACCTTGGGAAGAGAGATCTTATGTCTAACACATAACTGCTTGAACCAACCAACGAGACTATTGATGTGCTCATATGTATGCATGTATGCTTAGTATAATGCAACTCATCATTGATCATGATGTGGATGGATAGAAAATAGAAAAGAAATGTGCTAAACAAATTTGTCGAGGTAATGATGCTTTCTGGAAAAAAAGTGTCCTAAATTTCTCTTCTTCTAAGTTATATAATTTGATTATTTTAAATTTAATCTTACTTTATTTTTAATGTTGTATAAAATATTATAATAATTTGATTGTTTTAAATTTAATCTTACTTTATTTTTAATGTTGTATAAAATATTATACTAGAAAATAGATGTTGAAATCAACGTTAAAATATGAGAGGTTACAATCTAGAGTTATAAATCATACCATAACTAAGAGGCGGATGTGTTTAATATTTAAGAACTATAATCGGTATGAATACCAAACACTCATAGTATTGAGTGAGTGGATGAATATTCATTTATTTTATTTTTGATATATTGTATTCATATATTTGTAATATATACTAGTATAGATCCATGTTAAACTTGTATCTATCAAGCATCGAGAGGGATCCAATTTCTTGAAGTGAATTTTTTTTAATTTTTAAAATCAAGAAATTTGATCCCTCTCTTGTTTGATAGATTCTGGTTTAAGTTTTTATTTATTTTTATTTTTTTAGGCTGAAGTAGATTTTTTAAGTACTTTTCATAATTTTATTTTATTTTATGAACCTACATGTATTTATTTATTTATTTTATGAACCAACATGTATCTTTTTAATTGTTTTATTTTTATTTTTGGTAACGTTACTTTATGTTACAACATCTCCCTAATACTAAGTTGTAAAGCACATCGCTCCTCTTGGTGCAACAACTGATAAAATAAATTATTTGAAAGATTTGATAACAAAAGTTTTTATGTTTGTCAAAAAAATTACCTAATTAAACAACCTAACATATTTTCACATGGTTTTTTATTTTCCAATCCATAGGTAACACCTTGTCACATTGCTTGATAAAATGGAGAATCTAGAATTAGTTTAATAGGTTCTATATATCACATATTAGTTAAAAGGCACTTGAATAATGAGTGTATTTAAAATAAAGTTTACAAGCTTGTAAATTGTTTTATAAAGATTCAATACATGACTCTTGTTGCATAAATATCTATCTAATGTCATTTTTATGTGGCCATAATGGTTAATAAAATATTGAAAATAATAATATATTTTTACAAGCAGTTGTTTGTAATGTATTAAGAATGATTTTATCTGATGTGTAAAGAAGTACTTAAGAGGATAATGAATATATTATCGTTATAATTATAAAATACGTCATTTTGATAGCTGGTGGGTAATATATAGGCTCATTAAGTAGATATAATAATATGGAATAATTGACATAAATCCTTACAAATACTCAATCAAAATAGGATAGAAACCCTTAAATTTTTAAAATAAGACAAATACATCTACACATTAATAAACAAAATTATATATAAAGAACCCTTAAAGTAAGGTGACACCATCAATTACTCTTTATGGAAGAAATTACTTCACAAACCATACTTACTACAATATAATAACATCCAACATCCAACCTCTCTCAAAACAATGATACTCGTGTATTTAAACTTTCTTATGAGTATTCATAAAAGCTTATGCCAACAACTTCTTATTATTATATCAATTTTCTAATTATCTAGTAGACCTGTTTATTATGCATCATCTACCCATTGCACCATTAAATTCATTATTCTTTTTTGTACCTCCCTAGGTATCCCATATTTTCCTTCTTAAATACATTACACTACAAAAAGTAATAAATAATAAAATCTTCAATCACAACTATTACATTTTAATATTGTTAAACTCAACATCTCTCCACAATCCTCATACTTAACAATAAACTTTAAAACACTCTTTAATTTATTCTTAGTATTTTCTCATACATTTCAACATTCTCATTCCCACTTTAAAAGTATTTTAAAAGCTTACTATAATCTCAAGAAGTCTAAAAATTCGACGATTTTGCCTGTTCGATGATTTTTTGATTGGAATCCGGCGATTTTTTAAAATAAATATGAATTTTGTGTTGTCCAAACGTGTTTTTGGATGCATAAATGGATTCAGCGCCCTCAAATACCCCACAGAGCATCTATATTATACAAGTTTAAACACTCTTTGAGACTCTAAAAATTCTTCCAAATATACCGGATTCCATGGAAATCGTGCCGACAAATGCTTTTGAGAAAGGGTGAAATCGTCGAATGTTTAGGCTACGCATAATCTCAATCCTTAAAACATTGAAATTTAGATTATAAGACTTTGTCAAATCTCTCTTATATATTAAAGGCAAAAATCTAAAAATTTGATGATTTTGTTTGTTTACTGAGTTTTTGACTGGAATCTAGCGATTTTTTTTTTTAAAATCTAAATTTTGTATTGTTCAAATCGTATTTTTAAATACATAAATAAATTTAGATTCTTCAAATACCTTCAAAGCACTTAGATTATGCAGATTTAAACATTATTCTTTAAAATTTTAGAAATTTTTTTAAAAATTAAATTTCCATTCTTACCCCCAAAATACTTTCAAGAACGATTGAAATTGCCGAACGTTTGGACTAAGCATATATTAAAGTGGTAAACTTCATTTATAACTTCTTAATTATTAATATGTAAAAAATTTCTAGAAGTTTTCCATTAACTTTTTTATAATGGAATTAGTTAATTGTATGTACTATTTCACCGTTACATAATATATGTGTGTGTGGGGTCATTTATTCACTCTTATATGACTGGTCCATTTTATCATTATCGTTATCGTGAACCATTAACTTTTTCATAATGTACAATTATTTAATTGTACTCTTTCACCGTTATATAATATATATGTGGGGTCATTCATTCACTCTTACATCAGTGGTCCATTTTATCATGATAAGATGTTTGGTAGCGAAGTACTTTATGTTTTGTGACTGTGGTTCTTATATCACTGGTCCATTTTATCATTATAAGATGCTTGGTAGTGAAGTACGTTATGTTTAATGACTGTGGTACTTTATGTTCTTTCCAGTACTATGTACGCACCCATATTTATATAATTTTTAATTAAAAATAAAATAAAATAATTTTATATTAATTTTTTAAGTATTTACTTTTTAATAGTATAAGAGTATTTGGACATTTTGACTACAAGAATGGGCACCTATCATTGGGGTGTTGAGATAGGCTACACACCATTATACACCTTTGTACCTAGATCAATTAATCCACTAAATGAATATAACTTAAAGAAGAGAACATAGAGAACATGACACCTTGTTAGTTTTTAAGGCTCTTAGCTAAGAGAATTAGAAGAATAGTGTCTGTTCTTATATGTTGTAAAGCAATTGAAGTAATATATGATATCTATTGAGTCAAAATTTAGAGTAAGTTAAAAATTTGATAAACTTAAGCATTTTTCCATCAAAATTCTTCTTCAAATTTAATAGCAATTTTCCTAGAAGTTATAGTTCCACTCGATTAATGGGAATCTTGACCATGGAACTTTTCTTTTAAGGGTTTTAGCCAATTTTAAAATGATATAGATCATCTACATTTCACAAAAATGAGTGTATGATGACATAGCTTTACCTTGTTGAAAAAAAGAATAGACATACTATAAAAGTTGATTAGTATGTCCATTGTTTAATTTACTTCAATTTATAATTATACATTTAAACTTAAAAAAAAATAAAGTGTTCAAATATAATTTCACCTTCTATTTGAATTCAACAAAAACTAGAATATTACATACCAAACCTAAAATGAGGTAAATTAGATTATATCTTTCCAGTGAATATGGATAACTAGACAACAATTTGCACTCTTTTCTAATAAGGTATTACCAAACTGATTTAGAGATTAAATTACAGCAAAAATGGATTGAAATAACTGTTGTCAATGCCACAAATCAAAATATAAATATCAAAAACCCCAAAACACTCATAACATGTAATCTCACCGCCTAAATTTCACCATTCCAACAACAAAAAAATTCAATTTACCAAATTTCAACAAAACACAATGAAATAAACAAACAAATAAATAATTCATTAACATTTAATCTCATTTTTAATTATTAATAAAATTATCATCTAAATAATTTACCAAAAATAAAACAAATTATGATACACTTTCACTCTCAATACAACTATTATGATAAGGACACTCTTCTACGACTATGATGGGGACAATTCTATTGATCTCTCATTTAATTCCCATGCAACTATTATGATAAGGACACTCTTTTGCGACCATGATGCGACTATGATGAGCACAATTCGAGTGGTCTCTCATTTAATTCTCTTCGTTACTTCTAACATAATCTCCATAAATTGCTTCTCGTTCACATTTATAAAAGTAGATCTCTCATTTTGATGTACTTAAAAATCTTTTGACTAAAAACATTTTTCTCGTTTAATTTATCTATGTTTTACAATTTAGATAGATGGTTTTAGTTTGTTTCACTATTACAGTGTTTTAACTCTAAAACGAAATAAAATAAACAAACAAACAAATAATTCATTAACATTTAATCTCATTTTTAATTATTAATGAAATTATCATCTAAATAATTTACCAAAAATAAAACAAATTATGATACACTTTCACTCTCAACACAACTATTATGATAAGGACACTCTTCTACGACTATGATGGGGACAATTCTATTGATCTCTCATTTAATTCCCATGCAACTATTATGATAAGTACACCCTTCTGCGACTATGATGAGCACAAATCGAGTGATATCTCATTTAATTCCCTTCGTTACTTATAGCATAATCTCCATAAATTGCTTCTCGTTCACATTTATAAAAGTAGATCTCTCATTTTCATGTACTTAAAAATCTTTTGACTAAAAACATTTTTCTCGTTTAATTTATCTATGTTTACAATTTAGACAGATGGTTTTAGTTTGTTTCATTATTACAGTGTTTTAACTCTAAGCCGTAATAAAATAAACAAACAAACAAATAATTCATTAACATTTAATCTCATTTTTAATTATTAATAAAATTATCATCTAAATAATTTACCAAAAATAAAACAAATTATGATACACTTTCACTCTCAACACAATTATTATGATAAGGACGCTCTTCTAAGACTATGATGAGGACAATTCTATAGATCTCTCATTTAATTCCCACGCAACTATTATGATAAGGACACTCTTCTGCGACTATGATGAGGACAATTCGAGTGATCTCTCATTTAATTCCCTTCGTTACTTATAACATAATCTCCATAAATTGCTTCTCATTCACATTTATAAAAAGTAGATCTCTCATTTTCATGTACTTAAAAATCTTTTGACTAAAAACATTTTTTTGGTTTAATTTATCTATGTTTTACAATTTAGATAGATGGTTTAGTTTGTTTCATTATTACAGTGTTTTAAGTCTATTTTAGAGTCCTATTAAAGTAAGAGTATATTTTTCACTTAAAAGTCAAAGTGCTTTGAATTAGGATTAGTTCAATTTCATGTTATTTTTTTTTCCATGTTTATAAAATACAACTTATTAAATTTTTTTCTTTCAAAACTAAACATAAATTTCAAAATTTTATTATTTCCATTTTCTCACTAGTCAAAGAGGCTATTGATGGGACATAAATCTCTCAAAATTTGACTTATTTTTTAAAACACACAAAAAAAAACTAAACATTTAATATGAATTTTTTTTTAAAAGCCATGTGGCAACTTTCACATGCCATTGTTAACATTTGTATACTAAAAACAAAACATTTTTTTATTGTCATTTTCCATATGATGTTTTAATTTTGATTTCGACCAATTCTATATATTTTTATTTAATGCTTGTATAAGGATAAATATTTATAGATATGACAATTTCTATAAAAAAACGTTCTTATAATTTCTTATTTTTTCTCAATGTCTATATTCAACCTACAATTTCTTTACTTTCTGAATTTTTATTTTTAGCAGAGGCTAGCCATTTTGTGACATATTCAGTTGTTTATAAAGTTAAATTTGTCAATTTGAAATAATTTAAATCATTACAAAGAAAATGGTTACCCCATCTAAATCAAATCCAATTTTGTAACATATTTATTTTTAAGGAATCAATTATTAATAAGTTATATATAATATATTCTTAAATTGTGACCCATTCTTATGCACAATAATATATGATTTAACATAAATACCATTTTCAAAATAAATAAAAATGTAAATATTTAAACAATTTTCTTTTCTCCAAAATAAATTAACTAGAACTAAAACTATATATTTTTAATAAATATATAACTATCAATTTCAAAAAAAATATCATCTATATAACTTAAATTTCAACTCTGGAAAATATCATCCATATGACTTAATTTACCATCATTCATTCTCTTAATTCAAATAAGGTACATTTTTCTTTATTATCTTAATTCGAATGACAAAGACTTGAGGCACATTATTCTTTATCCTTTTAAAGGGCACATCAAATACAAAAACTATCCATCCTAATGCAATCTCTTACTCTGGCTCTCCATTGACTAGTAATGCAATCTCTTCCATGACTTTTATAGATGTGACTTTCCACCATACTTTGAATTCTATAAATCGTGTAATGTCTTATTCCTTGTTTCCTCATAATGTACCATAATCATCAACTTTGTAAGTTGTGAGCCTTCCGACTCAACTTTTAATATTTTTGTGCCAAATGTCTTAAGAATAATGGGTTGGTCCAATTTATTTAACTTTATTGATGTGACACCCTCCTTCAATAATTAGAGCATTATGATGTATTATGATGTAAAATAAAGATAATATATACCATACTTATACACTGAACACATTACTAAAAAAATGAAACTTTGTCCTTTGTCCGTGATGATGGATTTTGAATCACTTCTGTTATGGTCTAAGGTCCCCATTGTCTTTTGATGTTAATTATATTGAAGCATTGAATCACATCATCATGGTCCCCCCAATTTAGGCAAATGATATCATCGTTATTTTTCATGATATGAAGGTCGGTAAACGATGGGATATTCTCAATTATTTCTACAATTCTCATAGGAAGTTGAAACTCCTAATGGAGCTTAAGAGAGGTAATGGATATTATCACATTTTATGTTTAGTTTTACATTTTCCATATGTAACTCTCACACTTTTCAAAAGTTACAACTCTTGTGCATTAAAATGATTAAATATTGATAAATATTTCAATATCACATTTTATTTTTAGTTTTATATTTTTTATATATAACTTTCACAATTTTTAAAGGTTACAACTCTTCTATATTTAAATGATTAAATATCGATTAATATTTCATTATCATGGCATCTTGTGGAGAGTCTGCGGTAGATAATGTAATGTTGTCAACGTTTCGAGCTATTCTTGGCTCATCATCAGGACATTAGCAATGCCTAGACTAAGCCTATATTTAATCTTATTTTAATTCTATCATCAGAACATTAACGATACCTGGACACGATGCCATGAATTTTTACTGTGGATTCTCAGCTAAGTCTATGTTTAACCTTGTTTTAAGTATCTTAAAATATATCTTAATAGAACAATTAGGGAGTGGACTAAATATTAATACATATTTCATTATCAAGTATATTTAACCATAATTTTAAGGTATCTTAAAATTTATCTTTTAGGGAGGGGTTTTGTAAAGCAAACATCATCACTATTATTGTACTTATTTCTCTTATTTTAAGTATATTAAAATATATCTTAATAGAGAAATTAGGGAGTGGACTAAATATTGATAAATATTTCATTATCAAGTGTATTTAGCCATAATTTTAAGGTATCTTAAAATATATCTCAATAGAGCAATTAGGAAGAAGGTTTGTAAAGCAAACACCATCACTATTATTGTACTTATTTCCAAATTTTTGAATAATTCTATCATTATTTTATATTATCTTATGGGTTTTTCTCACTAGATTACTATCATTTATCTTAGTTTTATCTTCTTACTAATGTATATGTAATTTTTGTAATAGAGAAGTATGTAACATCACAACCTTAAACATTAGTATATGTATAATAGTATATAATAATAGTGAAAAGGTCCAAAAGTAACATGTTAAAATAAAAAGGAAGTGTGCACTTGTAATTTAATTTAAAATGCATGGGTGACAAGTGTTTCACCCATGCGAAATTAAGAAATTTAGTAGAATATGGAAATTTAGTAATAAAAGGGGGCAAGACCAAGAGGTGGGGGCTCCAGTCTTGCTAGATGATTTTGGGTTTGTTGCTTGTTGTGTTGGTTTTTTGTTGTTTGTGCACCTGTAGGGAATGAGGATAAGGAGGTAGAGATTGTTGTATAGAGGTTTATAGAAAAACAATTAATGTAGATTACTTGGTTTGGCATAGGGTTAATTATTGAGGGGTTCGGGGCCTCAACTTATGCTATGGGTTGGTTGGGTGGAGAGTTATCCCCCCAACTATTGTTGCGGATAGAGAAGTTGGTGACGAAAGGAGGACAAGGTCTACATGCAAATTGGTGAAGATGGTTATGGATCAGGTAAGTAAAGACTATTCTCCTTGGGTTACAGTAATTTTTAATTTATGCTAGTTATTTGAGAGTTGTTATTGAATAATGATTAGACACTTGATAGATTTTTTCTTTCTGAAAATGTTCTCAATAAATATGCCATTTAACTAGGGTTAAAATCTCACACTTAGACATCCTAGATTTATTATCAAAATACTTAGCATTGGAAAAATTTGTTACATTACCCAAGATCTAGATCCATCTAGTACCTCTTGTCTTACTACTCCATTATTAAGGTAGATTCGAAGAGATATGGTTCTCTCAACTTCCACATGAGCACTCAATATTGGAAATTGTGAATAGTGCAAAACATAAGCTTTTTCATAGTAAAAATTCATTGCAATATGTTTAACACTTAATATCAACTTCAAATGTTAAGAGAGAGCACTCTCCCCATATTTTCTTAAAAGCACCCTCTAACCAATTAAAATCTAAATATTTATGCCCCTAGGGTGTATATCAGTTAGCAATCAAGTGCATCGGTTAAGGCACTCCTTGCGACATTGTTGGTTCAGCCCTTGGCTAGCCTTGTGTGTCACGCATGGGGCATCATAATGTCACAACCCCACCCATCCATCCAAGGCAAGGGAGGGAACATGATGCCAATCTGTGGGGATTTCACATAATCTCAGCCCATTCATTAGAAGCATATGAATAAATCATTTGTGTGCAGCTGTAAAACTAATCAATTATGCACAGCAGAATTAAACTATCCACACACATATTTCATATGATTCCAACATATCAGTAATAAACATTAAATTAAAACATTTCAGAAGTAAAATGCACACAGAGAACACTTATCTTCATTGTGCAATTGTCCCAAGCAACTAGCTATGTCGCTGCAACGTTCCACCCAACCGTAGGCTCGTCGACAACATATACTGAGTCCGTTCGAAGGCCACCCCCGAGCTGGGCATGATATCTACAAGGAAAAAGGGGATTTCGAATTCATACACAGCCAAATAGCCAAATAGTCATTTGGATCTAAGCCAAGCCAAACCACTGCTGGGTTTATCAGGATAAATTTGAACCCTCTTCAGTTGTGGATGCTTCCACTCAAGTTCAAGCCAAAACAATGGAAACCCATTTCAACCCCAACAATCTCCTACCCACAGAAACTCATAAACTGAGCATGGGTACACATAACAACAAAACCCCAAGTCTTGGGTATGGATGGAAAATGTGGGCAACCCGAAAATGAAGTAAGAAATGGGGAGAACAACCCTGGAAAGGCCATTCATTTTCAGAAAACGTTTGGGGACAACCCAGGAGCAAAAACGACCTCCATTAAACCCCTAATTCGTGGTTCTCTTCTCCCAACCACTGTGCTAACCAAAAACGAGTTTGCAGGCATGGAAAAATTCAGGAAATGGTAAAACGTGGAGGATAAAACCCCAACAAGCCAAAACGCTCAACAGGCTTCAAATAAAAACGCCCAACAAGCTAAAAACACCCAGCAAGCTAAAAACGCCTAGCAGGCTTCAAGAAAAACGCCCAACAAGCTCCCAAAAACGCCCAGCAGCTAAAACGCCCAGCAAGCTTCAAGAAAAACGCCCAGCAGGCTCTCCCAACGTGAGAGGGTGAAGTCTGACCATCAAGAATGGCTTCCGAAGGCAATTCCTAGGTGTTTACTTTCCCAAGAAGGAGAAAAACGATTTTTCCATGAGGGTGGCTTGCCCATACTCGAATTTGGACAGCCATACCTCCCCAATCCCCAAGGCATTAACTACTTCATCCAACTCTTGGGAGAAATAAATGATTGGGCACCAAAGTCAACATGGATAGTTGCTGGTTCATGGGTTCTCTTATTGACACTTGGCTTGACTCGATTGGATCAAGGGTTTGAATATTTCCCTCCCAATTCCTTGCAATATCATGCCCCCATCTCTTGTTGCATTGCATAGCTAGTTGTGGGCTTTTATATTAAATGCATATTTACAATTCCCATGGTTTTCTAGCACATGGGTAGTATAATTTCAAATACCTTCCTCTTTAAGATCGAGCATTCACTAGCGGGGCCTTGGCCTTGAGCTCCACGCTAGGAATCATACATAATATGCATACAATATTTACATTACAGCCCAAAATATTACAAGGGTCAAAATGGGGTACGTGACAATCCCCTCCCCTTGGAATAACAACGTCCTCGGTATTCCAATTACCTAGGAATACATACTCGTTATATATATGTCAAAAATTCACATAATTCAACAATTCTTTGTTTTATAAATGCATCAAAAAAGGAAAGAGAAGAGTAAGAGTTTTCTCCCTCTTAGTCTTGTTTTATTACGGAGCTATGCCATCACTGTGGTTTCATGCTCTTTAGTCTCTTTCACTTTAATGTGAATGTTTGAATTGCCCTTTATTAGCTATGACACTTAGTGTCTAAAGTCTGTCTAAAGCTTTTCAACTTGGGTACCCCTTCCCATTCTGCTTGCAGAACCTTTGGTTGCTAGGACCCACTCATGTTCACTAGCACCATCTTTTATTATTGCTCATATTGAGCTCTTTTGGGACAGTCATATGTCCATATGCATCCCTATGATGCCTTCCTGGTCTTTGCTTCCAACAATACCTACACTCAAACATTGAATCAATTCACATGTTTAGTTTATTTCATAAGGTTTTTCTTTAAACAAAGTTTGAGAAATCATAACCAAATCATATACACACTTATATTCATAAGCAAGAAGTTGCAAGATAACCAAATACTTATCTGTATTGGATGTCTTCACTTTATTCCACGGGATCCTTCTTGCTTTACGAGCCTTGGATTTCCGTGGACACAATTATGAATGTTGGGCCAACACGTAGGCTGCTCCATAATCATTCGAATAGGCAATGCCAGGCCAGTACGTTGACTAGTTTTATCAATTGTTTAAGGGGTATTGGGCCAGCATGCACACTGTTTTCACAATATTAAGTGATTAATGCCCATCTAGTTACTCCCTGGATTTATCAATAACTTTATAGCGTTCCACCAGCTACTCTCTGGATTTCTCAATAATTTATATCGCCTACTCATTTACTCTCTGGATTTACCAGCAATTTATAGTCTTTCAGGGCCTTGCCTTCCTACAATGACCAAGGCTTCCAACAAGGAAAACAATAGTGTATCAGCTTAGCTGTTAAAAGATTTATACCTGAAATATTCATTATTCCAAACAAGAGATAAATGAAAACGAATACTTATCTGTATTGTGCGTTTCCCCTCTGGTCCACAGGATCCTACTTCGCTTTGCAAGCCTTGGGATCGCCTATGGACTTGGATGTAGTTAATGCTTCACCAATACACCTTCACGCCGACTGGATTTATCAAGCATTTGATGGTGCCCAACCAGTCCCATACCTGCTTGGCCCTCTCCAGTGCCGAGCCAGCACATTCGTCCGGGTCATCGACCAATGGAAGGAAACTGCGCCACCTGACCATTATAGGTCAAGGCTCTACTATGGAGCCATAGGCATCTCAGGGTTTTCAGTCAGTCTTCGGCGCCCGCCCTCCCACTGCTGACCCAATAGAGATTTTATGCCTTCACCAATGTCAACACACCTTCTTGCACCATAACCCTTCACACACACATCAACTCTTCATTCTGTCAAGCACTCTAATTGCAGATAATTAAATATCAACACACAGAGCGTATGAAATTTATTGTCAACCCGAGAAAGTCTTTTTATTTCAAAGGACAAGTGCACAATATATGCTTAAACACAAAACCATTAGAAGTAAATACTTTTATCTTCTATCATCCTTGTTCATCCCAAGAGTCTATGCAATCCCAATTGCCTTCTAACTGCTATACTACAATTCTTTACTATTATGCATCAAACAGAATTAATATCAGATCTAATCAACGATTGCAGGAAGGAAATCTCAATTGTATTCTAAAATAATCAACCGTCTAATTTAATCAAGCTGGGAAACATAAATCATGACCTGAACATTACTCTAGAACTTTGATAAAAGAGATTGAAGCAACTGTTCTAAGAAACTGAATTGCAAAATATAAATCAATCAACACATAACAGGAAAGCTAATTTGTAAGAGCTCCTGGGACTACGTCTCAACTGTAGGATGAACACAGCAGTGTGAACAGAAATTGAAATATGTAAAACAAACCTGACTCAGTCGACTGTTATTCGGTACCATTCACCAATCTCACGAAATTATAATCAATCACTGAGAAATCCACACAATGAATATTGCTGCTGCGTGTAAAAGAAAGAACAAAGCATCACACAACGAGAAAGATAAAATCCTAAATTAACACAGCAATCTCTGTGGAAGACGGGCCCAGTCTTCACACAGAGACGCTGGTTGAACAACACTCTCTTTAACTCAGAAGTAACTCCTTATATTAACAGAAGGATGAGTACACAGTTTTGGCTTGGCTGCTAATACAAGATAAATTAATTGTTGTTGTCCAACCCCTCAGTCGAGGCAATTCCCCATATTTATACATACAATTTGCAACATCTAAACCTATAATTGGGCAGCCATGAAGATCTCTGATCTTCAGGCGCCCTAAATAATCTAGCTGTTACAATGCGTGGCAGAACTAAAATATCCAAATATGAGAGAAGTATTAATTGTCCCAAGAGTGACGGTCCTTCCAGCTCACAGCTGGATTTGAGCAGCGACATACTTAAGATAGTTCTTCTGTTACAGCTGCCCTGCCACGACTGTGCCTTGATTGACGATTTAAGCCCCAAGGAACCTTCCACAAGCGATGAACGCTCCTTCATGACTTGTTCAGCTTCGATCTTCCTGCAGTCTATTGTCTTACTACCTTCATAAATCGCATCATGTTAGCACAGATTAAGAGATGCACAGCTTTAATCATCACAATCATAAGTATTAACACAATAAAACAATAATCAGCCATACCTTAGTAATTTGGGGAATATATAAGGACAATAAGTTGAATTGCCAAGGTAATTGGTGTAAGACAAAGGAAGGGACGATGATAAATGATGGTCAAAAAGGGCTAATTCTGGGCTCAACATCTCCCCCCAACTATCCTGTTGCATGTCCTCATGCAACAACCTGCATCTGAATGTTGCACTGAACTTTGTCCAGGCAAGAGGAAAGAATGTAGATAAATCAGGCATCCCCTCTATCTTTTTGAAAAGCTTCTGTGAGCAACCCGGCATCTTCCAACTTCACTGTTCCCCTTCCACTGCTGCTCGCTGATATCTGAGAATGCACTTGATGTGGTGGGGACCTTTTTGCAGTTCTCTTATGCTATGCCTGGGGAAGTTGAAAAGACACACTCAATCTGAATCCAACTCAATGACACCTGTAGGAGGTGGAAGCACTGGTTCTTGTGGGACAGTGTCTTCCAGCGCATCTAATCTTAACAAGGGAGTTGCTGGTTCTTGTGTAACAGCAACATCCCTTAAACCTTCTTCAGCAGCTGCCTTTATTGCTTTTGGAGACACTGGTTCTTGTGTAACAGTGTCTTCTTTGTCATCTGGCTGCTGAGATTGGATATCCTTTTCAATTTGCAACTCCTCCTCCAAGATTTCAGTGTCACCTGAGCAGGGTGTCTGTACCTGTTCATCATCACTCCATTGTGTATCAGGAATGATATCTACTCCCGGGTTATCTCCCAACTGCAATTCAGGGGTTCTTGCTGCAGTATCCAAGGATGTTGGTTCTTGTGTGACAACATCCTGGCTTACCTCTTCATCCTTCTTTTGCTGCAGCTCCTCTTCCAAGATTTCAGTATCATGAGAGATTTCTGGGGTCACCACCCAGAGTTCATCGTTGAATGCCAGAATATCCTCTGTCCCAGCTTCTTCTCCTGTCTGCTCAGTCGGTTGGACGGTCAAATTCAGGATTGCTGGTTCTTGTGTTGCAGCATCCTGTTCCAACTTATCACTGTCCTGCATTTCCATTTCTTCTTCTAAAATTATTGTATCCTGGGAACGTTCTGGGGTTACAGCACAAAATTCTTCACTATCCTCCAGAGTATCCCTTGGCTCCATGATCTCCGTGTCATGGGAACACTCTGGAGTCTCACTATATTCTTTTATAAGCTCCAGAGCATCCTTCTGCATTTCCCGTTCTTCTCCCATCTGTTCTATGATTTCTATGTTGTGGGAGCATTTTGGGATTGCCATACATTCCTCATAAATTTCCAGGGCATCCTCCACTCCCTGTTCTTCTCCCATCTGTTCTATGACTTTTGCATCATGGGAAGTGGCAGCTGTAGCCAGGATGTTTAAAGGTGCTGGTTCTTATGTAACAGCACCTTCTTTCTCCATTGCTTTCCCTTCTGTGGCTACAGGCTGTTGTGCTGAATAGGTGCTAAGTAAAATTTTATGGCCTGCTTCCTCAAAGATCTCCCCACAGGTGGGGCAGAGTATTCGCTCATCCTTTTCTCCAGCTCCAGCAGAAGCTGATTCCTCCACTTGGTCTGCAGCCTCTATTAATGTATACATCTTTCTTCCACCCTGCTTTCTGCAGATTTCCTTCCATGTTTCCAGCTCCTTTCTAAGTGCTTGAAGGTCCTCTTTCAGCATTGCATTCTCATACAAGAGTCCCTCAACTCCAGGCTCTTCCTCCACTGGCCTTTGTGGAGCATCCCTCGGTTTTGGTGTAAGGATTGGGGGTTCAACCTGTGTCTCTAAGGTTGCCCATTTTGTTCTAGCTGCCTCTGCTGCTGTAATTGACCGAGTTCGTTTCCTTCTGATTGGTGCCACTAAATCAAACTCATTGGTGGCCCTCTTCCTTTTCTGTGGCGTTTTCTTTTGTGACTTTCCTTTTTGTAGTGTTTCTTCTCGTGGAGCTAGAACATAGGGAGGCAAAACTGAAGTTAAAGGAATATTTCCCTGCCCCCCATGCTGTTCTTCTTCAATCACAGCCGCTCCTCCTGCCCATTCCGGTGAAGACTCGATTGTGACCAGCTCAATATCTTCTTCCATTGCTCTGGCTCCGTCATCTTCAGGTTCCATTGTCGCAGCATTTGATGCTGCTCCAATTTCACCTTCTGCTGTCGGAGCTGCCCTGTTATCTAGGTTTTCCGCGAGGGTTTCATCTACATTGTCGCCTGACGGCTCTGTTTGTGCTTCCTCTTGCCCTCCTTCAAATGTAGTGTCATCCCCCACTGGTTCTGCTTGTGCTGGGGATTCATACACTTCAAATGGCTCTGCCTGTGCCCCTGTTTGTTCTTCCTCTGTGGTTTTATCCATCCCGGATGGTCCTGCCTATGCCCCCTGTTTATCCACCCCAGACGGTCCTGCCTGTGCCCCCTGTTGTTCTTCTTCCATTTCATCCCTCCCCCCAACTTCACTGGAGGAACTCCGGTCCTCCTGTTGTGGCTGAACCGGTAATTGCTGTAATGGGATGACCCTCAAGGGAACAGGTTGCTGTGGTCGGGTAATGAATTGCTCCCATGTTATATTATGTTGGGCCAGGGTTCTTATAATAATTAACTTAATAAGGCCATGGTGGGTGAGGGAGGATAATGGGTGCTTTGCAGATTGAACGAATGTTGCCATATGGCGCAAATCATGCAATAGATAAAATGGAATATTTAACAGAATGCCATGACGGAGATGAGAAAGCAAAGGAAGTTCAGAGTTGTACACAGATTGGTATCTACCTTCGCAAGTTATGTATTTCTTGAGGAAGATAGCAACCTGGTCCCATGGCTGCGGCAGTGACTTCAATGCAATCCCTCGCCTGGATGCTTCAACTTGCTCCCCTGGAAGTAAAAATTCTTCCCGTGCAACCGTTGCAGGGACTCGACGGTTAAACCAAGGTTTTCCCACCAACGGGATGGCTGTAACCTCGGATATAATGACCTCCGAAACATCTATACACAGCCCCCACACCGTGGAGTGTGTTTTAGTAAGATTCAATGCGAATTGCAGGGCTGCGTCCCGATCGAATCCATCCAATCGTTCGAAGAACTCGACCCAGCCAGCGGCTTGAAAAATGGCCAGAACCTGCAAATTCCGTCTAAGTTCCCGGGTATTGAAAGGTTCATGGCGAACTGGAATTCCCATGGTCCTGGCTGCAAGACGAAACTGCTGTTCGACAGAGTACAGGATCCCAGAATGGAAGTTGCAGCACAGAGAATGCACGAACCGTTGAGCGGAGACGTTGAGCGAATGAACTAATTCGGAAAGTTAAGCACAGAGAAGAGTTTAAAATTTTCATGCCGAATTGGGGAAGGTGGCAGTTATTAGTATTACGTCGTACGAGGGAAAGGTTTAATCAGATATAAATGGTGGTACGAGTGAAGGTACGGCCAATCTCGTTTACATGATATCAATACTTAGTCACGTGATAAATGAAAGCCATACCTCATAAAACTGTGCGTCGGAAGGATGCGGAAACTGGTGGAGCATGGAGTTGGTGACGTCACGGAGCCAAACGCGTGCACAGTCAGACGTGGAATCATGATGACTCGGATAAGGCACTGATTTCCTTTGCCGGTAAAACACAAGGCGTCGCATCCTCCGGGTTAAAATGATGAGTTCGCCGGCAGGACTGGGATGAATCAGCATCATAATTAGCAGGTTGAACAATCCTTCTGTTAACACGGGAGTTACCACTGCAAATTGCCAAATAAATGATCACACGGCCGATGAAAAAGCTTGTTGCAGCTGGCAGGAAAGAAGTTACAGCCATCGGAAAAGAATTCGCGGCAGCCGGAAAAAGATTCACGATATCAGGGAAAATTACGGCTGTCACGGGAAAATTTTACGGCGGCGGGGAAAAACTTACAGCTGGCGGGAAAAGATTTTACGACTATGGGAAATATGTCGCAGCCGCTGGAAAGAAATGGCAGATGTGGAAGTGACTTGGTCAATGAAGTGGCAGCCGCCAAGAAATAAGGTGGCAGCCGGGAAATGATGTGGCGGCTGCGGGAAAAAGATGTTGCAGCCGCCGAAGTCACAGCTGCCGGAGTTACAGCCGCCGAAATTGCAGCTGCCGGAGTTGCAGCCGTCGGAAAAGATTTGACGGCGGACGGAAAAGAAAAGAACATTACGGCTACCGGGAAGTGAAATGGCCGTGGCTGGTAAATGGAGTGGCAGCTGCGGAAAATGAGATGGCAGTCGTGGGAGATGAGGTGGCCATAGCTGATGAATGAGGTGGCAACCATGGGGATGATGAGGTGGCAGCCGCGGAAACTGGAGTTGCAGCCGCCGATGTTGCAGCCGCTGATGTTGCAGCCGCAAATGTTGCAGCCGCCGATGTTGCAGCCGCAAAAGATTGACGGCTGACGGAAAGGGCATTATGGCTACCGGGAAATGGAGAATATGGTTGCCGGAAAAAGGATATACGGCTGCCGGAAAATATGTTGCAGCCGCCGGAAAATATGTTGCAGCTGCCGGAAAATATGTTGCAGCTGCCGAATTTTTTTTTTTTTTTCTCTTTTTTTTTTTTTTTTTTTTTTTTTTATAACACAAGGACAGCACAGAGAGATTTTCATTATGGGCCCCAAACTGATCGTTCTCCTGGCGCTTCCCTGAAAATTTTTTGTAAAAGACAACAACAAGCAAAGAGATCAAATGCAAAGAGAAAGAAAACAACGACTATACGCTACAGCAAGAAATTATTTATGTACAGCAGGTATAATTTTCATTTTAAGATTTGGCAAAGGTAGAAAAATGTTCCTGCTCTGGTGCCAATTGGTAGTTTGGATCAGCAGCAATCTGTGAAATGAATGCATCTTTCGAAATGGGCTTCCGATACAGTCGCAATCTGTGGCCATTAGCAAGTAATGGTATACGGTTTTCATCAATGGTGACCAGGCGAACAGTGCCGTTGTCAAATACCCTGTCAACCAAATATGGACCCAGCCATCTTGTGCGTAATTTACCTTTGAAATCTTTCTTGAATCTGGAGTCGTATAATAGTGCCCAGTCTCCTTCATGGAAGATTTTCTTTTTAATGAATCGGTCATGCCAATTAGATCTCTGTTGCTGAAGCAGCACAGTCTGGTCTACCGCAGCTAACCGTTTCTCATCCAATTCATTCAATTGATTCAATCTTCTTTTCTGGGCTTCTGTTACATCCAGGTTCATTTCAATGGCTGTTTTCAGGGTCTTGATCTCAAATTCAATTGGAAAGATGGCACTCTTACCATACACCAGATCATAGGGAGAAAAGCCCGTGGTGTTGCGCCAAGTCGTGCGATATGCCCACAGTGCTTCTGGAAGTCTGTCAGCCCAATCCCTTCGATGGCTTTTAACTGTTTTAGTAAGGATTGCTTCGATAACTTTATTAGTGCTTTCCACCTGACCATTGGCCTGGGGATGATAAGGTGAAGCTATCTTGTGCTGCACATGATACTTCCGGAGCAAGGATTCAAATTGGTGTGAAATAAATTGTGGTCCCCCATCGGTAACTACTTCCTTTGGTCCTCCAAAACGGGTAAAAACTTCACTGTACAGGAAATCAATCACCGCCTGGTCATTTGACTTAGCCAAAGCTACAGCTTCTACCCACTTAGTCATGTAATCTGTACACACCCAGATGTAAACCTTCTATTTGGAAGGAGGGTTGATAGGACCAACAAAGTCCAACGCCCATCTATCAAACGGTTCTAGTACCACTTGGGGCTGTAAAGGCATCTGATCTGTCTTATTAGGTTGGCCCATCCTTTGGCAGCTGTCACAGGACTGAACATATCTTTTAGCATCTCTGAACAGTGTCGGCCAATAATAGCCCATCCGCAACGCCTTATGCCCTGTTCTTTTATCTGCAAAGTGTCCTCCGCAAGGTTCATCGTGACAGGCCTTCAGTATATGAAAGATCTCATCTTCCCTTACACATCTTCTAATTTCAAGATCAGGTCCTGTGTAAAAGAGATGGCCTTTGAGCCAACAATACCTGGCACTTTGCTGTATAATTTTTCTTTTCTCTCGTTTAGACATATGTGGCGGAAGCTTCCCTGCAGCCAAATAATTAGCAACGTCTGCATACTAGGGTGAATGAGCTGAGAGTGCGAATAAATGTTCATCCGGGAAAGCATCCTCAACAGGTGAACTGTCATCACTGTTAGTAAATCGTGATAAAAAATCAGCAACAACATTTTCTTTTCCAGGTTTATCTATAATAGTAATATCAAATTCCTGTAATAATAAAAGCCACCTGGTTACTCTGGCATTAGTGACAGGTTTATTCATTAAATACTTAATGGCAGAGTGATCAGTATGCACAAATGTAGGATACCCAGTAATGTAATGCCGAAACTTATTAATAGAATAAACAATAGCAAGGAATTATTTTTCAGTAACAGTATAATTTAGTTCAGCAGGGGCTAAGTTTTTACTAACATAATAAATAGCATAAGGTACTTGACCATCCTGCTGTCCTAGTACTGCTCCAATGGCGGTATCAGAAGCATCTGAAGAAATGTGGAAAGGTATGGTCCAATTAGGTCCCCTTAAAATAGGGGCTGTGGACAGTTTCTCTTTAAGCTCATCAAATGCTGTCTGGCATGCTGTACTCCATACAAACTGTGCGTCCTTCATTAACAATGAAAACAAAGGAGAAGCAAGTTTGGAGAAGTTTTCTATGAATCTCCTGTAATACCCAGCATGTCCCAGAAAACTTCGCACCTCTTTCTGAGTTGAAGGGGTTGGTATATTCTTTATCACCTTAATTTTTGAAGGATCCACTTGAATACCGTCAGTAGAGATGAAATGTCCTAATACCACCCCCTCACTCATCATCATGTGGCATTTTTCAGTGCTTAGTGAGAGGCGAGCCTGTTCACAGCGAATTAAAACCTTTTTCAAATTTTCCAGTGCTTCCTCAAAATCCCTGCCATAAGGAGTGAAATCATCCATAAAAACTTCCATGCTATCATTTACCAATTTAGAAAATATGCCAATCACAGCTCTTTGGAACGTTGCAGGTGCATTGCACAATCCAAAGGGAAGCACCCTGTAGGCGAATGTTCCCCAAGGGCAGGTGAAGGTGGTCTTATCCTGATCCTCTGGAGCAATCTGAATTTGATTGTACCCACTGAACCCATCCAGGAAGGAGAAGAACTTCTTCCCAGATAGGTTATCAAGTACCTGGTCAATAAAGGGCAGAGGAAAGTGATCCTTCTGTGTAGCCTTGTTCAGCTCCCTATAATCGACACAGACTCTCCATTTACCATTTTTCTTGGGTACAATTACAAGTGGGGAAACCCACTCACTGTCTGAGATAGGATAGATGAATCCTGCTTCCAAGAGTTTCTGGATTTCTTCCTTCACTATATCCCTCAGATTGGGGTTCATGCGTCGTTGGGGTTGACATACAGGCCGGGAGTCGTTTTTAATATAAATATGATGAGTGCACAGACTAGAAGGAATACCCTTCATGTCTGTATACTCCCAGGCGAATGCCCCCTTACGTTCCTTCAAGAGATTGGTTAGGCGCTTTTGTTCTTCTGAGGAGAGAGCAGGATTGATGTTCAAAGTTCTTCCAGGCTCTACCTCAATAGGAATGCTTCTCGAGCTTTTCAATACTGGGATTATGTTTGTGTCATTGGCTAGTGCTTCCTCCGTAAGCTGTTCTTGTTCTTCTTTACCGAGGGTACTGTTCAGAAGTTGATAAAATTCGTTGTCTACTGAAGCAGGTTCGCTAATGAAATTATTAATGGCATCGTCTTCTGTTTCGTTTTTGAAGGTTAGTGCCTTCCCTATTGTTAGTAATGGCTGAACATCTTCCTCTTCTTCCTGTTCTATCCAAAGGGAGGTTTCAGTTTCTAGACTCGGCCTTGCTGGAGGGTACAGGGTGAGATTTTTGGTTTCCATGCCATCAGATATAGTCATAGATCCTGATCGACAGCTGATACAAGCATCAGCTGTAGCCAACCAGGGCCTCCCTAAAATCAATGGATGTCCCCCTAGCTGTGATTTTGGTTGTAAAACTAGAAAATCGGCAGGGTATTCCCATGAGTCTACTGAAATAACAAGGTCGTCCAAAACCCCTTCGGGTCTGATGGTGGATCTGTCTGCCAATTCTAAGATAGTAGGAGTCGGTCTAATATTGGTGAATCCGAGCTTCTTTACAGTCTCCATCGTTATAACATTGATCGCAACTCCTAAATCTACTAGTACGTTGGGTATCTGCGTTTGTCCTATGTGTACAATGACAGTAGGATTGCCGGGATCCTCATACTTGGTTATAGGGGTTTTTCCAGTCATCAAAGCGGATAAATTCCCTATAACATGAACAGTAGGAGGATCTCTGGGTTTCCTTCCCGGTCTTTTAGTGCACAGGTCCCGAACAGTTTTAGCATAGATAGGTACATCTTGAAGAGCTTGTAAAAGGGGAATCTTAACATAAAGGTTCTTCAATTCTCCTAAGAGATTGAACTGAGGTTGCCCCCCTCTTTGTGGCAGCATCAATCTCTCAGGGTAAGGTGGTTTCCTTACCAACTGGGTAGGCTGCGTGTTATCCACTTCATCGTTTAATGTTTCAGCCCTCTCATCTGAGGGATGCTCAGCATCTTCGATGATAGGAACCGGATCAAAAGGATGCTGGGAACTCTCTCCTTTGTCATACACAGTTGGTGGAATATTTTCTGCAGTTCCACGTTCTACTATCTTTCCAGACCGTAAGTGAATATCATTACAAGGTACAGGGGAGAGAGAGTAGGCTGGCATATTGAGAGCTTCCAATTGCTGGACTGTTTTATTGTTTGGGTTAGGGTTAGGTTGGGCAGGCAGCTGAGGCCGTATTGGTATGTTAGGCACAGGATTATTTTGCAGCTGCAGCTGCGACTGCTGAGGTGGGTATTGAGGATATTGATGAAATTGAGGATATGGAGGATACGGTAACTGTTGAGGTGGAGGTGGTTGAGGAAACTGGTTCCCAGGATGGAAGTTCCTCCATCCAGGAGACCATGAAGTAGGTTGGTGTGGAGGCTGTGTCCAAGGACTCCATGAATTATATCCTTGCATTGCAGGTTGAGGGGAATTCCACTGAGCATAATTTGAAGGGAATTGTGTATTCACATTTTGCATATTAGTATTCCAATTATTCAAATTATTCAAAAATGGAAATGAATCGGGAGACATACCTTGATTCCGGGGTTGCCAGGGTTTCTTCTGTGCAATGAAGTAGGCTGACTCCGCCTCTGGAGTTGATGCCTGCAGAACAGCCTTTACTTGGGGCAACGTGGGGCATTCTTTCATATCATGATTCAGCTCGCACAGCTGACACACTTGTACTTTGTCAAGAGGGCATTCCTTCAGTGGATGAGTCTTTCTACATCGGGGACAAAACACCCCTAGTGTGAGATCCTCCACTGCCTGTCTTTGCTTGGCCTTCAAGACGTCAATCTCTGAAGAGATAGAGCTCATCATTTCTGTTTTAAAGTTTTCAAGAAGATTGCCTATCTCTGCACGTGTAGCTCCCCCATTGGATGACTTCTGAGTTCTGTCGAAGACATCACGTTCCAGGTTATTTCGTTTATGCTGCTTATTATGCCTAGAAGATCCCCTGGAATATCTCTTACATAATTCCACAATTGTCTCAAAAGATTCTTTAGAGATATCCCCCTTTCCTAATAAATTTAGCATGTCTAAACAATCGTCCCTGATTCCTCGAAGCAAGATTATCTTAAGCACATCTAGTCCCATGTTCGTCTGTCCAGCTCTCTGCACATTGTACAGCAACCTCTCCACAAAATCCTCCAAACTTTCATCCTCCTTCTGTACCATCTTGAATAACTCCTCCCTTTTGTCCCTGGTGTTACAATATTCTTGATACTTTTCCAGGAATACTTGCTTCATCTTATTCCAATTAGCAACAGTTCCTCCCCCAAGGCTCATGAACCAACGTAATGCATTGTCCTTCAGGGTGGCAGGAAAAAGCTTCAACTTTTGAGCATCTGTGACATAATCATAGCTGCGACAGAGGATATCGAATTCAAACAGGAATTCGTCTGGATCTTCTGCCGCCCTGCCATGGAAGCGGGGTAACACCGACGGTGAGATGTTTTTCATAGGAGCTGTCCCCTCTAGCTGCTGTATTGGGAATTGCAATGTAGCCATAGTCTCTGGCGGGGAATTATCTTCATGATGGTATTGTACCACTGCTTCTTCCTCTTCGTTCTCATGTCTATTACTCATCTTTTCTTCTGTATCTTCTCCTTCGTTTGTCCCTTTGTTCTTTACCTCAGTTGTAACAGCTGCGTATTCTTCGGTTGTAACAGCTGCGTATTCTTCGGTTGCAACAGCTGCGTATTCTTCGGTTGTAACAGCTGCGTATTCTTCGGTTGCAACAGCTGCGTATTCTTCGGTTGCAACAGCTGAATCAGCTGTTACTTCTTTAGCAGGAGTATATGCAGGAATCACAGCTGCTCCTGTATCTTCCACTGTAGATCCTGATGCTAACGCTCCAGGATCAGCAGGGCCTCTTTTGATAGGAGTCCCCTGTTGACGAGATCTGACAGCTGAATCAGTTTTGTCAACAAGGTCGTCAATGAATGTTCTTCTGCCCAGCGGTGGACCTCGACCACGACCCGAACCACCTGTACTGTTAGTAATTTGTGGGGTTTTGGGGGTCGGGAGGTGATCGCGTTTTACCCCCCTCGTATTCATGCGAAGCAGATCATTTCAAAAACAACCAAAAAGACTGACTAAAAACAAATATCAAATACGACTAATGACTAGTGTTTAATTTTCATCCTTCCCCGGCAACGGCGCCAAAATGTCAAGCACTCTAATTGCAGATAATTAAATATCAACACACAGAGCGTATGAAATTTATTGTCAACCCGAGAAAGTCTTTTTATTTCAAAGGACAAGTGCACAATATATGCTTAAACACAAAACCATTAGAAGTAAATACTTTTATCTTCTATCATCCTTGTTCATCCCAAGAGTCTATGCAATCCCAATTGCCTTCTAACTGCTATACTACAATTCTTTACTATTATGCATCAAACAGAATTAATATCAGATCTAATCAACGATTGCAGGAAGGAAATCTCAATTGTATTCTAAAATAATCAACCGTCTAATTTAATCAAGCTGGGAAACATAAATCATGACCTGAACATTACTCTAGAACTTTGATAAAAGAGATTGAAGCAACTGTTCTAAGAAACTGAATTGCAAAATATAAATCAATCAACACATAACAGGAAAGCTAATTTGTAAGAGCTCCTGGGACTACGTCTCAACTGTAGGATGAACACAGCAGTGTGAACAGAAATTGAAATATGTAAAACAAACCTGACTCAGTCGACTGTTATTCGGTACCATTCACCAATCTCACGAAATTATAATCAATCACTGAGAAATCCACACAATGAATATTGCTGCTGCGTGTAAAAGAAAGAACAAAGCATCACACAACGAGAAAGATAAAATCCTAAATTAACACAGCAATCTCTGTGGAAGACGGGCCCAGTCTTCACACAGAGACGCTGGTTGAACAACACTCTCTTTAACTCAGAAGTAACTCCTTATATTAACAGAAGGATGAGTACACAGTTTTGGCTTGGCTGCTAATACAAGATAAATTAATTGTTGCTGTCCAACCCCTCAGTCGAGGCAATTCCCCATATTTATACATACAATTTTCAACATCTAAACCTATAATTGGGCAGCCATGAAGATCTCTGATCTTCAGGCGCCCTAAATAATCTAGCTGTTACAATGCGTGGCAGAACTAAAATATCCAAATATGAGAGAAGTATTAATTGTCCCAAGAGTGACGGTCCTTCCAGCTCACAGCTGGATTTGAGCAGCGACATACTTAAGATAGTTCTTCTGTTACAGCTGCCCTGCCACGACTGTGCCTTGATTGACGATTTAAGCCCCAAGGAACCTTCCACAAGCGATGAACGCTCCTTCATGACTTGTTCAGCTCCGATCTTCCTGCAGTCTATTGTCTTACTACCTTCATAAATCGCATCATGTTAGCACAGATTAAGAGATGCACAACTTTAATCATCACAATCATAAGTATTAACACAATAAAACAATAATCGGCCATACCTTGGTAATTTGGGGAATAGATAAGGACAATAAGTTGAATTGCCATTAGAGAAATTTTGAGGTCAAAAAAGGGCCTCAAAACAAAGAAAATGTACTATAACATACAACCAATCACATTCTAGTAGATGACATCATCCCCCTTGGTGAGGTGGCATTGCATAAGTTAAGAATGCTTATTTGTCAAATTTTCTATGGTGGATGAAAACACATAGTTAACCAAGGTAGTGGTGTAAGTACTTTTAAGTCATAAAGTAAAGTACTCATAATGATAGTCTTTTCATAAAATAATATTATTGTCATTTTCAAGTAAAGTACTCATAATGAATGTCTTTTCACACTTTCACATAAAATAATATTATTGTCATTTTCAAGTGAAGTATTCTTAATTCATAAAGAAAGTCCTTTCACATTTTTTTATAAAATAATATATTATCATTTTTATATTTTTAATTTTAAATTATATATTCACTCCATTCTATTTAATAACATAATGTCAAACTAATAAAGAATAATAATAGATTTAATAAATAATAATAATAATGCAATGTGGATTATAATAATATTATTGACATTTTACATGTAAATAAATTCTCAATTAAATTACATTATTAAACTCATGAGAAAAGTACTAAATATAAAAAGTCAACATAAAATTAAAAAAAAGCTCTTAAAAATGTTTTTTATTATTTAATTTCATTTGCAAGTTCAAGACAAGTAAATGTTAAAGGACAATACATTTTTGGGAATTTACAATGAATCTTAGTCACATCAATGTAGTCTTATTTTATTAATTTTATTTCTAGTGAATTTTGAAAAGTAACTCAACCATGGTTATTTATATTGTGCATAGAAAATAGTGTGGGAGGTGACTTGTCATATATACCTACCCCATAAAACCCCCAATTCATAATATTTTAATATATCTCATATTTTTGTAGTACATCTCTTAGGAGGCCCTTTTTTGACCTCAAAATCTCTCTAATGCAAGGTAATTGGTGTAAGACAAAGGAAGGGACGATGATAAATGATGGTCAAAAAGGGCCAATTCTGGGCTCAACACATTCATACAAGGACGCCATTCCTTCTATTGTGCAAATCGATGGTTCCTTTTTGGAACTTTGTAGGTGACTTTCTTGACTGCAGGTTAACATGACCCCACTCACACAAGGATAATACCTCTTCTTATTACATAGCTCTTCGGGCCTCTCCATCCCTTCTGGTAATATTTCGCGTGAGCATAGAAAGGTTGTCAATTCCTATACAGTCTTTTTGCATACCCTTCTTTACTTTGCCTCTTAATGTGCAGTATCAATCTGCATCTGTGTAGGCTGATAACACAAGAAGGATAAGCAAGCTCATCAGTATTGCTGTTCAAATTCTTAACCACATTTCATATCATTCACTATCAAGTATTGAAACACCAGGAATGCATCCATTCCCTTAGGGTGCAGTCAATATTGAAAACCCTATCATGACCCAGCATCAGAAAAGGTGTGCACCCCTTTTCCAATGTGCACCATGTAGGCCCTAATCATACTCAAGCAGTCTGCAATGATATAAATAAGATAGAGCATGCTCTGCATATTAACCCCAATAATTTAGACATGCATGTTCTAGTCTAGGGTCTCAGAATACTCATTCACTTTGCAGATGTATCTCACATGCCTTCTTGGCATAGCTTTACCATCTCACTCTCATGGTTTACCGACATGCGGTTTAGCTACGATATTGTCAATGGCGTTTCACCCGAAACCCATTTCTAAAGCATGGGGTCCTTCCCATCTGGTTTGGCTTCGGCAGGCCATCACACATGGTCTTCCTGCAATGTGTCATCCTGGCACACTTATCAAATAGCCAAACAGTCAGCAACATTTAGCAATAAGCTTCAAATATGATTGTTCCATAACCAATCAATAACATTAATAATTAAATTCAACATGAATTTACAATTCTGTTTCCTACAGAAATTGATTCACTTAGCCATGAGTCTGTTCTCCTATCGTTTGGCTCTTACTCATGGTAGATTCCAATCTTCATCATGGACTTACCCACATTTGCCATGCCCAAAACAATCTACCTGAAATCTGAAACTTCAATCAGCCAAATGCTTTGTAAGTTTCTATGCATATAATATTTCATTGCTGCCACAGTCACTGAAGCATTTTAATATCACCAAAATCATCTATTTCATGTGAATCATTACCATACTAGAGTTGCATGGTTTAATTACATCATTCTATGCAATCATTCTCTTGCATTCACAGCAGCTCATGAAATGCTCTTAGGATTGTCAATAGTTCACCATTCCATCTATTATCTAGTTGTAATGAAACATACACCACAATCATGCATTCTCACAATGCATCGCATCATGTGCACCTATACCTATGCATGCACATTTACATCACTCACATAATCTTTTAATGTGCATTCACTCAATGCATAACCACAAGATTGTGCATAATATTTTAATGCACATTTCCTCAATGCTACCTTGCATTAAGTTATGAGTAATATGCACTCAACATAATTCAAACATAGTTGAAGGGATCTTACCAAATCCTCTTTCAACATTCATGCAATTTATGCACCAATAACCATTACCTGCATGGCTGATATTAACATCACTTGATGTTACATGATCGGTTGGCCTCTTACTAAGGCTAGACAGTCCTTTTGCCAACCTCATGATCATAGATTTGTTGCACCATCCCTTCCTCATACGGTTGTTGGTCACATGCAACAACATCATTCTCGTCTTTAGCCATGCTTCAGTTGCCTTTGACCCTATAACCAATGCGAACACAACTAATGATTAGAAACCACAATCATTGTCTTAAGTGGCTCATTGCACATGTAAAACTTCACTATTTTACCAATATGCAATATCCTATTCATGCATAACATTTCCACATGCACTATGCAATGTTTGTTAATATGCCATCTAGTGCATATGCATCTATGTAATCTCTTACATTTTCACATTCCTATGCCATAGTTTATATGCATGACAATTTTATAATTATAAATACGGTATCAAAACAGGGGTTAAGGAATTCTCCCTTTACAATCCCTCATCGTAGCATGGAATCCCTCTTCCATATCATAGTTGGTCCGGTTCCTTCCAATCATGCAATTATAGAAATTGCCCATATTGACAACAAAATTTTGTTTTTGTCAAAACAGTCGCTGGCACTCTTCTGCACCAAGTATCTATGATACATGTGGACCCCATTCAAATTCTGGTCATACATCCCTGTTCTCCTCTGGACAAACTTTCCAACTCCTATCCCCGTGCTCCATTTCGACCCAGGACATGGAATTTACATTCTTCCAAAATTGCAAACTTTGCCCAAATTTTGCCCGAAATTCGGCACTTTCACAGCTGCAATTTATATTTTAAAGGTCAACTTCAGCTGCTTGTAGAAGCAAATTTAGGAAGAATCATGAAAATTTATCTACCGGGTGAAGGTAGTCCATATAACAAGGAACACTCAGCAACCTTCAGATCCCTGTTCCGATGCACCAATCAACTTCTATAAAATTCGGGGTTTGGCTACTTCTCACTTTTCACTTTTTCCCCAAAATCTCAAAATTTGGCAAAAAAAGGCTATCTCCCAAACTATGCATTTCTGGAAAATCTTCATCTAACGGAAATTGTCCATCTTATTGAGAAGATGAAATGTCTAGTTCAGTAAAATTTTTGATTCCAACATCTAGGGTCACTTTTACTATCCACGAGCTTTTCAAAATCCCCAAAAGTGACCCGGAACAGTGCTTTTCGGCCTTCTGGTTCACCCCGACTCCACATCCTTTGGAGTTTGGCTCCAAGATTCCAAACTTAACATTGTGCCTGCTCCATGGTCGTGCCATATCAATTTCAGCTCAAACTGACCTTCTGTCAAGCCTCGGGACACCCTCTTGCAAAAGTCATTATTCTCCATTTTCTGTCAAATTGGAGAACACTGGGTTCGGGACCCTCTCTGGTTCTTTCATGACCTTCGTTAATGGCCTCTGAACCCCACAGGAATCATCCCATTCTGATCTCGACTGCTCCTTCTATCCAAAAATCAAGTTTTTGGCTCTATACTTTTTTTTTTTTGCTGCTCCTCCCATCGCTGGTCGCAGCTCAACCTCTGCGACCATCGTTGGATTTGACCTTAACTCCCCCGTCGCAGCGCAGGTTTTATCCTTAACGTTGCCGCTCTTGGCGCTGGATCTAACCCTAAAATCGTCGCCGTAGTGCAGGTTTTAACCTTAAAGTCGTCGCCGCGCGTCGCAAACTTAACATTAATTTTGCCGCCGTGCGCCGCGCATGGCGCAGATTCTATCTTTAACTCTGTCGCCGTGCACCGCGCATGACGCAGCTTTTACCCTTAACTCTGCCGCCGCGCATGGCGCAGATTTTACCTTTAACTCTGACGCCGCGCACCGCGCATGGCGCAGATTTTACCTTTAACTCTGCCGCCGCACACCGCGCATGGCATAGATTTTAAAACAAGACACTTAGAAAATTTTTGAATCTCTCTTCCCTTGCAGCGTAGCATTTATGCTAATTTTGGCGTCGTGCGCACAGAGTTATGCTTAACTTTGCTGCCACGCCCGCGCATGGCGCAGGAATTAGCGTTAATTTCTCTGCTGCAGCAAACACTTAGAAAAATTTTCAATTTCTCAAAAACAGTTAGAATTTCTGGGAATGTATCATTCTTTTCTTTACAGAGTAAGCCACTCACAGATCATACTTGCATAGAACAAAACAGTATTTCAAGAAGAATTACATCTCTTCTATGTCAAAAATAAAACAACACAACAACAAAATAATATAGGATGGCAAGCATTCAACCTTGAAAAGGGATTTCCTTCCTCCCTCCTCACTTTCATAGAATGAAATCAGTGCAAGCAATTTTGCAAAAATCCCCAAAATAGTCATGGGAATGATTTCTCATTCTAACAAATAGAAGCCATGAGATCTTCAGTTTTCCTTAGTGCATTTTAATTCCAAATACTAACTAAATATACACACAATGATTTATATCTCTATGAAGGGCCCAACAGCCGTAGTGTTGAACCTTAAGCTCTGATACCATCTGTCACAACCCCACCCATCCATCCAAGGCAAGGGAGGGAACATGATGCAATCTGTGGGGCTTTCACATAATCTCAGCCCATTCATTAGAAGCATATGAATAAATCATTTGTGTGCAGCTGTAAAACTAATCAATTATGCACAACAAAATTAAACTATCCACACACATATTTCATATGATTCCAACATATCAGTAATAAACATTAAATTAAAACATTTCAGAAGTAAAATGCACACAGAGAACACTTATCTTCATTGTGCAATTGTCCCAAGCAACTAGCTGTGTCGCTGCAACATTCCACCTAACCGTAGGCTCTTCGACAACATATGTTGAGTCCGTCCGAAGGCCACCCCTGAGTTGGGCATGATATCTACAAGGAAAAAGGGGATTTCGAATTCATACACAGCCAAACAGCGAAATAGTCATTTGGATCCAAGCCAAGCCAGACCACTGTTGGGTTTATCAGGCTAAATCTGAACCCTCTTCAGATGTGGATGATTCCACTCAAGTTCAAGCCAAAACAATGGAAACCCATTTCAACCCCTACAATCTCCTACCCACAGAAACTCATAAACTGGGCATGGGTACACATAACAGCAAAACCCCAAGTGTTGGGTATGGATGGAAAACATGGGCAACCCAAAAACGAAGTGAGAAATGGGGAGAACAACCCTGGAAAGGAAATTCATTTTCAGAAAACGTTTAGGGACAACCCAAGAGCAAAAAAAAACCTCCATTAAACTCCCAATTCGTGGTTCTCTTCTCCCAGCCACTGTGCTAACCAAAAACAAGTTTGCAGGCATGGAAAAATGCAGGAAATGGTAAAACGTGGAGGATAAAACCCCAGCAATCCAAAACGCTCAGCAGGCTTCAAATAAAAACGCCCAACAAGCTAAAAACGCCCAGCAAGCTAAAAACGCCCAACAGGCTTCAAGAAAAACGCCCAGCAAGCTCCCAAAAACGCCCAGCAAGCTTCAAGAAAAACGCCCAGCAGGCTCTCCCAACGTGAGAGGGTGAAGTCTAACCATCAAGAATGGCTTCGGAAGGCAATTCGTGGGTGTTTACTTGCCCAAGAAGGAGAAAAACAATTTTTCCATGAGGGTGGCTTGCCCATACTCGAATTTGGACAGCCATACCTCCCCAATCCCCAAGGCATTAACTACTTCATCCAACTCTTGGGAGAAATAAATGATTGGGCACCAAAGTCAACATAGGTAGTTGATGGTTCATGGGTTCTCTTATTGACACTTGGCTTGACTCGATTGGCTCAAGGGTTTGAATATTTCCCTCCCAATTCCTTGCAATATCATGCCCCAATCTCTTGTTGCATTGCATAGCTAGTTGTGGGCTTTTATATTAAATGCATATTTACAATTCCCATGGTTTTCTAGCACATGGGTAGCATAATTTCAAATACCTTCCTCTTTAAGATCGAGCATTCACTAGCGGGGCCTTGGCCTTGAGCTCCACACTAGGAATCATACATAATATGCATACAATATTTACATTACATCCCAAAATATTACAAGGGTCAAAATGGGGTACGTGACAATCCCCTCCCCTTGGAATAACACCGTCCTCGGTGTTCCAATTACCTAGGAATACATACTCGTTATATATATGTCCAAAATTCATAAAATATGGCAGGTATGCCCTGCATTTCACACTTTACTTGGGTTTTCAGGACCAAGTCTTTTGGCCGTCACAAACTGTTCCTGCTGGCGGGGACCCTCTAGCTCTGCATGAGGGCATTGTTCCAAAACTATCCCTTTCCGCTGATCTACAAGTCTGGAAACTTTATGGCGGCTATCCTCTTGATGTTTCATTGTTTGGCAGTTGTGGAGGAAATGATTTCTGTCACATCCCCAACATTTCACTAGTTGCTTTACCTTTTCCTACTCAGATTCCTTTGAGTCTTCCCACCTGGAACGTTTCTTAATCGACCGATTGGATGGATGCTTCTTCACTGATCCACTTTCCTTTCCCCTACTGATTGCTCCCAGAATGCTTTTTACCTCTTTTTGCAGACGAATAGAGTCCTGTAGAACCTCGTGGTTCATCTCATTCTGTTGCCTCTGTAGCTTGAGCATCTCCCCGATATTTTCTTGGGTCTTTGCAATTGTTTGAAGAAGACTTTCAGCCAACTCTAATAGCCCTTGGTCTACCTCCATGGTCAATGTGCATAGTTGACTACACTTTACTTACTAGCAATACTTGCTTGTGTCGGCTGCAACCAATCGTTTCAATTTCTCACCTATGAAATTTATCATGGAAACTCTTTGTTAGGACAAGCATAATATAAGCATTAAAATTAGTCAATTATTTCCCAATTGACATGGAACGTCCATCCTTCACCCATGAGACTTCCAAATTTTCATGCTTTCCCAACATACACAGGATTTCTTCCATGTTCATCCTTTCACAGTGAAATAACTATTTTAGCATTCAATATTTTAATTCAAGCAAATAAACACATTCTTCTTCTAGTCATGACACGCATTCAACAATTCTTTGTTTTATAAATGCATCAAAAAAGGAAAGAGAAGAGTAAGAGTTTTCTCCCTCTTAGTCTTGTTTTATTACGGAGCTATGCCATCACTATGGTTTCATGATCTTTAGTCTCTTTCACTTTAATGTGAATGTTTGAATTGCCCTTTATTGGCTATGACACTTAGTGTCTAAAGTCTGTTTAAAGCTTTTCAACTTGGGTACCCCTTCCCATTCTGCTTACAGAATCTCTGGTTGCTAGGACCCACTCATGTTCACTAGCACCATCTTTTATTACTGCTCATATTGAGCTCTTTTGGGACAGTCATATGTCCATATGCATCCCTATGATGCCTTCCTGGTCTTTGCTTCCAACAATACCTACATTCAAACATTGAATCAATTCACATGTTTAGTTTATTTCTTAGGTTTTTCTTTAAACAAAAGTTTGAGAAATCATAACCAAATCATATACACATGTATATTCATAAGAAAGAAGTTGCAAGATAACCAAATACTTATCTGTATTGGATGTCTTCACTTTATTCCATGGGATCCTTCTTGCTTTACGAGCATTGGATTTTCGTGGACACAATTATGAATGTTGGGCCAACACGTAGGCTGCTCCACAATCATTCGAATAGGCAATGCCAGGCCAGTACGCTGACTGGTTTTATCAATTGTTTAAGGGGTATTGGGCCAGCATGCACGCTATTTTCACAATATTAAGTGATTAATGCCCATCCAGTTACTCCCTGGATTTATCAATAACTTTATAGCATTCCACCAGCTACTCTCTAGATTTCTCAATAATTTATATCGCCTACTCATTTACTCTCTGGATTTACCATCAATTTATAGTCTTTCAGGGCCTTGCCTTCCTGCAATGACCAAGGTTTCCAACAAGGAAAACAATAGTGTATCAGCTTAGCTGTTAAAAGATTTATACCTGAAATCTTCATTATTCCAAACAAGACATAAATGAAAACGAATACTTATCTGTATTGTGCATTTCCCCTCTGGTCCACAGGATCCTGCTTCGCTTTGCAAGCCTTGGGATCGCCTATGGACTTGGATGTAGTTAATGCTTCACCAGTACACCTTCACACCGAATGGATTTATCAAGCATTTGGTGGTGCCCAAACAGTCCCATACCTGGTTGGCCCTCTCCAGTGCCGAGCCAGCACATTCGTCTGGGTCATCGACCAATGGAAGAAAACTGTGCCACCTGACCATTATAGGTCAAAGCTGTACTATGGAGCCATAGGCATCTCAGGGTTTCCAGTCAGTCTTCGACACCCGCCCTCCCACTGCTGACCCAATAGAGATTTTATGCCTTCACCAATGTCACAACACCTTCTTGCACCATAACCCTTCACACACACATCAACTCTTCATTCATACAAGGACGCCACTCCTTCTATTGTGCAAATCGGTGGTTCCTTTTTGAAACTTTGTAGGTGACTTTCTTGACTGCAGGTTAACATGACCCCACTCACACAAGGATAATACCTCTTCTTATTACACATCTCTTCAGGCCTCTCCATCCCTTCTGGTAATATTTCGCGTGAGCATAGAAAGGTTGTCAATTCCTATACAGTCTTTTTGCGTACCCTTCTTTACTTTGCCTCTTAATGTGCAGTATCAATCTGCATCTGTGTAGGATGACAACACAAGAAGGATAAGCAAGCTCATCAGTATTGCTGTTCAAATTCTTAACCACATTTCATATCTTTCACTATCAAGTATTGAAACACTAGGAATGCGTCCATTCCCCTAGGGTGTAGTCAATATTGAAAACCCTATCATGACCCAGCATCAGAAAAGGTGTGCACCCCCTTTCCGATGTGTGCCATGTAGGCCCTAATCATACTCAAGCAGTCTACAATGATATAAATAAGATAGAGCATGCTCTGCATATTAACCCCAATAATTTAGACATGCATGTTCTAGTCTAGGGTCTCAGAATACCCATTCACTTTGCAGATGTATCTCACATGCCTTCTTGGCATAGCTTTACCATCTCACTCTCATGGTTTACCGACATGCGGTTTAGCTAAGATATTGTCAATGGTGTTTCACCCAAAACCCATTTCTAAAGCATGGGGTCCTTCCCATCTGGTTTGGCTTCGGTAGGCCATCACACATGGTCTTCCTGCAATGTGTCATCCTGGCACACTTATCAAATAGCCAAACAGTCAGCAACATTTAGCAATAAGCTTCAAATATGATTGTTCCATAACCAATCAATAACATTAATAATTAATTTCAACATGAATTTACAATTCTGTTTCCTACAGAAATTGATTCACTTAGCCATGAGTCTGTTCTCCTATCGTTTGGCTCTTGCTCACGGTAGATTCCAATCTTCGTCATGGACTTACCCACATTTGCCATGCCCAAAACAATCTACCTGAAATCTGAAACTTCAATCAGCCAAACACTTTGTAAGTTTCTATGCATATAATATTTCATTGCTGCCACAGTCACTGAAGCATTTCAATATCACCAAAATCATCTATTTCATGTGAATCATTACCATACTAGAGTTGCATGGTTTAATTACATCATTCTATGCAATCATTCTCTTGCATTTATAGTAGCTCATGAAATGCTCTTAGGATTGTCAATAGTTCACCATTCCATCTATTATCTAGTTGTAATGAAACATACACCAAAATCATGCATTCTCACAATGCATCTCATCATGTGCACCTATACCTATGCATGCACATTTACATCACTCACATAATCTTTTAATGTGCATTCACTCAATGCATAACCACAAGATTGTGCATAATATTTTAATGCACATTTCCTCAATGCTACCTTGCATTAAGTTATGAGTAATATGCGTTCAACATAATTCAAACATAGTTGAAGGGATCTTACCAAATCCTCTTTCAACATTCATGCAATTTATGCACCAATAACCATTACCTGCATGGCTGATATTAACATCACTTGATGTTACCTGATCAGTTGGCCTCTTACCAAGGCTACACAGTCATTTTTCCAACCTCATGATCATAGATTTGTTGCACCATCCCTTCGTCATACGGTTGTTGGTCATATGCAACAACATCATTCTCGTCTTTAGCCATGCTTCAGTGGCCTTTGGCCCTATAACCAATGCGAACACAACTAATGATTAGCAACCACAATCATTGTCTTAAGTGGCTCATTGCACATGTAAAACTTCACTATTTTACCAATATGCAATATCCTATTCATGCATAACATTTCCACATGCACTATGCAATGCTTGTTAATATGCCATCTAGTGCATATGCATCTATGTAATCTCTTACATTTTCACATTCCTATGCCATAGTTTATATGCATGACAATTTTATAATTATAAATACGGTATCAAAACAGGTGTTAAGGAATTCTCCCTTTCCAATCCCTCATCGTAGCATGGAATCCCTCTTCCATATCATAGTTGGTCTAGTTCCTTCCAGTCATGCAATTATAGAAATTGCCCATATTGACAACAAAATTTTGTTTTTGTCAAAACAGCCGTTGGCACTCTTCTGCACCAAATATCTATGATACATGTGGACCCCATTCAAATTCTGGTCATACATCCTTGTTCTCCTCTGGACAAGCTTTCCAATGCCTATCCCCGTGCTCCATTTCGACCCAGGACATGGAATTTACATTCTTCCAAAATTGCAAACTTTGCCCAAATTTTGCTCGAAATTCGGCACTTTTACACAGCTGCAATTTATTTTTGAAAGGTCAACTTCAGCTGCTTGTAGAAGCAAATTTAGGAAGAATCATGAAAACTTATCTACCGACCGAAGGTAGTCCATATAACAAGGAACACTCAGCAACCTTCAGACCCCTGTTCCGATGCACCAGTCAACTTCTATAAAATTCAGGGTTTGGCTACTTCTCACTTTTCACTTTTTCCCCAAAATCTCAAAATTTGGCCAAAAATGGCTATCTCCCAAACTATGCATTTCTGGAAAATCTTCGTCTAACGGAAACTGTCCGTATTAATGGGAAGATGAAATGTCTAGTTCAGTAAAATTTTTTATTCCAACATCTAGGGTCACTTTTACTGTCCATAAGCTTTTCAAAATCCCGAAAAAGTGGCCCGGAACAATGCTTTTCGGCCTTCTGGTTCACCCCAACTCCACATCCTTTGGATTTTGGCTCCAAGATTCCAAAATTAACATTGTGCCTGCTCCATGGCCGCGCCATATCAATTTCAGATCAAACCGACCTTCCGTCAAACCTCGGGACACCCTCTTGTAAAAGTCACTATTCTCCATTTTCTGTCAAATTGGAGCACACTGGGTTAGGGACCCTCTCTGGTTCTTTCATGACCTTCGTTAATGGCCTCCGAACCCCATAGGAATCATCCCATTCTGATCCCGACTGCTCCTTCTATCCAAAAATCAAGTTTTTGGCTCTATACTTTTATTTTTGCTGCTCCTCCCATCGCTGGTCGCGGCTCAACCTCTGCGACCATCGCTGGATTTGACCTTAACTCCCCCATCGCAGCGTAGGTTTTATCCTTAACGTTGCCGCCCTTGGCGCTGGATCTAACCCTAAAATCGCCACCGTAGCGCAGGTCTTAACCTTAAAGTCACCGCCGCGCTTCGCAAACTTAACATTAATTTTACCGCCGCGCATGGCGCAGATTATATCTTTAACTCTGCCACCGCGCATCACGCATGGCGTAGATTTTACCTTTAACTCTGCCGCTGCGCACCGCGCATGGCACAGATTTTACCTTTAACTCTGCCGTCGCGCACCGCGCATGGCGCAGTTTTTACCTTTAACTCTACCGCCGCACATCGCGCATGGCGCAGATTTTAAAACAAGACACTAAGAAAATTTTTGAATCTCTCTTCCCTTGCAGCGTAGCATTTATGCTAATTTTGGCGCCGTGCGCTCAGAGTTATGCTTAACTTTGCCGCCGCACCCACGCATGGTGCAGGAATTAGCGTTAATTTCTCCGCTGCAGCAAACACTTAGAAAAATTTTCAATTTCTCAAAAACAGTTAGAATTTCTGGGAATGTATCATTCTTTTCTTTACAGAGTAAGCCACTCACAGATCATACTTGCATAGAACAAAACAGTATTTCAAGAAGAATTACATGTCTTCTATGTCAAAAATAAAACAACACAACAACAAAATAATATAGGATGGCAAGCATTCAACCTTGAAAAGGGATTTCCTTCCTCCCTCCTCACTTTCATAGAATGAAATCAATGCAAGCAGTTTTGCAAAAATCCCCAAAACAGTCATGGGAATGATTTCCCATTCTAACAAATAGAAGCCATGAGATCTTCAGTTTTCCTTAGTGCATTTTAATTCCAAGTACTAACTAAATATACACACAATGATTTATATCTCTATGAAGGGCCCAACAGCCGTAGTGTTGAACCTTAAGCTCTGATACCATTTGTCACAACCCCACCCATCCATCCAAGGCAAGGGAGGGAACATGATTCCAATCTGTGGGGCTTTCACATAATCTCAGCCCATTCATTAGAAGCATATGAATAAATCATTTGTGTGCAGCTGTAAAACTAATCAATTATGCACAACAAAATTAAACTATCCACACACATATTTCATATGATTCCAACATATCAGCAATAAACATTAAATTAAAACATTTCAGAAGTAAAATGCACACAGAGAACACTTATCTTCATTGTGCAATTGTCCCAAGCAACTAGCTATGTCATTGCAACGTTCCACCCAACTGTAGGCTCTTCGACAGCATATACTGAGTTCGTCCGAAGGCCACCCCTGAGCTGGGCATGATATCTACAAGGAAAAAGGGGATTTCGAATTCATACATAGCCAAACAACCAAATAGTCATTTGGATCTAATCCAAGCCAGACCATTGTTGGGTTTATCAGGCTAAATTTGAACCCTCTTCAGTTGTGGATGCTTCCACTCAAGTTCAAGCCAAAACAATGGAAACCCATTTCAACCCCAACAATCTCCTACCCACAGAAACTCATAAACTGGGCATGGGTACACATAACAGCAAAACCCCAAGTGTTGGGTATGGATGGAAAACGTGGGCAACCCAAAAACGAAGTGAGAAATGGGGAGAACAAACTTGGAAAGGCAATTTGTTTTCAGAAAATGTTTGGGGACAACCCAGGAGCAAAAACGACCTCCATTAAACCCCCAATTCGTGGTTCTCTTCTCCCAGCCACTGTGCTAACCAAAAACGAGTTTGCAGGCATGGAAAAATGCAGGAAATGGTAAAATGTGGAGGATAAAACCCCAACAAGCCAAAACGCACAGCGGGATTCAAATAAAAACGCCCAACAAGCTAAAAACACCCAGCAAGCTAAAAACGCCCAGCAAGCTTCAAGAAAAACGCCCAGCAAGCTCCCAAAAACGCCCAGCAAGCTTCAAGAAAAACGCCCAGCAGGCTCTCCCAACGTGAGAGGGTGAAGTCTGACCATCAAGAATGGCTTCAGAAGGCAATTCGTGGGTGTTTACTTGCCCAAGAAGGAGAAAAATGATTTTTCCATGAGGGTGGCTTGCCCATACTCGAATTTGGACAGCCATACCTCCCCAATCCCCAAGGCATTAACTACTTCATCCAACTCTTGGGAGAAATAAATGATTGGACACCAAAGTCAACATGGGTAGTTGATGGTTCATGGGTTCTCTTATTGACACTTGGCTTGACTCGATTGGCTTAAGGGTTTGAATATTTCCCTCCCAATTCCTTGCAATATCATGCCCCCATCTCTTGTTGCATTGCATAGCTAGTTGTGGGCTTTTATATTAAATGCATATTTACAAATCCCATGGTTTTCTAGCACATGGGTAGCATAATTTCAAATACCTTCCTCTTTAAGATCGAGCATTCACTAGCGGGGCCTTGGCCTTGAGCTCCACGCTAGGAATCATACATAATATGCATACAATATTTACATTACAACCCAAAATATTACAAGGGTCAAAATGGGGTACGTGACACATAAGCATCCCTGGAGGTTATAGTGGCAGCGGACCAGAATTGACCTTGTGTCATGTGAGTATGAGCCTGATCTAGTTACCAGTTCTACCAAATACACACACACATCATCCAAAAAACATATATTTTCTTTTTCAAGGAGAATTAAAAACATATATATCAAGGTGCCTTCTCGATACTTCAAAGAGTTAGGTCTATTTCCTTTTTTTTAAAACAAAGATACAACCTAGAAACTTCTAAGACTAGTTTTATTACACAATCTTATAATGGAAATACAACAATATAGTGCCATAACAAAAGAATCATAGGCCTAAAGCCTAACAACTAAAATATAATATAATCCAACTTTTCTAAATAGAAAAAAAATCCCCCCTTATTTATAGGTCTTCAATAAAGGTGAATAACTTTGAGAAGTTATTACTTATAACATCTTTGCATCAATGGATCTTCTTGAAGGGGAAGTGCTTTCTTGGAAATTTTATTTACTTTCTCATTCAACTTTTTGAACACATGTTGAAAATTAATCACATAAAACATATTTCATTCCTTATTTAGATTTTCCATAATCAAAAGAAGTATTAGATTTTACCATTTTCCCAGTCAATTATAAGTTTGGAATCTCCCAAAATTTTCAAATTATTTATACCTATATCTCATGCAAGTTTGGGTCACAAACATACAATTCAAAACTTTACTATATTATTTGTGCGAAATACACATGTTGATTTAAATGAATTATAATGATTTTAAAACATATATAGAATGCAACCTCCAACACCACATATACTTGGGGAGCCCTGGCTTGCTCCATCAAAGTAACTTCATGCCTTTGAATGATCCTTTTATGGATCTTTTAATACTATAGTATTCTTATGTGTCTTAGGGTTCAATATTCCCCCATAAACATAAATGACTTAATGGCATACATATATTGGCATAATCGCTTTGCATTAAAATATCATTTCATCTCTAGTGAGTGATAAAGACCACACTATTGTGCAAGGCATTGCCTTATGATCTAAAGACTATATTGTGTTTGTACCATATTTAAAAAAATATAAAATATCTTTTCCGACCCATTTCCCTTTTCCATTTGTTGGCTTTAATATTGCAAAAGATACTTCTTTTGAAAATGGGAAATGCACAAAATGTTGATCTATAGATTCATCATTCAATTTGCACTATATACTCCTACCATAACCTTTTTGCATATCCTCTTTTTGCAATTATCGCACATTGTGAGAACTTTTTTGGGTAGAGCCAACCATAAAAATACCCTTGATTTTAAGAGGCAATTCAAGTTCCAAATTACCTTTCACTACCATTTATTTTCTCCTTCTTATTCATCTTTCATCCTTATGTCATATGCCAACTTTGTTTTGTAACTAATAGATGCTTTATTTATAGACTATATAATTTCATTATATACATAAAAATATGATAATAGTGTGTTTTAGTTTGAAGATATGTTTCTCCCATTCATATGTTACTTCCCCTTGCAAATATAAGTAAGAAGTTGATTTCCATCATTATTTCAATATATTATTATTTTCTTGTACTTTTACATTAGCAATACTATAAATCCCTTTATTTTAAGGGTTCTAAGAGTTTGAAAGAAAATTTACAACCCATCCATGGATCCTCACCTATATTTACATTATTTCCCCAATCTTCTACATTATCCACATCCCTAGTAATGGAAATCCTTTAACCTTGACCTTTCAAATAATTATGCCTCCTCCACAAGCCTTCACCACTTTTCCGATCCAATCCTCTAGTGTTCCTGGTGCTATATATTTTGCATTTAGAATTTTTCCCTAAAGGCCTTTACTTCGCATCAATTTCCATAAACTTTTTGTTGTGAAAGCTTGCCAAAAAATATTTATATTCTTCAATCCCCAATCTCCTTCCTCCTTTGGATTTTCCAATTTTTTCCACTTCACAAGAGGTATACCTTATTTTTATCCCTTACCTATCCACAAGAAACTAAAGCATTTGTCCTTATTTTTTAGAAGATACAATTTTCAATGTGGGCTAATGATAACTAGTAAACATGAATATACTCCATAACCTATTTTATTAAATTTAATTTTCCTCCTCTGGGGAACCATATATACACTAGTTTCTTACCTTCCCTTCAATATTTTCATAGAGCCAATACCAATATTTATTTCTATAATCATTAAGTTTTAAATACAAACCTAAATATCTCAAATTCTATTGAAAAGGAACGGAAGTAAAGGACATTACTTCAGTACATTGCCTTTGTATTTCTTCCTTAAATCCACTAAACTTCAGTACATTGCCTTTGTATTTCTTTCTTAAATCCACTAAATAATATTGAGGAGTTAATGGCATTCACATCCATTCTCATATCTTTTTATAAAGTTTCAAGATGTCCTTATACTTTTTAGCTTCCCTTATTGTTCCTACTCTAGATAAATATCATCATTTACAAATAATAAATGAGACAATGATATATAATTCTTAAAATTGATACACTTGATCAATCCTTCTATATTTCAAGTTGTCACCATCTTACTTAACCCTTCTGCAACCAAGAGGAAGATAAATGGGGTCATTGGGAATCCCTAATTCAGACCCATTATGGCATAAAACAATATGAAGGTTGAACCATTAATCAATCTACAAAATAAGTTGAACAAGGAAAACCCACTATCCAATTAACTACTTGCACTCCCAATTTACATCAATATTAGTTTGAGATAAATCCAAATTAATTTATCAGGCCTAATCTAAATCTAATTTCATCACCAAAGTTAGCAATTTTTTAACCTTTGTAATAGGTAATCCTTCTTATGTTTCTCCCACATCCTCATTTGTTTGCATGTTATGAAGAAATCCAAACTACACTTTTGAAATTTTCATGTACCCATTAACCTCTGTCTACTATTAAGTTTATGGAGCACCTTAATTTTTACCTTTGAATTTTTCCTCTATTGTTCGAACATTATAATCAATGGTTGACTATAAATTCTATGAGTGGAAGAAACTATAAAAACATTAATTATCTCTCTAGAATTCCAATTATGAACTCTACTATGCATACATTCATAACCATGATAATTTCATTCCATAAATAGAATTGGAAATCTAACAAAATCATTGAAATGCATAAGAGAACATAAATAAATGGTGTTCCATTAAAAGAATTATAAACATGCACAATCAACACTTATCTTTATGGAGTATTCCTCCAATTGGATATCAATGAAGGATGTTCCTCCCATCCTTAGGTACTCTGTCACACTAAATATTTATATGATAGAGGCCACCCCCAACATGAGGCTATCATTCCAGGAGGGTGAAGTTCCCAAACTATTTACTCAATCCACAACCCAATACCCTTTGGTACAAAACCCCCCCTTATAGTTATCCAAATAAACCAACATTATTCCCCCTCATCCTACACAAAATTAGGAATGGGATCCCCTTCTCTAAATGTAGTCCCTCAGGCTATCCCGTTTCCTTACAGTGTTCCAACAAAATTTGGCGAGGGAATATATCTATTAGGACTCTAGGTATTCTCACCCCTAAGTTGAGTTCCTCTCACAGTGGTACAATAACATCAACACCAAATTCTTGATGGAAATTTTGCATAAGTAGGTATGGAAACTTAGATTCCCCCCCTGTAATGTACCGATAACCAACTCCTGAGAATGATTGGAATAATGATGAAGGAATGAATGAATGATTCTCTAACTCAATTTCCCACATTTTATATGCATGTTTCCAAATTTCCATGGCATTCCTCAAGAGGAGTCCACTTTTCACCCCTTTAATCCCAGTTTAGAATAATTATGTAATGCTTAACCAAAGCAACCCTCATAAACATTTTTCTAGGGACCTTGGGTTAAATTCCTAATTAAGGTTAACAAGTAAGGTTAAGGACTTAGGTTAATACTAACTAGGGTCATCTCACCCTTATCACCCTTTCACTTACCCCATTTTTAGAGTCATATACCCCCTTCTCTTCTTCATCCTTCTATTGATCCCTGAAATGGTCCAAGTCGTCAATGCAAAGGAAACAATCCAATCTAAAGGTGTCAGATAACCCTACACAAGAGTCACCCTAGTCCTCAGTCGTTTGGTGTGACTGTTTCTAACGAATAAAAGGCCTCTGTTGGCTACAAATGGGGTTTTACTCCTTCAACAAGATATTTCAGCTAACAAAATCCTATTCCTAACATATTTATCTAAGTTAGCTACGAAATGGGAGAAAATATAAGTACAAGTTAATCTAAACAAGAAAACCTAATTAGAATAAAGATCTTCTTACTTGATCTCCAATTAAAACATAATGCAGTGAAGTAATTAAGAACAAATCCTTAATTAATCAAGACAAACTTACTAATACGACCAAGATAAAAAAAATTATCAAGATAACATCAGTTTATACATTTGATATCTAGTAAAAGTTAATAAATCTAATCAGAATAAATATATTCAATTCTAATTAACGTAAGCATTGTCAAATATTAATCAATCACAAAGGCTTTTATCATAAACATAAATACTGAACATATTACATGTACTATGTTCACAACAATTTAAATTTACTGAAGAATAAATCCATTAGATTCAATTATAACCCCTGTAATTACATCCATTCAAACCATTAAATAATGTGTTAAAATGATAGAGATTTAAACTGAAGGAAACACATAAAGGTTAAGAAAACTCAAACTTCATTCATGCTGAGATCCAAATGCAGAACAGTCTCCATCTTCCATTAACAAGCTTGCAAATAATTGCATAACTTGCTCAAAATATACAGAAATTTCGACAGTGTATGGTACAAGAACATTCCACTAGAGGTTTGGCTAGGGTCTCCTCCCCTTTTTCCCTCCGATTGATTGACAATAAATAAAACAAAATTGATAAGATAGACTCATCTACAAGATCAACAAAATATTTCCTAAACCCTAGGGGTAGCTAACTATCCTGACTAGGATTAGTAACATAATCCTTCTAATTAGAGTAAACATCCCACATCTCTATTACATCATGATAATTGGCATGCTCCAACTGGAGTTGAGCCTTACATAAATAGGATATGACTTCCTTGCTTCTAATTTTTGACCAATTATCTAGGAAAATTTGCAAAGTGGATTTCAAATGTACATGAGTGGAAATAAATGATCTAATAAAAAACATATCAACTTGAGAAGTGTTTTGGATCACATTATCCCATTGGTCTCTTTACTCGTCCACCTCAACAATCCTTAATTTCATTGGCATTGACTTTTCCATCTCAGCAAACACAAGCATATCAGGAGTCTCCATATGACTGCCTGTCAACATCCATTTCCTGGCACAAATATTCTTCCCTATGTCAATCATATGGGAAACCTCATCTCATACCAGTTCCCAAGACTTAATAGATATTCAAATTCTCATGAGCTTGAGCTGGTCCAAGCAAAGAACATATTTGGGATCATTTTTAAGATGGGTATTCCATTCACAAATTTGCTCATAAGATGAATGTGCTTTCTTCCTTTTATCAATATGATCTCCCAGAAGATCAGATAGATGCTCAAAGGAATTGTAATCAACCTGTAGCTCATTCAATCCCTGGAAAAACAATGTTTGTGCCTGAGTAAAATGATCATCTATGAAAGCTTTTGGGTCATGCATCCCTTTAATACCAAACCCTAACTTCAAGTCATCCAACCCTTTTGCTAAAAGGTAATCACGAGTATATTTTTGAATGATTAAGTTCCCAACATATAAAGGGAATTTTGGCCATGCTAGATTCTCTTCTGAGAATGAAACTCATTATGAACTCCATCAAAAGATGTTTGATAAGATACCTTTGCAAGAACCAACCTAATTGGAACGAATATTGGTAGCAAATGAACTGACTTGCTATCCCATATTTTGAGACAAGTAAAGAATTTCCCATCATACCAATCACCCATTGGTGCCACCAAAGAAATGGCATCCTCAAAAACCATGGGGGCATCCTTTTTAAAGATAATAAAATATACGGCACTGAGAAAATTATTGCATATATCATAAATATAGGACTTATAATTATCTTCCAATAGAACTGAACAATAGATGTAAATGGGAGGATTTTGTCTAGTCCAATGCCAATTCATGGAGGGGTATGCAAAAGAGGCACAAATGATATCCACAAGATGTGATGCTAAGAAAAACTTAGGATTCCTTTTGTCCAAATATTTTAATGCTTGAGCAATTGTATCCCTAACAGTAATGGAGAAAATATGTGCCCAATTGAACACTTGTCCTGTAGTAACTACATGATGGGCCAGAGTAGTCCACTCCAATTTAAGATATGCACAGTTGTCCAAACCATATATAACCTGTACAACATGGAAGTGAGTAAATTGTATGGTTCCTTGATTAGATAGATAGGGTATTTCCTGTTAGGTTTCATTATGAATATTTCCGAGTCAGCCATCCAAGTCTTGACAAGCACGTCTACCTCGTATTTCTGCTCAAAAGTCCTTATGAAATCTTGCATCAGTAGCTACTGAGGAGTCTTCAGGGAATATATCTTGGAAAAAGTGTTTGGCTTGAAGGTAGCAAAGGGGATCCGATTAGAGTCTCTGAGAGTGCTTGTAGGAATGTCTGCATAGTCAATCATATATTTTACCAAATTAGTGGATGGAATGATGACCGGGCGTGCAACAATAGCATGAAGGTGGGACTTGCTGATATTTTGGTAAATTGGAGCTTCTTTGTTGAATGCTGAGAAGTCATCATTATCAAAAATATTGTAGATTCTTTCCCAATATAGGCACATGGTATCAGAAATTCGCCCGTTTGTATCTGAATAAATGCCAAAATTAGGGTCTTTTAACTTTAGTTCTTCCAATGTAGCTTTCGACCTGGTCTTTTGGGCCATGGGTCCGGAGCTGGTTCTAAAGACGAAAAGTAAGCAACATAAGCCAAATTATATCCCAAAATAAGAATAAAAAGCAAAAGAAAAACTGCAAAATACCTAGAGTAAGCTCAAACTAGTATTGCAGAAGAAAAATACAAGCCTTTTGAAAACAACACTCTAGTTATCACGCAATTTGATTTATGGCACCAAAATGGCGAAGTAGGTTTTAAACATTTGGCTAAGTATGAGTTTGATTATGACTAAATCCACTTACCATTAATTATGAATGAACGGGTCAGATATTGATGGTTATGTAATAATTAACCATTAATTAGGTCTGATCTGATTAGTTCTTCGACCAGTTTTGGCACGTGCATTAAAGTAACAATTTCCAAGATCATAATGATAGTTCTAAGGTGGGACTGCCAAGGATTTAAAGTAGTTGGACGTTGGATCTCAGGTCATTTTAAAATAGGTTACAAATTACATTGTCTACGCATCTGGGATGATGAAAGCTTAGCGGAATTAGAAAAAATTCAAAGTAATAATAAAATTGGGTATAGGATACATCAGGGAGAAAATCACAACATTGACAATAAAACTACTGAGATCCAATGTCCGGTGTAAAGATCGGTGTCAACACATTGGAGTGAGAATTGACTAATGAATCAATGTCGTTCCGACTTCCGAGGGCCGAGATTTAAATTAAAATAGTAATCACCGGCATTGGCACATTGGTCATCCAGTTACAAAAATAAATAACCTCCCGACTTCTGAAGTCTGATATTTATGGTCATAGAAACATCGACATCGGCACACCCAAAAAATTATTATGGAAATATAGACATCCCAACTTCCGAGGTTCGATATTTTTTGCAAACATAGGAAGTAGAACGTCGAAAACATCGAAAAATGCCTAATTTTGCAGCATGATTTGTTTACATTATCTTCAAGGTACTTATAATGAAAAAATTGCTGAAAATTTACTTCAAAAATTAGATCATAAAATTCTTCAAAAATAAACTAAGGAAATTGAAATTTAAAAATAAAAAAGGGCTCCCATATTTTTCTAACAAAGATGGGATCTAAAGTGGCTATAAAACCTTCTTCATTTTCAATTTTCATAGATTTTTATATTATATAGAATTTCCATATTCACATTATCTTTGATCATCCTACACCATTTTAGTCTGGTTTCTATTCATTTCATCATTACATACATAGTTACATTTAGGGGTCAAAATGGGTTATTAAATTCCCCTTTCCCTTAGTTTATGCACTATCCTTGGTGTAATTCAACACCATATACAAAATTATGTCAAAATTTTAAAATAAATGCAAATATGCCTCCTAAATATTCCATGCCACTTCATCAAGGCTAAAGTGGGTCCATTGGATCTTTACCTTCCCGGTTGCTCAATTCCTGGGAAATGTGACTTTGCTATCCAAGATGTATGATGGTGTTACCTGCATACCTCCTTTTAGTTCCAGCTAAATAGAATCCCAATCAATGACATGGTTAGGGTCAAGTGCATAATTCTTAATATTGATACATGAAACACTTTATGAACTTTTATGCAAGTAGGTAATGCAAGTTCATATGAAACAGGCCCTATCCTTGCAAAGATCTCAAATGGCCCATACTATCTAGTTGCTAACTTGGATAAGCTTCCCAATTTTAAGGATCTCTTCTTCAGTCTAAATTTTAAATACACATGATCCCCAACCCTGAGCTCTCTTGATATTCTACTCTTATCTACATATATTTTCTACCTATAATGTGTTGTATTTAATTTTTGGTTGATATTAACCATCTTCTTTTCCATTTTCTTGAGTAAATCTAGCCCAACTATGACCCTATCTACTAGATTTTCCCAACTAATTGGAGTATTTCACTTCCTACCATACAAAACTTCAAACTGACTCATCTTCGAAGAAGCATGATATCCTTTGTTATATGAAAAATCCAATAAATGCAAGTAGTCTTCCCACTTGGATGTTTTGTCCATCACATACATTCTTAGCATATCTTCAATGAATTAATACACTCTCTCAGTCTATCCATCTATCTGTGGATGATATGCTATACTTAAATTAAGATTCATTCCAAATCCCTTGAATCTCCCTTTCCAAAAGTTTCAAGTAAACTTTTGATTTCTATCTCAAACAATTTCCTTAAGTATACCATGCAACCTAGCAATCTCTTTCGTGTAAATATATGCTATATTAGTTTCCTTATGAGTTGACATGATTGGAATAAAGTGAACAAATGTTTTCAACTTGTCCACTACTACCATGATTGAATCATGTTGCTTTGTTGTCCTAGGCAACTTAGTCATGAAATCAATTGTCACCACTCCTGATTTCCACTTTGGTATTGACAATGGTTGTAGCAATCCTGTGGAATGTTTGTGCTCAACCTTTAGTCTTTTGCATTCCATACACTTGATTATATATTCAAAAATTTCTTTCTTTATTCCTGGCCAAAAGTATCAACTTCTTACAACTACAATTGTCTTTTGATATCCTAAGTGTCCAGCATATAATGGTAGGGATCTCATTCATTACAAGTTTGATTAATTCACTAGAATTAGGAATCCAAACTCTATTTTTATGCATAAGAATTTCATCGGCTTCTAACCCACACCACTCAAATTTATGTTGTATATCTAGCTATTATAATCCTTCTTTGACCTTTAGATAATTCTCATCTAAGATAATAAATTCAAGAATTTTGTTTCTTAGGTCTTACTTACACGTGCTTATGGTTTTAGAATGCATTGCATGTATCCTTCTATCGAGTGCATCATCAACCTTGTTCTTTTTTCCCTTAATATGCTTGATATCAAAATCAAATTCACAAAGGAATTCCAACCATATTGTCTACCTTGAATTCAAATTCATGAGTTGTTCAAATAAATACTTCAATCCACTATGATCTTGTAATATCCCTCTTTTTACCCCTATGCTTTTATAACTAAAAATGTAACATTGCACTAGTTCTTGGTGAGGAGCTCAAGGTCAAGGCCCTGCCAGTAAACTTTGTAAGTATGTTTGTGATTTCCTAAGTTGTATTTTGAATTTGTAGACTTAGGAGACTGAAAGACTTGACACAACTAAATGATAGAGGCATGAACCCACTAGACGGAGAGTTTGAATGACAAAGGAAGCCATGAGTTTGATGATAGGTGTCTTCTTGGTGCCAAGGGCACCATAAGAAAGGTGAACATTGAATATTCACTTGATGATCCAAAGCTCTTAGGTGCCATCCTATGTTGAAGTAAATCTTGAATAAACTAAGTTACTATTTGTCGACTAGCAAATAATAGACTTATACAATTATGTTATTGAATGAAAACTAACTAATATTATTATAAGCTAAGGAGAATTAAAGAATTATCCTAATTATTATAATTATATTAACTTTGGCATCAGGTACCAAAGACATTATTTTAAGAACTTTTAATCAAGAAAAAGCTAAGCTTCTATTACTTTAAGAGTGTAAGAGACTACATTATATCACCCTAATGAAGAGAAATATAACTTATTTATTTATTCAAGACTATAAACTTAAAATAAAGCTAAGAAGTGCTCTATCATACTATTGCAAATACTATGTAGTAATGTTACTATGGCAAGTTGGGCCATTCATGTTACAAGAAGTAATTATAAATATTTATGTGTGAAAAGTATACACATAAATTGTAATGGAAAATTGTCCAAACATATATATGAAATATAGAAATTATTGGAAATAATTGATTGCTCATCTTTTAATAAAAATGCAAAAAGAATATTATATAATAAATTATGACTTATTTGCTAACTGAAATAATATATGTAAGAAGATTGTATTGGAAGTGGAGATGAAATGAAGCATTGGGTTCTTGTAGAATCCGTTAGGATTCTTAAAGCAATTGGTTATGGTTAGCATTTACATCAACTGATTATTCAGTTAGGGTTCCAACTCTACGAGTTCTCTAAAGAAAGGAACCTGCTTGAAAAATGGCTAGAGGAATGGGAGGATGACGCCAAGATTGTCATTATGCAAATGAAGTTGAGGGACCCCTTTGAAAAATGGCTAGAGGAATGGGAGGATGACGCCAAGATTGTCATTATGCAAATGAAGTTGAGGGACCCCTTTAAATTAATTGGAAGGCATCATATTAAAAACCTCTCCGTGAGCAATGGAGCCAAGCCCCAATTCTGCGTTGGGTAGGTAAGTAGAATGTTGTTGTTAACTAGTATATATTGTTGCGTTAATAAAAGTTAACTCTGTCTTTATTTATGTTCTTTTGTATTTAGCATTATAATTCCATAATAATAATGAATGGTTGGAAAGTGTGTTAAGGAGTGATCATAGCTATTAATTACGATTGAAGTAATTTCAATTTTTTTTAAATGAAAAAAATAAAATGTAACTTGTTATTCACGGAATTAAAGTTATATGAAAACATACATATTTGACATAAAGTGAGTGTGTCATCATGTCAAAATAACTATATCATATCGTCTAATAAAATCCCCCACTTCACCAATAGGTCTGCATAAGACCATACATAAATTTTAAAGACCAAAACTCATCAAAAGAGAAACCTACATTTAAAACTGAGAGTTCAAAAGACCAAGACCTGAAAACGACCAGAATACATAGAGAGATCTAGAATCAATGAGGCATTCCTCATAAAATTCTTCAAAAAACATCTGGCCATCCATACTCCTAATTTTACGCTTAGAGAGTCTGTCAGCTTCTTGATTAAAAATACGATAAACATGACTGAATGAGATGCTAGCAAATTGTTTGGCCAATTCCAAAACCCTGTTTATCCATTGCTCCAACCATATATTCTAGATTGAAGAGAGACCATTCATCCAATCTACAATAACTTTTGGATCCCCCATAATCTGCAATTCCAATATACCCCTCTTCCTAGCAAACCAAATCAATCCCCATAGTGCAATTAATTCAACTTGTGTATTTGTTCCACAATCTAATAGAATGCTTCTCTTTGATTTTCAGGACCATGCCCACTCAATAATATCCACTAATTCATGCACCATCAAAGAAGACATTGGATATATTCTCATTTATTATAGGCCTCACACAAATTTTTGTTTCCTTTACTTTGACTATCTCACTGAAATCCTGTATGGACACCAAAATCTTAGTACAAATAGAGAAAATTGAAGGAGTTTGATACAAAAAGATACACCTATTCCGATATTTCCAGATTTCCCATATAGAAAATATAGGAAGCTCCATATATTTGTTTTTCTTTTTTAACCAATTTAAAAGCCTTTCCTCCATGTTGTTGATCCACCAATCATTCGGAAACATGAGAATGTGACTTAATTATATCCATACAAAATTGAAAAAAGAGCATTGACCAAATAAATGAGACACACTTTCAACATCCTTTCTACAGAGAATACATATTCTAGGACCATGGAAGCTCCTTCTCTGTAAATTGCCCCAAGATAAATTTTTTTTATTTAAGGCCAACCATAAAAAACACTTGACTTTCAATGGAATTCTCCAATGCCAAATATATTTAGTCCGCCAATTTGGAGAATAACCTTGTTCAATTTCCATAGCAACACTGTAAGCCATTTTAGTAGTCACCTCACCTCCTTTTTTATTCTTGTCCCAAATTATACTATCCTCCCGATTATGAAGAGTAATGCTAGCCCACAAAAGAGTAATAATGTAGTTGTCCCACTCCTCGGAAACAGAAGAAGATAAGTCCAGTTCTCTAGTGGATAGCCAGTAATTAACATCAGAATATGAACTATTTTTTATCTGAGATAGAACTAAAATGTTCTTCTTCTTGAGTTTAGCACTCAAGTTTGAAGAAAAAGAACAATCAACTGAAACACCAATAATAGGGTCTATACCATCGTAGACTTGATGTCCACAACCAAACTTCCAACTGAAGAACTTATTTAACATATGATACACTTTCATAAAACTACGCCATATCAAAGAGGCATTCTGGTAGATTTTCTTTTGATCACAGATCCATTGAGTAGCAGAGAAAGTTTTAAATGTTTTGCTCTAATCATTTTTTCCCATAATCCCTTCGTAAATAGACATCACCATAAACTCTTGGCACATAAGGATCTATTGAAACAATCCAAATATTTGATGCCCCAAAGACTAGAAATTTTGGGTCTAGCTATGCTTTCTCAAGATGCAAGATGGAATTTAAAAATATCCATCCGTCCAGCCCATAAAAACTGAAATATTCTACTTCTGATTTGAGAAATAACTGATGCAAGAATAATAATCATTGAAAACCAATATACTGGAATGCTTTGAAGAAAAACACTTACCAGAACCAACCTTCCACCCATAGATAGCCATCTAGAAGACCAATAATTTATACGCCTTTCCACTTTTTTGATTAACCACTTCTAGTCCTCATTGGTGTATCTATTTGGTTTAAGGGGAAAACCCAAATAAATCAGTCCTTCATCAATCATGTCCATTTTGTAAGGAAAACAAGAGGCTATTTGGTTTCGAGTGTCTTCTCCATCACAGAAGTAAAGAAAGTTGGACTTCTTTTGGCTAATTTCCATCCTCGAGTCCAAGCAAAACAAAGATAATATTTCCATTCACGCAATGTTCCATGACCAAATATGAGAATGTCATCCACAAACAACAAGTGAGAAATGCACATAGATGCAGAGATTTTGATTCCTTTTATTTTATTTACCTTCTTTGCATCATCTATAATTCAATTCAGACCTTCTACCATGAGCAAAAATAAATATGGTGACAATAGAAAACCTTGTCTGATACCATGTCTACTACTAAAAATGTTTGGCAGAGATCCATTCACCCAAATACAAAAATTTGCAGAAGAAATACAAGCCATTATCCAACTAGTGACCTCCGAAGAAAGTCCAATTTGAATTAGGATGAAACAAAGAAATGTCCAATCTACCCGGTCATAAGCTTTGACCAAATCCAACTTCAATATAAAAGATTGAATCTTTTTCATTTTAACAGTGTGAATACCTTCTTGTACAATTCCAATAGCATCCAAAATCTTCATGTTGAGAAGAAAACCAAATTGTTCCTCTGATATGCACTTGCCAAGAACCAGGCGCATTCTATTTGCAATGATTTTTGTGATTATTTTGTAAATGAGGTTACATAATGATATCGACCTATAATCATTAAAGTTTTTAGGATTATCTCATTTAGGAACAAGCGCAATATAAGCAGAATTCAAACATCTTGGAACCTAGCTCATCCTTCTAGATCCATTTACCATCTAAGTGAGGTCTTTTCCAATAAGGTCAAAGAAATGGATGAAAAACTCTACTGGCCAACCGTAAGGCCTAGGGATTTTTGCCTTTGCGAATTGAAGTAATATGCCTTTGAATTTATCAATTGTAACTTCCGGACCAATATGCTTACCATCATCCTCACTAAAGAATCTAGGATACTTACTCAAAACTTTTAGTTGCTTCTCCACCTGAGTGGAATTATCTCTGCTATATATAGACCTGGAAAAACTGACTGCTTCCTCTTTCAAGGAACTGTGATTTTTTATGATGTCGCCATTCATTGTCTAAGCTCCCATATATAATTAATAATCCTTCTTTGATTAGCATAATTATGAAAATACCCAGTGTTACTGTCACCAGCTTCAAGCCATACCGCTCGACTTTTAAGTCGCCAAGTTTCTTCTTCAAGATTTAATATTTCTTGTCTATGAGATTGAAGTTGTATGATTCTTTCCTTCCTCTCAGTAGAGAAAAAACCATCATCCACAAATCCATCAATATTATTTACTTCATTTTCAATCCATATCAGCTCCTTTTCGATTTCCTACTTCTTTTCCTTTTCCCATTTAACTACCTCATTCTTTAAGAGAGAGAGAATTTCTTGACTATAGTCATCATTAGAGGGAAATGAACATATGATTCATAAAAATGCTATTTATCTTCCACCATTTTATAGAAAGACCGATCTTTCAACCAACAATGGTTGAATTTAAATGGATAATGTATATAAGCTTTTCTCACAATCCAATTGGAGGACAACAACTTTATGATTAGAAATCCCCATAGCAACAGACCATGATCTATATCATCCCAACTTGTAGCATAATTGATCAACCATCAAAAAATGATCCAGCCTCTTTGCAATACTAGACAAACCCACTCTACCATTAGATCAAGTAGGTACTAAAACATTCAAGGCAATGTCAATAATTCCATCATTCTCAAATAATGAAGTGAAATAACCTGCAAGAGGATCATTGGAAGCTCGAGCACCCCATACTTCATTTGAATATAATGTAAGATTAAGATCCCCAACCAAAATTAAACCTTGATCCTGGAGTAACCCTAATTGATTGATTTTTTTCCCAAAAATATAGTCTTTGGCTATATGACCCATAAATATTTAATAGTATGATATTAGAATCCAAACCCCTTATCTTACCCTCCACTAAAATACCTGCAATAGTAGAAAATGATTTAAATTCAACATATTCTAGATCCCAAGCCAAAAGTGTCCCACCTGACATACCTTTTGCATCTAATGCAAAACACTTCCATGAAGATCTAATTTTCAGAAAAAATTCACAAGCAGAGGATGCCAAAGTCATAGTTTCCTGCAAACATACAATAGACATATTCACAACATGATTCACAATCTCCATTAATCTCTTAAGAGCAATTCTCTTGGGTGTACTTCCTAGCCCTCTAATATTTAAGGATATTATGTTCATTTGGTAACCTCCTTATGGGCTGCCTTGTCTCTAAGATCCCTAGATCCATTTGATAATTGTTGAACAGATTTCAGTTGTAATCCTTTCTAAAAAAGAGATGTAACCCTAGGATTGAAGTTACAGGGAGAATCCTTGTCAGACGCACACATATTTTTTCCCTTCCCCCCCCTCTTAGGCTTTCTAGTAGTAACATTCATTGATAGAATGGAAGAAATAGGTAGGGTATTTGAGGAATCATCCAGAGTAGCAAAATAATTAGGGATAGGGTTTAATCCCTGAGATTAAGAAAAATGTGATGAATTCCTAGGAGTTTCGGGATCACGAGAATCTTCAATTGGAGAAGGAGAAAGTTGAATACGAAGAGGGGAAGCCCTAGAATTGTTTAAAGGAGGGAACTCTAAAGGGTGGAACATAGAATTAGTTTCATTCACAGGAGAAATGATTTCTTGTTGATTAGCTTGAATTCTATGACTCTTCTCCCATTCAGACCGATCTACCACCCCCAGTTGGGTCTCATGTGAAATATATTCCCCCCTTAATTGATTCCCAGTTTGATTATCCAACCTTATCTGATTACCAAAATCTTCAAAATGAACATTTTCATGCATCAATTCCTTCCCAAAAAGTAACTCTAAGTCCTTCATACCTGATTCACTCATAGGATTCAAAGGGCAAGAATTATCCCAAAAATTCCCTTCCCTATTATCATCGAAATTCCCAAATCCAGATGCTAAATAGTTGGAAATATCATCAATAGATAGAAATTTTAAGAGGAATGGAAGGGAATTACAGAACTTACCCAAAAAATTGGTCGTCGAAGAAGTATCAAGAAGGATAGGAAATTTGAGTCCTTCAATTTCATTACCCGCTTCATAAAGAGAGAATGAATGAGTTTTATTAGAATGAGAATCATTAGTCAAGCTTGGACAATTGACTTTAACATTCCCTATTTGTTGGCACCTATGTCATTTGAATGTGACTTTCTAGTAATCAATTTTTTGAATAAACGACCCACCATCCTAGATAACCTCCAGTTCTTCAGATAAACCATCAATAGTCTCAATCTCCACCAACATCCTTGGAATTTTTCTTTCAGGATCCAAAACTTGATCCTCCTCCATCATAATGAAACAGCCAATGGAGTTGGCCACTGCCATAAAATCTTCAAGGCTCCAACATGAAGCAGAAATCCCGGTAACAAAACCCACAAATGACGCCTTTGCAACTTCTCTTTCTAGGGATCAAATCCTGAATTCCAACGAGAAAACACCAGAGACCCCTCTTCAATCACCCAAAATCTATCTTTGATCTTCTTCCTATCATCCTCAGAGAGAAAAAGAAATAAAATAAAACCATTCATCAACATTATAACCCTAGGGATATGATTGATAAGGGGTTTCCATTTCATTTGGATCCAATCCAAAATTTCAAACCTAGAAAGTTCGATCAATTCGAACTTCCCCATTAGAGCTTTGACAGTGACTTCACCATATCAAAACTAATATCTTTACCTAAAACGCATAACGAGTTCCCCTTCTTGGCCCTTTCACTCTTGATTTTCTGACAATTTACAAATTTGACAGGAGAGGGATTTTTATAATGAGATCGAAGATTCCCAAGTTTAAGAAACTCCTCTACATTTGAATCTAGGGGGGACTGATTTAGTGTCTCGCACTTATCATTTTGAAACCCTAAACTATTTGCATCAACAAAATATTGTTTTTCCCTAACTACAAGGTTTGTGTACCTCATTGGATCAAAGTTAATAGATAATTTAGGGTTTGTTTTCACCCAAAACTCTGAAACAAATTTTTGGGAGAAAATAGATCCCGACTGTCGGATTTACACCCTTTTGACGGGATACTAGATGCACTGTGATGAGATGTGATAGGTTATCCTAGGCTATTCGAGCCACCTGGTAGATAAAAACAACCCCTATGCCCTTTGTTTTCCATCTAGAAAGTGCACAACCACATATTGCCAAAATTAATGTGGATAAAAAAGCCGCTAATAAAAGGTTTAATCTTGATATTTTGTAGCATAAACTATATTCCCACTTTTTTTACTTGGTTGGTACTAGGCCAACCAGAAGGATAGCTTGACTCCAAGGATGCTACAAAAACCTCGGACTCAAACCATACTAAAGTTTTCAAAAAACCACACCACAAGCGCCATCTTCAAACCCTCAAATGTCTTTAATATAACCAAATTATCAAATATAATGACTACATTAAAATAATGTAGTATGGGCATGAAATTAATAGTTATGGTTAGTTTCCATAGAAATAATAACTGATTCACTTGAGCTTTCTCACCAGTAACTAATAACCCAACATGGATATGAAAGATGATAGAATATATATTTGCAAGGTGTAGCATGTTTTGGTGTGATGTTATACTTGAAGTATAAAATTAGTGGGATAACTTCAATATGTATGTTAGAGTAAATGTGTAAAGGAAGGAATTTTAGTATGTGATTATTAGTTCACAATCAAGAAAGTGTGTGGAAATTGAAAGAAGATTTGAGTTATAACTAAGAATCAAAGGATTCTGTTGATAGGATAATCAAATGGTTAAATAGATGTTATCGAGCGTAAGCATTTTGTCACCACATTCTTGAGAGGGAAAGAACCGATGGAATTCAAAGACATGGCCTCTAAATGGTCATGAAATATTAAACTATTAATTGACAAAGCAATTGCAGAATTAATTTACCTTTAAATAAGATCAAGTTTAGTGCTTATTTCGTTGTATGGTAATGTATTCGTTGATTGAAAAGGACTTCTTTTTCTATGGTTTGATCTTATTTCTTATGATTGAACAATTAAGCATAAACTATAGATGAACCTTTCGTTGTTTGATTATGTTTATGAAAATGAAATTACGATCATAAATCCATATCCTTGTAACATAATCTTTATACGGGCTTTAAATTTTCCATTAAATGGACATTGATGTTAACTCTATGGCTTGTTTGAACGATGATTAAAGAAAATTTGTGTACCCCATTTCCATGAAAATGCATTGTGGAAATTGGGTACATAACATATCTATCCTTAATTCAAACCTTTTACCCATAAGGTAGTGTCTCGACAACTTTAATGCATGTACAATGGAAACAAGTTATAAATCATATGTGACATATTTCTTATCATGCTCCATGATATTTATAGATTCATGTGATTTGAAATAGATCAATATATAATTTTTCATCTATTTTGGTACTTTTTGGGTCAAAAGTTTGGATGAATTGGCTTATAGGGCCCACTTTAGGGGCGGGTCTCACTTTGCAGATTTGGGGTCCATAACCTTTCGGGTCCTATTTGAGGGATTAAATGATGCTTTTTTGGGTAAAAATTTCATTGATTGTGCCATGACCCACACTTTGATACCTTTCCAACAATGAAAGAATCACCTCAAACAAAGTCCATATGAGGAAGTTATGCTTCCCACAAATTCACCTATCTAGTTGAACACAATGGTACTGAGTGCATTCTACGTTGGATTTTGTTTCTCACACATGTGGAGATAATCACACGTGTAATTTCAAGAACATTTTAGAATATCCAGAACCCTAACCCTAATCAGTAATTGAGGAATAAAAAACCCTAAAATTAACCCTAGACGACTATCATGCTATCGTAATGTTAAATATTGGGTCGTTAGGAGAAGAAGGGGTTCCATTCTTATGATGTTATTGTATTGTTCCATATTTGAGAAACAACACGAGAGTGGATATTAGAGTAGAATAGAGGAAGTAGGAAATCCTATAGGAGCCATTCTAGTTAGAGAGTCATATGTAACTCAATAGAGAGTACAACTTTCTTTGTACTTGCACTGCATATTGGATAATAAAAGAGAAAGGCATAGTCCTCATTAATGGATGGTTTTTTCCCCTTGGTGGATTTTCCCACGGTATATCTTGTGATATTTGTGTGGATGTGTTATTTTTCTCTAGTTATTTTGCTTTCAATTCCACTTATTTAGCATTCAATTAAAATAAACTAATAAAAAGAACTAAGTTGTAAGATATATTGTGACGAACTATTCCAAAGGAATAGCCACAACAATTTACAGATCATATTTAGCATCAGAGCAGTTTTCTTTGTGGTTTTGTGGGAAATTGCACGATATAGTGGTAGAATAAATAAATAAAAGTCTTCAAACCCTACCCATGGAGAACAAGTCTAGTGAAGAAGTGGTAGGAGATTATTAGTAGCAATTTTACAAATATGGAAATACAAGTGTTGAATATCTCACGTAACATGTCAATCCTCATGGAGGTTCTAGGGAAATTTTGGACCTTTCGATGACTTTGGAGGCTCTAATTCAAAGTTTGGAATAGAGGGGAAATAAACAGATAAAGGTGACCAAAAAAGGAGTCAAGGAAAGAGACCAAAAAAGTAGCTAAGTTCTAGTACCAATATTCCTTCCTAGTATTTATTTAAGATGGAAGTGAGAGTGACTATCAATCCCTACCAATGTAAGATTGATGATTTAAAGTTGAATCATTGTCTATAGAAATTAGAGGTCTATTTTCACTAGTAGAAATTGGAAAATAAATGACTACATGACTAAAAAAGTTAGTCATGACAGTGTGTTTAGGCTAAATATGACTAAATTTGAGCAACACAACTAAAAATGACTAAATAAAATGACTAATTTAGTCATCGGATAAAAAATATAACTAAATAATAAGTGACACAACTAAAAATGACTAAAACAATGACTAAAATTTACTAAATTGTTGAAGTAGTCCAAACATAATGAATATTCCCTCTATAGATGATATAACCCACAAGCACATGAGCATGTTTGATGTAGATCACTACGAGACTTATACACATATATTATACATATATATAGCTAATTATAAGTTGAAACTTGATCAAGCCTTGACGTATGTGGTCCAATGAAAATAAAAAATTGTAATTTTGCAATTTAGTAAATTTTAACACTGCAGAAGGATTCAAAGTAGGGGGTCTTTGAATCCATTTGCAGTGTTAAAATTTACTAAATTGTAAAATAAATAGGGGGTCTTTTAATCCATTTGCAGTAATAAAATTTATTTACTAAACTGTAAAGTTACTAAATTTACAATTTAATAAATTTTAACACCGCGCATGGATTCTTTAAGTGACTGTTGATGGACGTCCATGGTGCTAAAAGTTAAAATTGCAATTTTTCATTGTTGGATTCTATCAAATAACTTACATTAAATAGAAGAATGCTCCATGATTATTATTAGCTTGCTTCATTGGTCATGACTAGCTCTATTAAAACAAACCAATTATGTGCACCCACCCTCAATAATATAATATACACACTCTATAATATTAACAAATAATATATAATATATAAAATAATAATATATATATATATATATATATATATATATATGTTTTTAAAATATAAACATATTAACAAATATATAAAATAATAATATTAATAGATTTTGCAAACTCAAAATACATGGATCTAAATAAAAATTGAGGGAAAATAAAAATTGGGGAATGTTTCTTCTATGCCCAAATAAGCAAATCCCAAATGGCCATGGATGATATTCAATATACAACTTACTTTGCAATGGATCCCCATAGTGTCTTGGTTAAAGGTAAGCATATGAATTCAAGCTTTTGATGTAGGTTTTCTTTCTTTGTTGTGGGTAATTTAGGGATTTTTATTGTTCCATGTTAAATGGAAAATTTTACATGGTTTGTTAAATTGCAATAGAATTCATGTGCATTCTGCATAGACTGGATCGTAGGTTCGCATTGTTTCTTAGTGTTTCCTCCTCCATCTAATTCGATTCTCCAATGAGTATATCTCACTCCGTGATAACATCTATCGCAACTATAAATCCTGGAAATTATAAAATCCCGACACTATCAACAAATCTGTACCCGCTCCTTGGATAAGAATGATCAAACAAGCTGGAGCTTTATGTGCGCGACGACCCCACTTCATAAGATATGCACTTTTTGGAATCCTTGGTGTGTTCTCTTTAAATGAAATTGTGGCTTCTCGATCCCTACTCGTAAAAAGGTACCAACAAATCTTAAAGAAAACATAAAACTAGGTCTACCATTGTCCATAGCTAACCCTAATGGGAATTTGAGGGTTGAGGATCGAGTTAGGGGGGAATATCCTATAAAAGTATGCAGGGTTTCTCTTGAGATGGTTGATTCTTCAATACATCGAAATCATTTTTCTATAGATAATATAAAGGGGTCAATGGCTTGGAGTTGGATTATCATGGACCATTCCACCACACTTAGTCAACAGATTTACAGTTCTTTTATCAGATCGTGATCAGATCTAATCATTTAGGTAGTAACTTTTCCCATCTACGAATAGATCCATGCTAGGGAATACATTAAAAATTCATTTATCATGCCTTAAAACAATCATTTCGAAGGAATCTTGGGCTTCATAGATTAAGGAGTACACCTATGAAGAAGGTTTTACGAAAAGGTTAAGATTTGAAAGAGAAAATGGATGTCAAATACATGAAAATTGTGTCTATTCCTCATCAAAATTTCATAATATATTTTTTGGGGGGTAAGATAGTGTCTTATATTACCTGGTAATTGAATTTACAAGCATTCCAACCAAAGTGAGCAGGGCTTCCATGGCTGGAAACAAGCCCTGACTCACACCCAGTTCAACAACGAAACTTCCTTGACATGGTTCCAAAATTAACTAACTTTTTATATGAGGCAAATTACAAGAAATACTTGTTCTATTCAGAAAAATTCTACATCTATGATATCATGTACTAAATATTGGGTAACCTGCCATTAACCAACGATATTATTGAAAGTGAGGTAACCTTCCATTAAGGCATGCAGGCCAAAGGTACTTGACTAGTTTCGAAGTCCAATCCTTGGATGATGTGTTGTAGTCGAAAATGATAGACCTGTCGAGGGAGGGCCATGATGATTCCCCCATCATCGACATGAAACAGGATCAAATATTTTTCTAGAGCAGATCGGACTGATGAACGAATTTAGCACTGAATCAAGAGTAATTGACTCAAAGGGAAATGAGACAACTGCAAAGGTTGACTCAAATGATAGATCTCCCTTGAACATTTAACGACACAAAAAATGGCTCAACGACATTGACTCAATGAGGTGAAGACCCAGACATAACATAACACATGACTATAGTACTCTTTGGATGACTCAGAGGAGTAACACAACCCATGGAATTGGAGTGACTCGAGGACAAGATGATTATCCAACTATTTGAATAAGACATAGACAGGTGCCATGTTCAAGGGTGACTATAAGCTGCCATTAACACAGGTAATACATGCTCTTTCCTTATTCCCCGTCATGATTGACAAGTACCTCTTTATTTATTAATGAGATTGATGAGGATAATAGATGCTTGGTGTAGCTTGTCCTTTAGACGATTGCAATCTCACATGTTTTACGAACCTAAGAAAGGAGGGGTTCGTCCCTAAAGGGTCCTTCAATGTTAAATTTAACGAGTCCAAAGAAGGTAAACTCGGTGATTTTTCATGTTTAGAGAGTCTGAAATAATCTAAAGAAGACTCATAATGGTTCTTTTTCGTAAACGTTAGTCTCCTCACTCGAAAAAGGATAAAACAATGTGAGAGAGAAATCTTCTAATCATGATTGACTAGAGTATTCCTTTTTCGTAAATAGTCCAACCGGTCCGACAAAGGGGCAAACTATCACCGGAGAGACGATATTTCTAATACTTTTACAAGTGTGAAAGAATCAAGTTCGCTTTGCGATATTTTCCTTTTTCATAAATGTTTTACGGGCCTGAGAGAGTGATAAAAGTGTACTCGACACCTTTTTACTTGGTTTTTAACAAGCACAACCATGGTATCAAAAGCGCTCGGAATTGTTTTCATGTTTGAATCCAGAGCACGAAAAAGGAAAAAGTAAGCTCAAACCACTTTCCATGTTTTTCACCAAAGCATGAAAAGGTGAAAAGTAATCTCGAAACATATTTTTCATGTTTTAACAAGAGCACAAAAAAGTGGAAAAAGTAAGCTCAACACTATCTTACTGTTTTTAACGAACTCGAAGATAGGTTGGAAGAATAATCATGGTATCTGCTTCATTTTTTAATGAGATTGGAACAGAAAATGAACTATGCTTGGGATAATTTTCATGGTTTAGTGAGCTCGAAGCCAAAAATAAAGTATGCTCGAAAAGATTCCCATTGGATGATGTTTTCCCAACATGATACCTGGAGGTTGGTACATGCCCCAAGTGTGATTGCTAGAAGTAAACGACTTAATTCCAGCATTATGTGGAGAGGCGGTCGAGTTGACTATAACATGATATCCATAGATTGGTAATTTCCCCCCAGCACGATCAACAAAATCTAGCGGCTTGACATGCCCCCCAAGATTCGTTTCGTCTGACTACTCTTATTCTGTTGATGTATATGTAACTTCGGAATGTATTTCATCTGTGTATTTTATATATATTTATTGTACCCTTATAAGAGATGTGTTATTCCTATATAAGGAAGTGTCGTCATGTGGATTGACAAGTGTCGCAAGTGTGTGTACTTGCCGATGCATTATTAGACCACCATGTGTGGGGTCGGCCCTAAAATATATATTATATTGTGGGTGTATCTAGATAGACAAGTAGGCCCCATAAGGTCACTGGGCAAGCAGGTTAAGTATAAATAGAGATCAGGAGATCTCTATTTTGATCATTCGGAAAGTTATATCTCTCTCACTCAGAAAGTGGCGCACTAGTGAGGAGGAGGATCATCTGCTCTAGGAGACTATCTCAAGTGTATTTTGGTTGTACTTTGGTTGAGCCATTGCTCTCTCTATATCTGAGGAAGTTGTGGGGTTTTTCACCTTAGGGTTTTCCCCACAGAAACTCTGTGTCTCTTGTCTCTCATGCTTTTGATTCTTGTGATGCTTGTCATGCTTATTGTGATTGTTATGCATTGATATACTGTATATGTTATTCTCTCAGTAAAGATCCAAGAGTATTGTGAATTAATGCTCAAAATTTAACATGGTATCAGAGCTAACCTGAGAAGAAGACATTTTGCAGTAACGGAAACTTGAGTTTCTTGTTTATTGGGTTTCTCTCCACAGTTTTTGGAAAAGCAGTATAGTAGATTGACTCTACTCATCAAGGAGAATCTATCTATCCAATCAGAATTCAATTCTGAGCATTTTTCAGATTTGGCCCTAAAAATTAGGGTTTCCACAACAATAGGAATTTCTGAAATCTGAAGACATAGCTGGAATCTCCTTGCAAAAATCGAAGTTTAGAGCTTTGGATCGAGATTTTTGGCTGGGTAGATCTTCGGGAAACTCAAACCCTAATTCAGGGCTCTTCCTAGTGAACCCGAGAGGACAAAAAGGAAAATATGAAGGGTAAAGCTTTGCTGATCTCAAATTCTGAATACACCAGGCTGATCAGCTCATCAAGGCGCATCTTTCTATCCTTTCAGAAATTTGAAATTCACATTTTGAATTTTTAGGGTTTTTTCGACCAACCCTAATCCAGGACCAGATCCAGTTTTCAGCATTTCAAGTGGTAAGATCTAAATCTTTTCTATTTCCATTTGAAGTACTCTTTAAGATGTCTCACCACACCAAGCTTGAGGATAACCTTGAATGGGATGATAACTTCTGAGCTTGGAAGTATAGGATTGGGTTAATCCTGGAAGAGAATGAGTTGGACTCATATATAAAAGAAGACATCCCTATCCCAGAAGATGAAGAGGCTAAGGTATTGCATAAGAAGAACTTGGTCAAGGCAAAGAGAATCATTGATGATTCTATCAAAGACCATCTCATACCCCATGTGTCTTCTCTAAAGACACCCAAGGCTATGTTTGACTCCTTGACCAAGCTATTTGAAGGAAAGAACATAAATCGGAAGATGACCCTGCAGAATCAATTGAAAGGGGTCAAGATGTTGAATGGAGAAACCATTCAATCCTATTTATCCAAGGTCTCTCAGATCAAGGAACAACTTGCAGCTGTATATGAAATGGTGGAGAATGGTGAAATTGTTATGACTACTTTGAATGGCCTACCTAGGTCATGGGACTCTTTTATCCAGGGGATCTGTGCCAGAAAGAAGTTAATCTCCTTCAGCAGATTATGGGAGGAATGTTCTCAAGAAGAATCAAGGCTTGTGGCAAGAGAAGAGAAGATGGGAAATGAAGATCAAGCTCTCACAGCTCACACTAAGAAGGGCAAGTTCAAGAGGGAGCCATCCCATCACAAGAAGAAATCTTCTCCTCATTTTCACAAAGACAAGAAAGATCTAAGGCGTTTCACTTGTAATGAGAAGGGTCACTTTGCTTCAGAATGTCCCAAGAACAAAAGGGACAACCACAACAACAACAAATCCAGCAAGAAGAAGAAGGGTAACAAAAGAAGGTACCATGCTCATGCTGCCGAAGATGCTGAACCTCCAAAGAAGAAGGCTAGGGCAGAAAGTGATGATAGTAATGATGACTCATCAAGTGAAGAAGAGTATGTTCTAATATCTGCTCTCACAGGTACTATCTCCCATGGTTGTAATGATTGGTTGATTGATAGTGGGGCTTCCAAACACATGACTGGGTTTAAGGAATCCTTTGTGAATCTATCTAAACATGAATCACCCCATAAGGTGAAACTTGGGGATGATTATCAATACCCAATCAAAGGAAGTGGTGAAGCCTCATACAACCTAGATTCTGGAAAATATTTGAAGATGAAAGAAGTCCTTTATCTACCTGGGCTCAAGAAGAACTTACTCTCCATCTTTGCATTGGATGCAAAAGGTATGAGGGTTGCATTTTTGGATGGCCAAGTCCTAATGTGGCCAAAGGGAAAGACCATAGATGATGCAGTAGTGATTGGAGAGCAAGAGGGAGGTTTGTATAAATTAAAAGGACAACCTGAACATGCTATGGTGCATGAATCCATGGATCCAAGTGAACTTTGGCATAGAAGACTTGCTCATATGCACTATAGGGCACGTCCAATTGCAAGCAAGGCTATAGAGGGTCTCCCTGAAATCAAGACCAATCATGAAGGTGTTTGCAAAGGATGTGCAAAAGGTAAGAATATTAAGAAGGCTTTCCCAAGCAGTGAAAGCAAGGCAAAAGATATCCTGGAAATCATCCACTCAGATGTATGTGGTCCTATGTCATCCAGTTCTCTAAGTGGGTATGTTTACTATGTCTCATTTATTGATGACTTCTCCAGGAAGACTTGGGTATACTTCTTGAAGAACAAATATGAGGTGTTTGATAAGTTCAAGGAATTCAAAACCTTGATGGAGAATCAAACTGACAAGAAGATCAAAACATTCAGATCCGACAATGGTGGAGAATTCACCTCAGGTGACTTCAAGAAGCTTTGTAGTGATTTAGGGATTAAGAGGGAGTTGACTGCTCCTTATAATCCTCAACAGAATGGAGTTGTAGAAAGGAAGAACAGAACAATCATGGAAGCAGCAAGGGCAATGCTGCATGACCAAGATCTACCTATGCATCTATGGGCAGAAGCAGCTAGAAAAGCTGTATATGTGCAAAACAGAACACCCCACAAGATATTGGACAACAAAACACCAGAAGAGATCTTTTCTGGTAAGAAACCTGAAGTCAGCCATCTCAAAATATTTGGTTGTCCAGTATACACTCATGTCCCAAAGGAAAAGAAGACCAAACTAGATCCTTCAGGAAAGAAGGGTATCTTTGTGGGTTACAGTGAAAGCTCGAAGGCCTACAGAATATACTTTCCAGGGTTCAAGAAGATTGTGTCAGCAGGGATGTAACATTTGATGAAAACTCAACATTCATCAAATCAAGGAAGGCACCTATCGAAGTTTATGAAGAACCTAAGGAAACTAGATTTCAAGACACTACCATGACAGAAGCAATTCCAGAAGTTTTTCGTGAGTTTGAAGATCCGCAAGAACCTGTAGATCCACCCCGTGAGGATAACTCTCACAAGAGGAAACCTGCATGGGATAGAGAGCTCATTCAAGATGCAAAAAGATTTGGCATTCTAGAAGAAGAACACAGAGCAAAGAAGAGAACCAGATCACATACTAGCTATGTTGCTTTACTCTGTGACATTATGAACAAAGAACCTTCCAGTTATGAAGAAGTAACGGAAAAGAAAGAATGGAAGGATGCCATGGTTGAGGAATACCAATCAATAATGAAGAATGATGTTTGGGATGTTGTCCCAAGACCTAAAGAGAAGTCTGTTGTGACTTCCAAATGGATCTACAAAATTAAGCATGCTGCAGATGGCAGTGTAGAGAAATACAAAGCAAGATTCGTAGCTCGTGGCTTCTCTCAGAAAGAGGGAATAGATTATGAAGAAACTTTTACACCTGTAGCCATGTATACTTCCATCAGAATAGTACTTGCCCTGGATGCAGCAATGAAATGGAAAATACACCAGATGGATGTCAAGACTGCTTTCTTGAATGGTGTAGTTGAAGAGGAAGTATATGTGGAGAGCCACTCAGTTTTGAGATACATGATAGGGAGTCATATGTGTGCAGATTGAAGAAAGCTTTGTATGGCTTGAAACAAGCTCCCAGAACCTGGTATGGTAGGATGAACAGTTTCCTATCTAGTTTGGGCTTTACCAAGAGTAAAGCGGATTCCAGCCTCTACTACAAGGTTGAGGAAGGGAATCCTGTGATTCTACTCCTGTATGTGGATGACTTATTTGTAACAGGAGATGACAGATTGATTACATATACTAAGAGGAAGCTTGCTGCCGAGTTTGATATGAAAGATTTGGGAATGATGCATTATTTCCTAGGTATGGAGGTGTGGCAAAGTGCACGTGGGATCTTCCTTGGTCAAGGGAAGTACACAGTAGATATCCTGAAGAGATTCGGGATGATGGATTGCAAGGCCATGGCCACACCCATGGCATCGAATCTAAAGCTTCTATGTGATGCTTCATCTGAGCCGGTTGATGTCTGTATGTATCGTCAGATGATTGGGTCCTTGATGTACCTGACGAACATGAGACCAGATATTTGCTTTGTTGTGAACACATTGAGCCAGTTCCTGACGGATCCGAGGAGTGTTCACCTGGTTGCTATAAAGCATGTTCTGAGGTACCTGAAGGCTACAGTGGATTATGGGCTCAAGTATGAAGTGAATCAAAAGTTTAACCTACATGGTTATGTTGATTCAGATTGGGCTGGCAGTGCTGCAGATAGGAAGAGCACATCTAGGTGCTGCTTCAGTATGGGATCAGGTGTGATCTATTGGTTTAGCAGGAAGTAGTCCTGCATATCACTGAGTACATCCGAGGCAGAGTATGTTGCAGCCTGTTCAACTAGTTGTGAGGCAGTATGGTTACGGAAGCTACTATCTGAGTTATTTGATCTCCCATTGGATGCTACTGGTATATTTTGCGATAACCAGAGTTGTGTGAAGCTGTCTGAGAACCCAGTGTTTCATGACAGGTCGAAACACATAGATATAAAATATCACTATATTAGGGATATGGTGCAGAGAGGAGCTGTGAAGCTCCTTTATGTTGTGACAGACGAGCAGATTATAGATGTGCTGACAAAGCCACTAGCCAGGGTGAAGTTCGAGTACTTTAGGGAGAGGCTTGGTGTTCTTCAGATCGACGACACTTCGAGGAAGAAGTGATGGACACATTTGCTGAAGCCATTCCAAGCATGTTGGAAGGAGGATCCTTCACATGGCTGTGGATGTAAGCACTGGATGATGAGTATCAAGACGATGCTCCAGTTACTGCTCTGTATATGCATCATGTTGGATGTTGGATATGATCAGTTGGATCATTTATATTTGTGTGTATGTATGCATCATGTTGGATGCTGGATATGATTGGTTGGATCATTTGTATGTATTTGTGTATGCATCATGTTGGATGCTGGATATGATCGTTTGGATCATTTGTATGTATTTGTATATGCATCATGTTGGATGTTGGATATGATCGGTTGGATCATTTGTATGTATTTGTATATGCATCATGTTGGATGCTGGATATGATCGGTTGGATCATTTGTATGTATTTGTATATGCATCATGTTGGATGTTGGATATGATCGGTTGGATCATTTGTATGTATTTGTATATGCATCATGTTGGATGCTTGGACCATGTATCTGTATATGTATCAGGTGGATACATTGTATGATCAGGTAGATCATGTACGTGGATATGTATCATGTATTTGTATTTGTATCAGGTGGATACACTGTATGATAAGATGGATCATGTATGATGATATGTATCAGGTAGATACTTGGTGTGCATCAGGTGGATGCATTGTATGATCAGGTAGATCATGTATGTTGATATGTATCAGGTATGATCAGGTGGATCATGTATGATGATATGTATCAGGTAGATACTTGGTATGCATCAGGGGGATGCATTGTATGATCAGGATGATCATGATGATCATGATGATGAGCTTCAGGATGTTGCTCCAGATGATATGTACCAGGATGGTACAGTGATGATGATCAGTATGATCATGGGCATCAGGATGATGCCTCATGCGATGATGATCTGTTGGATAATGAGTATTAGGTTGATACTTGGAGGTCAGAGATGATATGTGGCAGGTTGTGCAAATAGCATGTAATCAGTCTTGGGAGATCTTGCCGGTCGTGCTACAACACATAAATGTTCCTGGGGTACTCTTTCCAGTATTGCTATGTAGTATGTAATTAGTCCTCAGATATCCGATAGGTTGAGCTGTGTGCTCGTAATCAGTCCTGGGATGAGGTATTACTACGGAGACATGTAATCAGTCCTGGAGATCTGAGAGGTTGAGCTGTGTGCTCGTAATTAGTCCTGGGATGCTCTTTAGAGATCTTGCCGGTCATGCTGCGGCACATAAATGTTCCTAGGATGTTCTTTAAAGGTTTTGTCTATCCACATGTAATCAGTCCTAGAGATCCGAGAGGTTGAGCTGTGTGCTCGCAATAAGTCCTGGGATGCTCTTTAGAGATCTTGCCGGTCGTGCTGCAGCACATAAATGTTCCTAGGATGCTCTTTAAAGGTATTGTGGAGGAGATGCATGTAATCAGTCTTGGGAGATCTTGCCGGTCATGCTTAGGCACATAAATGTTCCTGGGATACTCTTTCCAATATTGCATCCGCACATAAAATTAGTCCTGAGAGTCCACCTCTATCAGACCGTTCACACAGATGATGAAGACCTGCAGGTGGTGGGCCTACATCCAGTATGAAAAAGGACTGGCTCTGTAGAACTTCCTATGACAAGTAGAGTCAGAGATTGGTTGAGATAGTAGCAGTAGTGACGATGATGATGACGATGCATCGATGATGATGATCCCGAGAAGAATACTTGTCTAGCAGAACTGTGTCGAGAAATACCTTCTTAGTTAAGAGGGAGTGTTGATGTATATGTAACTTCGGAATGTATTTCATCTGTATATTTTATATATATTTATTGTACCCTTATAAGAGATGTGTTATTCCTCTATAAGGAAGTGTCGTCATGTGGATTGACAAGTGTCTCAAGTGTGTGTACTTTTCGATGGGTTATTAGACCACCATGTGTGGGGTCGGCCCTAAAATATATATTATATTGTGGATGTATCTAGATAGACAAGTCGGCCCCATAAGGTCACTAGGAAAACAAGTTAAGTATAAATAGAGATCAAGAGATCCCTATTTTGATCATTCGAAAAGTTATATCTCTCTCACTCAGAAAGTGGCGCACTAGTGAGGAGGAGGATCATCTGCTCTAGGAGACTATCTCAAGTGTATTTTGGTTGTACTTTGGTTGAGCCATTGCTCTCTCTATCTCTGAGGAAGTTGTGGGGTTTTTCACCTTAGGGTTTTCCCCTTGGAAACTCTGTGTCTCTTGTCTCTCATGCTTTTGATTCTTGTGATGGTTGTCATGCTTATTGTGATTGTTATGCATTGATATACTGTATATGTTATTCTCTCAGTAAAGATCCAAGAGTATTGTGAATTAATGCTCAAAATTTAACATATTCTTCACCTAATTAAACTACTGGATACTAATAGGAAAAGGTTCACCAGAGGGGTGGGAAGAACGAGGATCAAGTGACACAGGCAGATGAAATGAAGGTTCAAGTATATTCTGGGTTCGATCCCCAGTGGAGTCGCCAATTTTATTTCAAGACACTTCGTCTATGCATACAAGGACAAAGCTCTCTAGTCTAAATGTTATTGATCTAGAACAAAACACAACATAATACACGAACTTTCCTAAACTAACCAAATTACAAAGGATGGAAAGGAATTGATTACCTAGCAACCATAGTGATGTGTCCTTGCTTGATGTAGCCTTTGATCTTCAGCTGTCAAATAATATACAACAAACAAACAATAATAATATGCAATATTGATTAATCTAAACTAGTGTTCAAGGAAACTAATTCCAAATATTTGATACGAACAATGTTTATGGAAAGAGTATATATTATTGTAATGAAACAAGTACAAATGGAGAGATTACAACCACTCCTTGACGTCACAACTTCTTCCAACTAGCCTCTTGTCTCAAATATCCTACCTTGTTCCTACTAAAGAAAGGGAAATTAGCTCTAAGGAAATTTCAACATCACTTGGATACTCTCTTCTTCCTCCCCCATCCCATGAAGGTAAGCTTGCATTTATAGGCCAAAGAGGATAGTATAGGTTGAGGATCTCATGGATAAGTTTAGGGGATCATCCCAAAAGGATAGGGGGTTCGATTGACACCTATGCATATTTGTAGGGATAAGCCTCCACAGGAGCTTCATTCTAGAAGACTCTTGAAATTTCTATTTCGTGCCCTTCAACAATCACCGATGCATCTTGTCAAAGAGAAACGTGCATCACTAAGGAATGACAGATGTTGAATAAAGGAAATTAGGGTCAGCAAAGCACTTTGTTAATGTGCAGAGTGCGTCATCAAGTGTCTGACACATATTGCAAAGGGGCAAGGTGCGTCGGCCTTCCAAAACTAGGAAAATGAAAGAAAAAACCCCTTCCTAAGTCATTTGGCACTTGGCACTTCAGGGATCATGGTTAATCCAAGGGTACACACCTCAATATCATGGCGATGACGAGATTTTGGTGTAACATACTGTCATTTTCTATTCATAGTTTGATATGCACTTCACATTACTACCATTTGCACGGGGGTTCACTAAGTGAACTTGTTACATAGCACGATCGTTCGCATGATATTAAAGAATATCCCTAATTTCACTAAATATTGGAAAATGTGTCCTAAAATTGTATTGTTGAACCCCCCCTCCAAATATTCCTTTTCAATTAAGAAAACCCCTAGTTTCACCATATTGTAGGTATCCATTTCTATCAACCCATTTTTAACACCCCCTTTATATCATATTATCAAGTTGTAACAAACAAGATCCCTAACACATCTTAGTATAAGCAAAAAAGATGCTAAATAAAATAATAGTATAATGCTAATAATGATCCCACTAAGATTGCAGGGGTGACTAATCAATTTGTAGCATTGGGTAGTGGAAGACCCAACGAAATAGTACTGGGAAGGAAAATTGTGTTGGCACGGGTCCAAAGCACACAAGTGCGGTACCACCAAGCGGAGAAAGGGTCATCGATAGGAACAAAGGACCGGTCGCGAAGTATAAAAGAGCCAATAAATGTAGAGTATTTGGTTAAGTTAGTTAGTAATGGGTCATTTGGAACATTTTGTACTGGCCAAGTGAGCCTATAAATAGGAGTATGATTGTAATCCTAAGGGAATCTTATCATCTATCTTTTGATGTATCTGTTTCGACACTTCTATCTTTTGTGGAGTAGTGTTTCACTCTGAGTTTGTACTGGTTGTGTGATATGGAGAATTCTGCGACGTATTGAACAGTTTGATGGATAATGAGAATGATCGATAATGTTATATCTCTATCTCTTTGTCTTGTTACCGTATGATTGAATGCAAGTATCACAGAGCTTGATGTTCTAATGAAATTGTAGTTATGTTATGTAGCGCAGATTCCTTAAGCATGTTTTGATAATTTGTTTAATTTGTTAGCTGTGAGATGATAATGTGTTGATGAGAATGAGGATAATGGTTAATAGGTTGATAATGTGATGTTTTGATGTGAATGTGAATCTTTGACTTATGTTTCGAATGAGTATGAGATAATGCATGTCTTCTTACAACTGCGGAAACTTGGTTCCTGCAGACCCCTAAGACATCTCGGGTGAGACTTCACTTGCTTTGTGGGTGTTGATGGAAAGGGTAAAACCTTTCTAGGCCGATGTTTAAGGGAGTCTGTGTCGATTTTTGTTGACAACAGTGCGAAGTGAACCCCTGTCGACAGAACTGTGTCAAAAAATGGTTCTATTTACGGTACTGTAGTGTGAATGGAGAGAGGTCATGTTGTGTCATTTGAAAAAGCCGGAGATCGAGGAGTGGTTCCACAAGAAGACGCAAGAATTTTCCAAGGAATAAAATCAGAACCCTGGATGGTTAGTAATCGATTAGTTGCAGAATTATATATACTCTGGTATCCATGAATTATTCTTCTGCAAGTTTCCTATACTGCTACATGAATGGTTGGCACAATTGACTTTTCAGAAAAAGAATTTCCAAGGAGGTGAGCCTGAACACTAGACCCCATAACTGATCCAGCAGTTGAAACGGGTGAACAACAAAGTGTCAAGGGTTGTTGAGGTTTGGGTAAACAATATTTTGGAAGGATACATCACTGAATTTGTTTTCGACACGATTAAGTCATACATCGACGTAGAAAGGAAATTTTTCAAGGGACCTAGAGGAAGGTATCTTTTGTTGCTAAAACTGTGGATCAAGATGAACTCCGACGAGTAAATCTCGGGTGTGCGGAGGCTATGGATACCGTGCAGATGCGGGTCTTATAGAATGATTCTGGGTAGATTGATATGAGCTACGATGAAATATTGAGGGAAGCTGCGAAAGACTGTGGTCTCCTACGAATTGGGGTGAGGTTCTGGACGGAGAAGAAGAGGAGGACTGAGATAGAGATAGAGTCTCCTAGTGCGACCGGAACAAAGAACTATGAAATGGGACCACAAGGGACTAATCGAACCTACTGTGACGAAGAGAACGACCAGGCTACCCCTGAACCCAAGGAAGGATAGACCCAAAGCTACAACGTAACCATAACCACGTGTATTATGCCAAACTTTGGAGGAAGAAATATAAGCTCTTCATAGGGTTGTCCTGCATTTGAGAACAACGGTAAGAGTAGTGGATCTACAAACACCAGTAGGAAACCAAGGATGACAGGCAATGGCGTAAATATTCCTCTTTTTCAGGGTAATGGGACCAAGGATCCCAAACAATACTGGTTCTTATGCGAAGCTGTGTGGACAGTGAAACAAGTCCAGGATGATGATGTTAAGAAGGGACAATTAGAGACGAACTTTAGGGTCTATGCACTGGATTGGTTCATGAAGTTTGTACAAGTACCTACATGGAGTCTGTAGAAAACCTTGGCACAAATCAGAGCAGGATTGATCCACAAATTTAGGAAACCAAAATCAGAGTCGTAGTATATCACAAAGTTAAAGGAAATAAATTAATTTCCTAATGAATCAGTATGCGAATTCGATCAGAGGTACAAAAATATGATGGCCAAAGTAAGTTTTGGAATGAGCCACATGCAACATAAAGAATGGTTCATTGCGGTATTGGTACCACACATTCGGATGCCACTAATGTAGTGGAAGATTGTATCCCAGGCAGAGGCACTGGAAATTATGATGAAGCTCTAGGCTTCGCTGGTTGGAAAAACGGGGATTAGCATGAACCAGATCCAAGCGCAACTAGAAAAATTGACTATCCAACTACAAGATATCAAGGAGGGGAAGGAATTAAATGGAGAAATATGGTACAGTCGATGCAAGTCTGAAGGACACCATAAGGATCAATGGCCAAAATTTTGTGACTACTTACAGTCTGGCACACTGAACCCACTCAGTCAAGGGGGAATTCCCTCATGTCGAATTTGTCAAACGAGGGGACATCGATCAGAAGAATGTGCCTACTTACAAAATATTGTGTTGAAACTAGATAACCTGTTTTGTAATTTCTATCGATCAGTTGATCATGAGGAGAAGGATTGTAGAGCATATGATTTGATCCAAGAGAGAACTGCGGATACATTTTTTATGAAGGGAGAGGAGCAACCTCCTTTAAAACCGAAACAACAATATAATCAACCGCAACCCCAATACAACTAGTTGCAGCCGCATTATAAGCAACCGCAACCTTAGTATAACCAACCACCGTTGTAGTACAACCAACCACAGTATCAACTACCGCAATATAATCATTAGCAGTACAATCAACCGTGAGGAGGATTCAGAGGAGGATTCCACGGAGGTCGCGGTGGAGGATTTGGTCGCGGAGGAGATTTTGGTTGAGTTCAAGGGTCGATTACGTGCTATAATTGTGTCAAGATTGGACATTATCATATGGATTGTACGAATCCAACTCTGCAGTGTACCTATTGCAGTGCAGCAGACCACAATGTCGAAGATTGTCCCTAGTTGATTGCGAAGTGGTAGACTAATAATGCGCCACAACCACAACCAAATGCAAATGTAAATCAGAATCATAACCCTAATCCAAATGTGTAGAAGATCTCAACGGAGATAAGAGGTTGACCCGTGAATGTCGCAGTGGTAACCAGAGGAGGAGTTGCGACAGGAGAAGATAGACCACTGCCTAGTGTCCAACCTGCAGCACAAAAACAAGTTCAATTTTATGCGAATGTAGAGAAGGAAACCTTTTTGGAAGTGCTATATGCGATGAGAAATAATAATACTAATTTTCCACCTATTATCCAGAAGGAACCTGTCTATGAGATGTCGCCAATATTTGATACAACAAATTCGCATAGGTTACCAGGGAAGGTTAGCACCCTGAGGAATTTCCTGGAAAGTTGTTTGACGTTGGCAAAGGATCAGGATGCACTAGCAGATATAGTTAGTTTATTGTATCAACGAGAGGAAGGGTGGCTAGATCAGATAGTGAACCAATTGTACAAGAAGAAGACAAGAAGAGAAATGAGGATGAATGCCTAGATTGGTGCATACGATGTCAATTCTATCATTTTGGACTTAGGATTGGATGTAAACATATTGACTAAGAAAACATGGGAGATGGTGGGGAAACTACAATTGGTATGGTCCCCTGTGTAGCTTTGATTGGAAAATAAGAGCAGGGTCACACCAATTGGTCGATTATCTCATATTCCTGTTGAAGTGGAAGGACTGGAGACTTACGCAGACTTCCATGTCATAGATATATTCAAATACACAATCCCATATACGATGTTGTTGGGAATATACTGGGAAATGGAGAATCAAGATGCCATCAAGTTTAAGAAGAGGACAATGTCTTTTGAAAACTACGACATGAGGGTGATCGCCCTGCTTGATCCAATGGAGGGGAAAAGGTATGTTGAACCAATGAGGGATGAATTTATAGAAGGATGGGACAATGTCTACAAATTTTCATAGGATTGCATCAATCCCACCGTGGACGGGGAATTTGGGTGTAAAAGTGTTAGTTCAGTATCGTCAGACTCTGACGAGGCGCTAGAAAACTGGCAGAACCGATTGCATGAGGTTTCATTTAGAAAATGCGCATGAATCAATCAGTCATTGAGATGGGTAGCGATGAAGATATGTGATTTTTCGACCTATGAAGGATTACCTAATCTGTCTATGTTCATTTTTGAATTCAAAGAAAATGTATCAGAACCACAGCAACTTCTTGCACTTGAAGAAGCACTGAAGGTTACTCTAGCAAGGTGGTCGGCTGCACACAAATCGTCGATAACGAGCTGGACACTATATCGACAATTGATGGAAGTCATATTTGGGGAGAAGGAATGTTACTATGGAAAGAAATACAATGGAAGGGGTGATCCAAGGGATTGTCTAGGAGAGTGTAAAAGTGCATGGGGAATGAGACCGAAGCAGGAATGGGTTCATGCGTTCATCCATACACTAGATGAAGTACCATGAAGCTAGTACATTACAGCAGAATTGCGACAAGGAAAAACTACATGGGAAGAATTGACCATTAGTTTCATCTAGACATTCAACTTCGCTGATGAGAATCCCTTCATCCACAATGCATTGCAGGAGATCCACGAAAAGGTACTTGAAACATTTCTGATAGAGAGACTAATGGGACTGCAATGGATTGCGACACCGAAAATGATGATGGAATGCTATAATGTGTTGGGAGGACCTGCCGACAAGGATGATCCTAGAGCCATCTATGTTCCAAAGTCGGAGGGAAGCCGTGATGTCGAAGCACCAGAGATGCCATTCAAAAAATTCCAACAACCGCTAAAAATCAAGAAGGTTATTATTGGGTCGAAGGAAAATCCCAAGTTCATTAGTATTGGATATTAATGGGATGATTCAACAATTGGAAAAGTTACTTATCTATTGCATGAGTTTCAAGACTTGTTCCCGACAAAATTTTTAGAAATGAAGGACATTTCCGGGGACCTAGGTGAAATGAAGATCCCTTTGAAACCTGAGATAGAGTGAATCCCAGGTATAAGGAGCGGGTGAAGGATGAGATAGAGTGAATTTTGGAAACAGGTATCATAGAACCTATCGAAGAATCAGAATGGATTATCCCAATGGTCATCCAAGATAAGAATATTGGTGAAATCTGGATTTGTGTCGATCTAAGGAAACTGAACGATGCATGCCTTCATGATCTATTCCCCATGCCATTCACTGATGAAGTACTGGAAGGTGTTGGAGGCCAAGAGATATATTCATTTATAGATGGATTTTCAGGATACCACCAGATAAATATCATGAAAGAAGATCAACATAAAACAACTTTCGTGACAGAATGGGGTTGATTTCAATACACAATGATGTATTTTGGTCTTAAAAATGCCCATGCGATCTTTTCAAGGTTGGTCATCACTGCATTTAAAGACTTCATTCACAAATTTCTGGTAGTGTATATGGGTTGGTTAAGGACCACGTTGCTAACCTAAGGTTGATGTTGGAAAGGTGTCGACAACATCAAATTTCGTTGAACTTAAAGAAGTGTATTTTCTGCGCACCATTTGGAATCCTACTGGGACACATTGTATGCAAGGAGGGGATGCTGGTCAACCCAGCGAATATTTCAATCATCATCGACTTACCACCACCAACAACAGTGAAGCAACTAAGGGAAATGTTGGGACATAATGAATATTACAGGAAGTTCATTAGGGGATATGCAACGATTACAACACTGGTGGAGAAGTTGTTAAAGAATGATGTGAAGTTCGAGTAGAACGACGAGTGCCAAAAGATCCTCAACATACTAAAGGCGAAGATGGTCACAACACCAATATTAGTCTTTCTCGATTGGAAGAAATAATTCAATGTCCATGTGGATGCATCGTTAGTAGCGCTAGGAGTGATATTGGCCCAGCCAGGAGAAGGGTCGATTGACCACCCGATCGCATTTGCGATCAGGAAGTTGTCCACTGCATAGAAGAATTATACGACGACAAAGAGAGAAGGTATGGTGATGGTATATGCACTGCATAAACTATTAACAAATTTGGTAAGTGGGAGCTGGCTAAATCCCTATCGGGATAGCCAGGAACACATTGACTGAAAAATAAATTGAGTCGACATGAAAAAAAAACTAAGTACATTGCGAAGTTTGGGAGTCTGTTGACAGCACTATGTCTGTCGATGGAACAACAACGAATTCCATAATAGCAACAATATTTGGGGCCTATCTACGTTCGACAAGGTACGAACAGGTCAGTTCGGGTAATAAATGCAGCAGTTAAGCTGCGATGGATGACAACGCAAGTGGATGGAGACACAATTAATGACCATTGAGTGCACAGGATTTGGTAAATCAACGAAGGATTCGGTAAAATCAATGGACGATTTGGAAATCATTGTCCAAGATCGACAAGATGGATGGGAAGTGGGAAATTGCAGTTATAAATACATACACAGATGGATAGTTTGACTCACTGTTCGTTACGAGAGCTATTGGAGAAATTGCAAAAGAAGAGTTAGAGTGAAGAGTGACAGTGAAGTTAGGAAGTCGCAATGGCACATTTCATATCCACCACAGGCACACAAGATGTGCTAAGGGCGAGGGCGAGCATCATCCAAGAACAAACAGAAATTGCATCACCATTTAGAAAGAAGAGAAGTTCCAGTCGGCTGGCGGATACCAACAGAAGGCCGAAAAGGGAGACTCGTAGTTCGGCACGGGCTACGACAGGAGAAGCGAGCACATCAAATGATACAGAATAATAAAGGATAGCAAGAGGATGGCAACATGTCCCAACAATAGTGGACATACCAAAGAAAATATATTCAAGAGATCAACATAACAAAGAATGGAATAGACTAATAGTCCAATAGTTAGTGGAATGCTTAGAAAAAGATGATAATTGCAGATGTTTGACACCACAGCTTCCAATCTACCAATTTTATATCATGTAAATACAAGTATATCCATAGAGAGCTCATGTTTTCTATAAGATTAATAAATTAAACTCCATAAAAATGAAAAATTGAAAACCTTTCGTGGATGGACTCCCCTGCCTTCCTATCAAAATAAACATCATTGATGTTTGAACCCAAATGAACATTGAAAAAATCCTCTTACTTTTCAATAACACGATATGATCATGTGCATAGCTTGGATTTGGGCCATTCACAAGATCCAATGAATTTCCTCCACTTCCTCTACATTTATTCTCGCAATCAAGGGAATTAACAACATTTACTTACCTTTTCTTGGGTTATATCTTGTCTTTTTTTTAATCTTTATAGGAGAGGGGAAAATATCCATTTTTAGGTTTCAAACATGCAATAGCTATAAAGATACACAAATGGTAAAACTTATATAATACCATTTCATGGTAACGATAATGCATAGGGTATGTAAATAAGGATTTATATTTTCACCTATGTTCATGTCAGTTTCAATACAATATTAAGATGGATGCCTTGCATATAAGAATTGAAATTACAATTATGAATGTGCCAAATATAACTCAATCTAACAACTATTCCTAACTGGCAATGTGAAAATATTAACGAAGAATACAAAATGTTGAAAGAAATAATTCGTCAAGAAACATTGATCTAGCTTTTCTTGGTTCCAATGAACCAAGAAAGTTTTACCTCACTTTTCTTGGTTGTCGTGGATCAAGGTTTAATCGAATCTTAATACCCACCTAAACCCCAACCTAAAAAATGAAGAGTTAGATCTTTTACTTTTACTTGAATGCCTACAATAAATACAATACAATTGGTCAAGTCTGTAACTCCCGATTAGCTACATCTCTTAACTTAAAGATGAAAAAAGTATAACATCAATTCAAACTAAGCCTAAATAAGATATGAAATGAGGATTGATCAAGGCCAATAATCCAAAGAGACTTCCATCGATATTATCATTGGTACACTATTATCATATTTATGCAAAACTTAGGATCAGAAGCAATATCAAATAAAAATGGAGGGTCCTTAAATTTTAGGTGGGTATGAATTAAGCCCATGATTTGGAGGTATGAATCCATCCCACAATTTAGAGTTTATTCCTCAGCACACCCAAATAAAATAACCCCCAATATTTATATTACTATGTCAAATTAAAAAAACCCATTGACCCCTTAATATGGGGAAATATATTTTTGGGGTTTTTAAGAGTATTCAAACCCCCAATATGAATAGACGTGATATGATATTGCCTCACTAGTGAACTCCCTGTGACTATTTGAGAATGAGGAAAAGGTTCCCAATCTGAGGAAGCCACACCTTTGCTCTTGACCAACTCTGGTTGTGGAGCACATCTATAAAGTATAATACATTCCAACTTTTATATCTAGTGTGGATTGTATTTTTTAGAATTAAGCACCTTTATATATATATTTATATATAGACATTATGTTTTTATATACTGATTTGATTCGCTGACATGTTGCTTCAGTTCCTGTCTCGCTTTTTCTATGTGCCCCCTGAATATTTAGAACTCATAGTTGAGAAGCAAAATAATTCAACAAACTTGGGTCAAAATGGTAAAATGATTCAACACTCCGAAAAATTAGCGAAAGGAAAAGTTGTGCTTGGTCCATCAGATAGTGAAAAAGTTTCCAAGGTCCTGAATCAAGAGGAAACATTGGCAGAAGCCTTTGCTACTTTGACAGAATGTCGGGATAACTTGGCACTATAATTTATGAGAACCCTAACGTTTGAATACTTTAATATTTTTTTACTGATTATGTTTTACCTTATTCAGTTTTGATGTTCTGTAGATACAATGTTAACTGGGGCTTACCTATTTGATATGAATTTATAGGTCCCGATGTATCGCTGCAAAGATTGACTCATGAAACAAAAAGAAGAATCAAATTAAGGTGGGTTTAATTCCACTAGTAGGTTACCATTTATGTTTCAGTTTATTTTAATGTATAGAATTCGCCATGTTATGAGTTCAACTCTTTGTTGGTTTCTCTTTGGTTGGAATTATTACCAAATTCCCTTTGTATTGCAAGCTTTCCTGAGAATGATTTCTACTGAAACCTATTTTTCGTAATCACATGCAAGATAACATTCCTATGAAGAATCAAATTAGTTCAATTCTTTGTTGGTTTCTCTTTGGTTGGAATTATTACCAAATTCCCTTTGTATTGCAAGCTTTCCTGAGAATGATTTCTACTGAAACCTATTTTTTGTAATCACATGCAAGATAGCATTCCTATGAAGACGAGGCAGTAGATATTCACATGCAAGCTAACATTCTTTTTCTCTAGAATTTATTTCCATGATTTCATATCATCTTGTTAGAGTTTTGTTTTTAAGGTAATATGCCATTTGTTAGGTTATGGTTTGGTGGCTGGAAAAGATAATGCTAGTCCATATTCAAACACTATATATGTAGAATGCTTGTGTGGAAGGAGGTGTTTCACCTCTCTAGTTGGCTTCCCAGCTGTACATATTTTCAAACACCAAATTGATCCAAGTGAAATGAAATTTAATAAAATACTTATTTTTTGCAGTCGCTATAAGATTTCTAATAAACGTTTGAAGCTTGTATACTTGATTTCCAATATTTTTTTAAGTTTGTATATGAAATTTGAGTGTATAGGCACACCCTGCACTGCAGTGGCTAACATTCTCACAACTTTGATCGGGGTAGTATTACTTTTGTCATGGGGTGTTGCACAGTTGGGATGGATCGCATGCCTGTATCCATAATTATCTTTGCTCTGGTATCATTGTATTATGCTCAATTACTTGTGGATTATTATAGGTATCTAGATCCAGTATTTGGGCCCATGAGAATCTATTGTTATTGGGATGCAATACAAGTAAATTTGGGTGCTATATCTATCCATGCTCAGATTGATTTATATTTTCTTTTTATATAAAAATAATCTAAAAATCTCAAGAATGCAATACAATTAATTTGGGTGTTATATTTATTCATGTTTAGATTGATTTTTTTAATAATAATAAAAATAATATTGTAATTTTATTGTGGAATCCTATATTAACACTAAATTGGCATATCAAAATACTAAAATTTTAAAATATTAATATGATATACAATTAGACCAACGTAATCATTTTGTCATTTTACTACTCAACACTAGTATGTTAGAATTGCAAACCCTTTCCAAAACCCAAAACTCATGGAATTTTAATGCCTTCGTGAAGTGTTCAGGTTTTCTGAAATTTTGTATCCTTCATGTTCATCAGCAAAAATGGCATCCTCACATATAATATTGTTCCCCATAGATGTAAACATTGTCTTGAGCACAACTTCTAGCTCAACCCTGACTTGATTGTAACAAAAAAATATCTAGAATGGAAATCCTTTCATTCCCTACAACCTTTTGCATCATCTAATCCATTTAAGATAAGGGTTAGTTTTATTTGAGAGAGTCCTTATTCAAATTTATGAATTCTACACACATTCTTATCTCTCCATTATTTTCTTACAAGTACGAGGTTAGCCACCCAAGCAGAATTCCTTGCGAGGATGATCTTTGCATCACACATCTTTTTGATTTATTTCTGAATAAGAATATATAGCAAGGGGTTCAATTGCCTTTGTTTCTACTTGAATGGATTGACATCATCTAAGAATACCATGTGCAACATGTTTAATGTGATACCTCATCTTGGTGTGAGAGGATTCTTGTGATACTTGGCCATGGTGCGAGATTGAATCAGTTTGTTTCCTACCTATATAGAGAGCCTCTTGACAGTAGTATCATTTTTTGAGAAGCAAAAAATAAGCATGTCGGGAAGCAATGAAACCAAACGTACCCAAGGAATACTTCACAAGGAAGATTTAAGAGTCCCATAGCGGTGTGTGACTTGGAATAATAGTAAGAGTATAATGGTGAACCTAATAAATGTGGAGTTACATGTCAACTCCTAGTTTGGATAGTTCAAAATTGAAAAATTAATTACCTAGTGTTTCCCTCTTGTTGACCACTAGATAGCTAATCTAGGTTGTTAAAAGTATTTACCCTTATCAACATGCTCACTATAGTTGGAACTTGGTGAAAGAAATGCTTATTCAGTACAAATATGATTTTTTTAAAAGTAAAATTTATTGCCTAGAAGTCTAGTTGCCTTGTAGTTGAAGAAAAAGTCTCATTTTATTCATTGCAAGTCAAAATGGTCTACCAATATGTTTGAGGATTGAGCATAAGGAAAGTTTCCCATCTACAAATTACTGTTTATATAGGAATACATGTTTATGAGAACTACAATATAAGTGAGATTCTATGCCAAAATATGTTCTTTTGTATTCCATTTTTATTTCCAGTCTCCAATTGGTGTTCTTGGATATTCCTCCCATCCCATCTTGAAGGAATCTAGGTGTATCTATGATTATTTCTGAGCCCCCTTGTTATCACTTAGATTTTCCCTTTGGTTGTAGAAGGATAAACCCCAAGGAAACTATTTCAAACCAATCTTTAGGAGGTAAATTAGCATTTTCCCTACCAGAGAGGGCTCTCTCAAAATATAATAAATGGATAAGGATATATAAAAAAATAACTGAGTTTTTAAAATGAATACTTGGTTGAAATGTAAACAAGAAACATTGGGCATGGAATCAAACTTAGGAATTATTGCACCAATAGATAAACAACAATAAAGATTTTCACAGATGAAAGGTAGCTGTCATATTATGATCAAAGCTTTTTGCAGGTGATTTAGAAAGAAAGAAAGACAGTCCATCAATAATGGGAACCAGATTTTAGATGAATCCACTATCAACTTTAGAGAAAGAAGTGGATACACATATGCGATAAATCAAGGCATAAACATATGAATCTTAATTTATTTCAACGTTCATCTAAGCATAGAAGACATAACATAATGGAAGTATAATGAAGAAGATAAACATGCACATATAAGAAGAGAGAAATACAGATTGTAATAATAATCAACACATGAATCTCTGATTCTGTAAAAAGTGTTATTTCCTATGTGGTTTTTTATATCAAAAATATCAACTCGATACAAGAGTTCTTGTCTCTCAAAAAGTTTCCAACCCTTTCAAAAATGACTTTCATTGTCTTTTATACAAAAATTTCTTGAAGTAAGACCTAACTGCTTCTTTTAACTAAAAACTGAAATAACTTAACTAAACTTGCCAAATGTCTTTTAATCAAAGTCATAAAAATATTACAAATTTCTTTAAAATAACAATATTTTTGAGTCTTCACTTGACGTAGGATCCAACAGCTGTTTTTAAGAATGAATTGTGTACTTCGTTTTCTTGTATCTCTCCACACTTGTCCACTGATCAGCAGTTGGAAGATCGTATCTCACCATTTCTTTTACCATAACTCTCTTTTCAATGCGATCTGCAAGGGAAATTTGTGGAAGTCTTTCACCAATTGAGACCAACTTGTTTAGAATTTCAAAATCTTCTGCGATCTTTTCCATTAAAATTTTCCCTGTAAGCAAATGACTTAGATGTTGAAACTTCCCATGATCCATCCTTATATTGAATAATAATTTTTTATATTCATCTTGGGAAATTAACTCCTGATTTTCATCCCAGAATGCAAGTAATCCCTTCTCAACCAATTTTTCAAACTGTTTTTTGAACTCTGTTACTCATCTACTCATTGCTCCAGCTTTGGCTTCCACATTCTTGACGTGTGCATGCTTTCCAAAAATTCTTCTTGCTGTTGTGATTGCTGTAATCCTGTTCTTAATACCTGAGGCCTTTAGATCTTCTTCTGTTAAACTATTCAGAAAGGTGATTGCATTCTATGCTGTCTCCTTGGGTTTCCTGTTCAGATTTTCTCTTATTGCAGTACAACTTGTAACAGCATCTTTAGCTACTTTTTCCTTTACTCTCATAAAATCCAAATATGGTCTAATATTTTCAGCTTCTTTAATGATTAAGTCCCATACCATGTTCTTACATCCCTGCATAACTGCTTGCCCTGTCACCTGATGTGCCATATTTTTGTTAGTTTCAATCAATTCCCTATATTTGTCTTGTAAGGATTTTGTTTCTTCGTCTTTTTTCTCACTTTATTCTTTCAATCTCTGATCTTCTTCTCTTAACTCATTAATCTGGACATCCTTTAAACTAATTTGGGACATAGCCTGTAAAATACTATCAACATTATTTCCATCTCCATTTGGACTTATACTTGTTTGTTGCTGGCTTAAATTTGACAAATTATTTTTCAAATCATTAATTTGATTTCTCAAGCTTATTTTTCTTTTTCCCAGCTAGCTTCTCTTTCATCAAATTTCAATAATTATGCTTTGCTATCATTGACTTCTTTAGACAAAGCTTCTTTTTCTTGCTCTAGCTTTGTTTCTTCGGGAGCTTGAATCAACTAAGTATTTGGAATCTTCATCTTTTTTCTGTAATACTTCAATCAAATTATCTTTTTCTATCAACAATTGTTTGTTTGCTTTACCTCCACCATCGCTTGCAACTAAGTCAAATTGTAATTTTTTGACCTGTTGT